>OZ010736.1:88433589-88976089 GCA_963932295.1 Tipula lateralis
TTTTTTATATTATTGTAAAGGATTAGAAGATGCCAGATCGCTCTCTACGCCATAGAGCCATCGTCGCCGACAGCAACCTCTTCGCCTACTGAAAGATGGCTTTCCCTTTAAAGACCGCTGTTTCATGCGGGTCGAATCAGCACGCAGAACGTGACCGACAGCGACCTCTTCGCCTACTGAAAGATGGCTTTCCCTTTAAAGACCGCTGTTTCATCCGGGTCGAATCAGCACGCAGAACGTGACCGAGTCAGCATATTTGCTGCCCTTTGACGATATCAGGAAATCACATTAAACTTCTGATTTAGAGGTTGAAAAGAACTCAGTACATATGTGCCATCAACGGGCGTTTTGAACCCTCTATCACAAGCATAATTCTTTTTTTGAATGCTAAAAGCCATCCTTCGTTTTCATCCGTCAAGGTTCAAGTCTCACATCCATACATGATAACGGTTCTGATCAAAACTCTGCACAATTTCGGCTTATTCGCATTTGCAAGATATTTTGATTTCAGAATTGGATGTAGATAATATACAGCCCGAATGCCAGCGGTAAGGTTAACCCTTATATCGTATCTTACTCGGTCTTTAAAACCAAAGATAAGATATTATTATCGGTAATTCTTTGATATAGGCTATATTTCGTTACTCAACATCAAGGCGACACTAGTCATCAAACCTATCATTTTTGGGCTTAGAGAATAAACAACGCGATTCTCCTCGAAGGGCTGATAAATGAAAAAGCGCAATGATAATATGACCTTGACTGCAAAAGCATTTTACGATCTAATTACCATCCGAAAAAGTAAACAGTTTTTGAGAAGTATTAACCCTACAGTTCGCACAAGTGCATATATGAATCAGTGACATTTGCATCACATAGAATTTTATTAAAAATTACAAATGCATAATCTCGTATAGATTCAAATATGAACCACAATTTCTATGATTTCTCTATGTAGTTGTTTCGTTTTTTTTCTTATACATACATACGTATAAATGAAACAGTTTTTTTCAACAGTTTGTTTTCACAAGTCATTGCCAAAAGTTTGTCTGTGAATAAGTGATTTAAATATTAAAATAAAATAATTGTTTAGAAAACTGCGTATTATTTGACGTGTTTTAAATTTTGCTTGTTTATTTATATATTTGGAATTTCTAAGAAATGTGAACACCTGCACTTTAATAAAATTTCTGGGTGGAAATTGTAAGTTTAAAGTATTCGTTCGAAAATATGTATTTAAGTTTCTTGGTAAAACAGCGATAAAACGAGTTTGTTATACCTTAAATATCTATCATATTTTTTGGTAAAAACAAGTTTCATATGTACATAGTTTGTTTTCATTGATCACTCAACCGTTCTAAGCGATTTATCAAATAATGCATGTCAATTTCTGTGTCTTCTGTGTCATAATGCATGTCAATTTCTGTGTCAATTTGGAAATAAATTAATATGATCTTTCTAATATTCATTATTACGGAAAAAATAATTTAAAATATTATTCAAACTATCTTCTTATTACTATATTAATTTTAAATCATATTTATATACATAATTTATTAAAATTACGTTTTACATTCGAAAAATTTAAAGTTTATATGAATATTCATTTTATTTTTTATTTAATAAATTATTAATGGTTATTAAGTTATATTACAATTACAAATTAATAAAAATTATTTTTTTGTTTCTAAACCATTAAAATTTGTAGTTTTATTTAATTAACCCGCTACAATTTCAATTTGCATGTGAAAACATATAGATGCACAAAAATATTCCCGCCAAATTTATTTTTGACATTTGCACACACATACATAAGCACAGTTTTACTATATTGAGTTTCGTCAGATTCAACTTATCGCGACACGTTTCATACGAAATCTTATTCTAAGTCGAAATCAAAACTATGTAAAAGTCGAAACTAAATATAAGTTTTTACTTCGATATTTGACGAAAAAAACGAATTTTGTTATACTTGGGATAAACTCAAAAATGAGCTATCGTTTTTCCCTTCGAATTCGAAAGGAAAAACGATAGCTCATTTTTGAGTTTAGTTTTGTTATACTTAGGCAATTGGAAATGAAATTTATTTAATTTAGACTTTACAACATTTTTCCACAACATTTTTTGTTGGTTCAAAAAAGCTACGCACAATATAAAAAATGCCTATGAGATAGAAAGGGAAAAATTATAAAATAAAAATGTCGTCGTGCTATAATTTTTTTTATTTAAATATATTTTTTTAATGTTAGTTCTTGTGTTTTCAAGTAAAAATAAAAATGTATACTTCGAGATGGTTTGTCTGTTTGTTTTTATCTCTACAATCTGTTTCGGGGCTCGAGGCACTTCCAACTCTTTCGCAGTTCGCTAATTTACGTCCTTACCTTACGCCATTACAGCCAAATCGAGGACGTACGGCTATAGGTCCGATTTACGTAGAACCATCTGCAAATTGCATAGCTCCATGACAGCATATAGTACTGACATGGAATATGGGTTGGCCCATGAATTCTGCACTCCGCAAGCGGGTCATAGATGTGTTCATTTACACCCTTTTGCAAAATCCCTGCCCCATCGGGATTTGAACCCGGTACAGTCCGCTCCTACTGCCGCAGATTTACCACTTCGCCACCTGGGCGGTTCGAGATGGTTTTAAGGATTATATATGAGTTATACATGTATTTCATGTAATTAAAACGTATATATTTGTTACGAAATGTCGACAGTTGACAATCTAAAATCGTGACTGTACATCATAAACTTATTTTTCTATAAAGCTATAATGTGTATGGATGTGTAATTAGTATCTCTTGAATTTGAACGAAAGTGGGTGTTTCCTGATTAAAGTTGGAAACAATCCAACAAGAGCATATTGGTAGCAAAACAATTTAGGTTTGGAACGTATAGCCGGATTGTTTAGTTTCGATAATCTAGCCTTAGATACATAAGGAGAAGTAACAAATACAGCAATGCGTGGCTTTCAGTCTCATTAATCAGGTATCGCACTACCACAATTATTTAAAAAACCGGCTAATTTACCCAAACTTCAAAAGATTTTATTCAATTCGATATTATTTGCAATGTAATAAAAATTCGTGAAATGATAATTTTCATCCTAAGGCATTTTTAATAAATCACGTTATTTCACGACATAAACTCTTGTTGACCATGACCACTTTCAAGTTACTACCATTCCGTCTTTCTTTTTATTTTTCTCTCATCATGTCTTGCGCTTCTTACGGCCGTAGCCAGATCATTGAAGGCCTTACCTATTAGTTGTTAATGTTATTCAAAGTTCTTTCTTTGATCCGTGTGTAGCTCTAATGGTCCTCTAATCCTCTAGTTTTCAAAATTGAAAATAAATTAAATTTAATTATGTATAAAAAACACTGTGGTTTATTATTTTTCTACTATAAACATATAACGCCTAGAGAAAAATAATTTGAATTTTTTCGTTTTGTACTATAAAAATATAAAAATCGCCAATTTTGTTGTGGATTTTTTTATTGTTCCCATAAAATATACTCGACCCGACTATATTTTATAGTATGTTTTACGTTTTTGCTCAAACAATAGCTCAAAAAAAAATAAAAAAACCCAACAAAATAATGTTTGTTTATATTTCTGTTCTTCTTAGACAAATAAAAAACGCAATGTACTAATCGTTTCTTTTTCCAAACATTTTTTGTGCCAACATTGACGATTGGAAAACCTAAAATGCGATACCTATCGGAGAAAAAAGTAACTGTGACACCCAGATAAAAATATTTACTAAACGTCAAATTCCATAGGTTTATGCTTAAAAAACTTGTATAAAAATTTTCAATATTGTTTTACAAATATATTTTAGCTTAATATGTTTATTATTCAATTTCATTTGAAATATGTTCTTTATGTTTTATAGGATAACAAAAGAATTTTGTTTTAGTTAGTGTGTCATATATGTTTAATTTATAATTCAAAAAGTTCATTTTTTTATTTTAACAATATGTCAAAATTAAATGTGTCTTAATATTTTATTTTACTATCTAGTTAGACTCGAGTATATCTGAAAATATTTTATTTGTGTTTTTAATGACCCGTCGTATGTTTTTAAATAAGTTATAGCTGTTTGCATTTTAGGAAATACACAAATATTGACATTTATGTGGGTGAGACAGTTACATTTTCTTCCGCTAGAGAACCCATTCCAATCGTCAATTGTTGTAAAGTCTAAATCGGCTTTTATACTTCGTTATTATACCATATTTTACGAATTTGCAAAATTGCTTAGAGGGTAATTAGCACTTTAAATTTGACATGTAAAAAACAATATAAATAAAAACTCGAATCTTTGTTAGCTTGATAATATTATGGATAAAAGTGAAAATAGTGAGTTAATATTTCGAATTTAGTTACAAAATATATTAAATGATATTAAGTTTTAGATCCGAGTTTGTTAATAATCGTGATTGATACAAATCCTTCACAGCGGGTAATACGGAACAATCCACACCACTTAACACAATGTCTGGACTCTATTGTAGCATTTGGAAATGCTCACTTGATGCAACGATCTCAAAATAAGTTAGCGGTTATTGCATGTCATCACAATACTACAGAATTTCTTTTTCCTACTCCGGGGAAACAATTTGAAATTCGTCAAATAGATGGTCAATATGAGGCTTTCACGCTGGTTGAAAAAACGGTCAAAACTAAATTAGCCAACTTGCTTAATAACTCACCAAAGTTGATATCAGTGTCAGAATCTCTTTTAGCTGGGAGTGTTGCAATGGCGCTATGCTATATTGCACGTATAACCAAAAATAAACAACCCGGGACAAATATAAATTCCAGGATTCTTGTGGTTACTGGAAGTAATGAATGTGCTTCACAATACATGACCTATATGAATGTATTCTTCACAGCTCAGAAAAAAAATGTTGTACTTGATGTTTGTGCCCTTGATAAGTCTCTTGGGCTGTTGCAACAGGGATGCGATATTACTGGTGGACAATATTTAAGATTACCGCAGTTAGATGGTTTGCTTCAATATTTACTGTGGGTTTTTTTGCCAGAACCTGGAATGCGTAGTAAGTTAGTTCTGCCACCTCCTGTGAGAGTGGATTATCGAGCTGCATGCTTTTGTCATCGAGAGATGATCGATATTGGCTACGTATGTTCAGTATGTTTATCGATTTTCTGCAAATTTAGCCCAATTTGTACTACATGCCAGTGAGTATTTTTAATTAATTCTGTTATTTCGAATAATACTTTTGATCATTCTTTTTTTCAGTACTGTGTTCAAATCACCAGCACCAATTGTTACTAAAACAAAGAAGAAAAAATTTAAGCCATAATTTTTTGCTGAATAAAACTCAATTTAGTTATATAATTAATTTATCTATCTTTATTGTTTAACTTTTTTATGTATTTCGTGTAATCTTACTAAAGTACATTGGGCCAAAATTGGACGGCAAAAATGGCAACACCAGTTGGCCATATTTAAGCGAACTTGGGTCCTGAAATCTAAATATTGGACGAAATGGGTTGATTACCTCAGACAAATCATTGATTGTGACAGTGATATTATGATCTCGAAATGCTTGGGAAAGTGCCATATGCACAACACCATCGTTTTGCACTGGACTTAAACTACACGTTGAATATACTAACGATCCCCCTGTTTTAAGTAACCGTAAACAGTTGGTTAAAATACCAGCTTGTAATTCAGGTAGTCGTAGGCGTTCTTTTATTCTGGTTGGCTTAAAGATGTTATTGTCATTCTTCATGACGGAATGACGATCAGTGGTGCAAGGTACATCGACTAAAATTTTATCGTAACTACTGTACGTGTTTATAGCACGAGCATCGTTTTGTGTTAAAATTATTCGGCTTTTGTTCCACTTTTCATCAAAATTGTACAAATATTGGTTCATCAAGTTTCGAATACGATTAACACGGCTCTCTTGTACATCATTACATACTACAATACTTGGCCACATGGTTTGCATTAAAAGTAGCGATTTTCCACCAGGCGATGCGCACGCATCAAGTACTCGATCTCCTGGCTGCACATTTAATAATATTGGTGGTAGAATTGACGCCCCATCCATCATAAAGTGTGAAAGTACTCCAGTGATGCCATTCTTTGGTTTGGGAAATTCGCATACGCTGCCAGGTTCATAAGTATAGATATTTAAATTTTCTGATATTTGGATACTCTTCTCGATGGTTCGAGACAAGGGAAAATCAATTCGATCACTATAATATTTGTAATGATCTGACTCAAAAATCCAATCTTCCATACCTTTTAATTTTGTGACTGGGACAAATTCATGTAATCCAGCCTCACCAATCTGGGATCCATCAATAACGCGACGGTGATCTATTTGTGAATCCTCTTTAATACTTTGTTTTAACGATTTGCGATAATCTATTTGAGGTGCTAGGGGTTTAGGGTCATGCATTTCATTAGCGCGAGAAAAAACATTCGAAATTTGTTCAGCTGAATTAGTATAAATTGCTCCAATTTCTATCTCTTCTTTGGTCTGCATAAACTCATTTATTCTGTTTGACTCATTTTTAATTGCTGCTTTAGTCAGATCTCGCAAATTTTTCTCCTGAGGATTATTCGTCTCGGCATAGTACATTTGCCGAACATTGAATGAGCCCAAAGTCTCTAAGTCCTCTATTGTTTCGAATACATTACTGAAATTATTCACCAAAGCTACATATTTATGCTCAGTTAACATAGCAACTCGAATTGATTTCCACCGTGTGCCATAAACAACTCCATAGAAATCATCAAA
Organism: Tipula lateralis; assembly: GCA_963932295.1. Lineage (NCBI taxonomy): Eukaryota > Metazoa > Arthropoda > Insecta > Diptera > Tipulidae > Tipula > Tipula lateralis. The sequence goes on from OZ010736.1 coordinate 88,440,378, forward strand.
ATTGGCCAATGCTCGGTCGATGGAATCCTTTTTATTTTGAATATTTGACTAGAATATAAATGTTATTGAATTTCAATTTATCACAGAACTATTTTAAATACCCAATGATTCTTGCCATGCTTTAATCGCTGACAAATTTTATAAACAGAGTTTGTTTTGAACATTTAAGCTGCTTTTTTGTTTGCTTTTAAGGTTATTGTTGTCAAATAACAGATTCATATGTTATTATTAGTTCCAATTGATACTAACAGACACTTATCAAATAAAGGCCTGCCGCTATATTTTTTTAATATATTTAAAGCAGACAATTCTAGATTTTTTTTAATGCTGTGATGCTGTTGCTGTCTGCTGAATAATAATTTTGACAATTCTCGGCATTACCCTACGAACGAAAAATATGAATTCGCTTTAAGCTTAATCACTGTGTTTACACTATACATAATTGCACAGCGGAATGACATCAGCTTTCGTTTACACTAGAATATGTTGTTGTTGTTGATGTTACTTGCGCATGTATGCGTTAATTTATTTTCATATTGTATTCGGTTTTTCTTGTTTCGGTTTTTATGTTAAAATTATTATTTGTTGCTGTCATTCTGTATTGAGATTTTGTGTGATACTAATTACATAAAACATTTATTACTTGGATTCCATATGCATGGATTATTCCTGAACTCACGAATTAAAATTAATGTTTGCTGTCGAGTCAAATTTTCCACAGTATTTTCAATTTCTGACATGGTTTTTTATATGTTTAACTCTCAATAATTAATTTGTAATTACACAGAAGTACACTTTTAGATTAAGATATATTTTGCGGATACACAGATATTTATTGAAAAAAATTTGTATAACAACAATATTTAAAAATATATTCTTTCTGTTATAAAAAGTCATAAGTATATTGAGGATAAGGACCATAAAAGTATATTGAGGATAAGGACCATAAAAGTATATTGAGGATAAGGACCATAAAATGTGAATATTTGAATGTCCTCTTAGAATATTGTACCGCCCAAAAAAATTTCGTTAGGACGAAGTTTTAATATCGAAGTTCTATAATTAGGAAATTCCTATTTTATTTAAATGAGGTACATTTTATTATCCTTTGTGTAAATATGTCGTTTTAAATTTAAATGGTTTGTTATTCAATTGAAATAACTATTTTTAGAAAAAGCAAAATTGAATTTAATTCAGTTTGTTAATTATTTGATTTAATCATATTTAATTAAAATACTAACAATTATTTAATTTATTTATTATTTAATTAGATCATATATACTGGCAATAAAACATATTTTACATTAATAATTATATATTTTAAAGTAAATTAAATTATTCTATACGCGTATTATTCAAAAAATTCCATAATATACATTTCGATTATCGAATTTAAAGCAGAACGGAAAATCTAAAATAATCAATTCATAAAAGATATGATATTTCTTTGTAACGATGTTTGCTCGTCAAAATACAAATTGAAAATAAGAGCAATAAAAAAATTATTTAAAATTTTTTTTTATGGTTTTATGTTTGTGTTAGTAAATTTTAACTCGTTCCGCAGATAAATTTTGTGTTGAAAAAGAACATCAAAAACATTTTCCCTCCATCATAGTTTATAGGTAAAGACATGAGGGACGAAGTAATATTTGATGTGACTATGCATAGTGTAAACACAGTGAATCACTGTGCTTACACGATACATAATTGCACAGCGGAATAACATCAGTTTTCGTTTACACGAAAATATGTTGTTGATGTTACTTGTGCATTCATGAATTAATTTATTTTCATTTTGTATTCGGTTTTTCTTGTTTCGGTTTTTATTTTAAATTATTATTTGTTGCTGTCATTCTATATTGAGATTTTGTGTGATACTGATTACATAAAACATTTATCACTTGGATTCCATATGCATGGATTATTCCTGAACGCACGAATTAAAATTAATGTTTGCTGTCGAGTCCAATTTTCCACAGTATTTTCAATTTCTGACATGGTTTTTTATACTTTTAACTCTCAATAATTAACTTGTAATTACACAGTAGTACACTTTTAGATTAAAACATATTTTGTGGATACACAGATAGTTATTCAAAAATTTTGAATAACAACAATATTTAAAAATATATTCTTTGTGTAATAAAAAGTAATAAGTATATTGAGGATAAGGACCATAAAATGTGAATATTTGAATGTCCTCTCAGAATATTGTACCGCCCCAAAAAATTTCGTTAGGACGAAGTTTTAGTATCCAAGTTCTATAATTAGGAAATTTTAATTTTATTTAAATGAGGTACATTTTATTATCTTTTGTGTAAATATGTATGTCGTTTTAAATTTAAATTGTTCGTTTTAAAATTGAAATAACTATTTTTAGAAAAACCAAAATTGAATTTAATTCAGTTTGTTAATTATTTGATTTAATCATATTTAATTAAATATTAACAATTATTTAAATTATTTATTAGTTAATCAAATCACATATACTGGCAACAAAACATATTTAACATTAAGAATTATATATTTTAAAGTAAATTAAATTATTCTATAAGCGGATCATTCAAAAAATTCCATAATATACATTTCGATTATCGAATTTAAAGAAGAACGGAAAATCTAAAATAATCAAAGATTAAATATTTCTTTGTAGCGATGTTTGCTCGTCAAAATACAAATTGAAAATAAGAGCAATAAAAAAATTATTTAGTAAATTTCAACTCGTTCCGCAGTTAAATTTTGTGTTGAAAAAGAACATCAATGTGCCATTTTACATTGGCACTCTCGCGTCAATTTCACTTTTTCGTGCGGCAGAGTTTTTTTTTTATATTTGTCTATGTGTGTGTGGAAAATATTTCATTATAAATTAATACTTGGTCGAGCGAACATCGTATAACCAAATGGCGAAAAAAAAATTTTAACACGAATTTTTTTCATTCTTATAGGAGCATGTATATTTTTTATAAAATCCATTATATATTTATATTATAAATGTATTTATATATTTTCATCATTTCAACGTTTTACCATTTTTAGAAACATCATCAATATATGTATAATATTTTTTTACCAAAAAAAATATTATAATAAGACAATGAATTCCATTACAATAATAAATAAATAAATTACAATTTATGTAAATAAATAAAATAAATAAATTACAATTTATCAAACTAACATACAAGAATTATATTTTTTACGAATTAATATATTTTATATTTATTTTCTGTAAAAACAAATCGTCATGTGTAATAAATTTCCTCTTCTGTAAAACAAAAATCGTCATACATAACCATATTTTTCTATTTCATCTGCACTCTTCAAAATGCAAAATGAAAATGTTGAGTCGAAAAAAATAAAAAATTTTGAACCTCATCAAATATTTTTATTGCTTTTTGTATGTATTAGTGCGAAACTCACGTGAGTACAAAATAATTTTTGTCGAAAACTGTGCGTCGAGAAATCCCCACTCCAAAATTAGTTTATAGACAAAAGAAGAAAGAGACGAGGAAAAAACCGGTTTGAGTCACACGCGAGAGTGCCAATGTAAAATGGCACAATAACATTTTCCCCTCCATCATAGTTTATAGGTAAAGGCATGAGGGACGAAGTAATATTTGATGTAACTATGTACAGTGTAAAGACGTGAATGTTAGTGTAATATAAGTGTAATTTCGTTTACTATTGGTAGTGTTTACACGTAGCATCACTATGCTGCACCACTTCCTCGTCTCCACTTCTTCGTCTATAAACTATTTTTGGAGTGGGGATTTTTGTGTGCAATTTCTCAACAAATTTTTTCTGTGCCTCACAATATGGGACACACTAATACAACGATAAAGTAATAAAAAAAATTTATAGGGTTTATTTATTTATAGTGGATATATATTGACAGATGCTTGTAATATAAGCCTGATTTCCATTATGAAAAAATACTGACAAAATAGTCAAGGCGGGATACAAAATATAATTTTTCTTAAAGTGCGAGAGAAATAAAAAACATTTCCAGTATAAAAAATGTATTTTAATTTTATTCCATTATTTTGTATCTCTACACTTCGTGAATATTCGTTGCGGGTCGTATTTGGTTCGCTCTGCCTGTTTCATTTTTTTTTTATTTTGTTCGTATGTGTGAACATTTGGTTACAGGATAACCCCAAAACTACTGCTTTAATTTTTGGCTCTTTAATTATCACAGATGACATTTGTGATTCGCCACACTACCCTCCGCCCTAACCTGTTCTTTCCGAACAGGATCCAGACCTCCTCTGCCTCTATAGAACGCCAGTCGCTCTAGGTGTACAACCTTGAGTTTTCCTCGTACTCCTCGTTGGATCTTTTATATTACATCATTAGTTCTGACCTTGTACGGTCTCTCCCATCCAGGTTCTAACTTCTTTGATAATCCTCTCTTGCGTTGTATTCCACTACCTCCATCCAATTTCCCCCTGACAACCGTTTGTGCGAATGTCGCCTTTCACCGTTTGTAACTTTAACCCTTCCATTGGTCGAACTCCTTCGGTGATAAAATCTGGCCGCACAATAATTCTCGTTGCTCCGGTGTCCAACATTATCATGCTGGATCGTCCCGCTTCTTCGCCTTTCACCATCAAGCTATCACCACCTTTTGCCAATCTGGATATGGGGATGAAAGTTATGGAGCATTTGGTTGTGGGAGTCAGCTTTTGCTTCTCAGAGCTGACTCTTACTCGTTTAACACCTTTGTTGTTGTTTGGCGTTCCTCCTCGGCTGCTTCTTTTCTTTCCGGTGGCCTTCAGTACATCGGCGAAGGTGTTCTCGCCCGTTTGCTAGGGGATAACATTAATTCCCGCGAGATGCGTCATATTTTGTCACAGGCCCAACATCTGATTTTACTATTTCTATCCTGGAATCTCGTTGTTCGTCAGTTATCTGCTGGTTTGATGTTATTCCCTGTTTGTAACTGATTGCTGGTTCCACTTCCACACGACGTACTGGTTTGATGATGTTGTTTGCAGTCTCGTTGGTTAGTGCACACGCTATGGTTTCTGCAAACGTCGCCTTTGGAGACAATACTACCGCACGTCTTGTATCCGGCTCCCGTTTACCATCAGTGAAAGCGTCGATCTTGATCCGCGCTGTGTATTCACTCGCCATGTTGTTGTGGGCGAGGTGCACTAACCGCTCTATATCAGCCGCATACTCCTTGAGGGTCTTTCCAACCCGCTGACATCGTCCCTTCAACTCCATACGATGTAGCTCCCGTCGGTGATCACCTGCATATTTACGCTCCAACGCCAACATGATTTTTCCGTAGTCCTACCGTTCGTATTCCGGCACGATTTGAAGTTTTGGAAACTATAAATATATTTAATGTTATTTGCGAATTACATTTTTATATATGTTTGGATTGTGTGTTGGGTGGGTGTGTTGTATATACATCATTATTTGATTGTTGAAAACGCAATATACACACAATACAGTCTACATTTCAATGTCCTAAGTATTCATATTATATATGTATTTAACACATTTTTCGTTTCGTCCATCAAAATTCTGTTTCCTTTTGCGCTCGATTTGGCTGTAATGGCATTAAGGTAGGACGTCAATAATGAACCGCGATAAAGTAGGGGGTTACTTGAGCACCAAAACAGATTGGAAAGATAAAAAACAAACAAACAACCACTTATAGTTTCTTAATTTTTAACTCTCATGCGATTTTATTAATTTTCTTTATTAAATTTTTTATAGTTTGTTCTGTTATTTTTTAGTTTGTTTAGACCTATAGCACACACAATCTATTTTATTTTAATTACACAATCTATTTCACAATCTTTTAGTTTTTTGACAAACCACGAACTTGTGCTGTTCACCTTATTTATAACCAAAGCCAAATTTATTTAATTTGACATATTGTTTGTTAGATAACAGCCGTTTAAGTCAACTATTTGAAAACGACTTGTACATTAAATTATAAAAGACAGACATTAAAGCCATTCAACTGTAGCCGACTGGCGTTTATGCTAGTCAAATACTTGACTTTCAAACAAATAAGTTTTCTATAATTGACCTAAACAGTCAATAATGAAACATACTCCAAAAGCAAATGTAGGTTATAAGATCGGATGTTCGTTGAGCGATTAACGTTTGCGCTATAGTTTGATCTAAGCTTAGATTAACTATAGATAGAGCACCAAACAAAAAATTCATACAAAACGAAAATACAAAATAAAGCATGCAAAAACGATGAGAAAACAGGACGTACGTATAAAATTAGATATAGGTGTATAGATGGTATAGGTGTAAGGGCTACAGATTCTTATGCACCTGTTTTTTTACAAATTGAGATTTTTTTTTGTTGGGTGGCTGCTACCGCACACTAAAAAATAATATATGGCTTAGAGGCCGTACACGGCCCTTACCGCGTCTCAAATGAGACCTTACGAACCAATTTTAACGATTGGTGCACATTGTAGGTGGTCAGCCCAACGAATGTTTTTACACACAAACGCGTTTTTATGTCATCCGGTTGCATGTTAATTTTTGGTCAAAGGCGAGAATCGAACTCGAGACCGCGGCGTGATGAGAAACTCTCTTAACCATTAAGCTACAACCGGCGACATCAGTGCTACCAGACACTAGACTGGTGATGGTTCTTTGTGATACCACTATATGTACGGCTATAGGTCCGATTTAGGTAGAACCTCTTTTCTCGAAATCTCTTTTTGCATCTTGCTCCTATCGGAATTCGAACCCGGTACCTCCCCGCTCCATCTGCCGCAGCTTTAACCACTGCGCCACCTGGGCGGTCTACAATTACGACTCTATATAATGAGTTTGTCGCCGGTTGAATTTAAACGGTTAGAGATTTTCTCATCACACCGCAGTCTTAAGTTTGATTCTTGTCGTTGGCCAAAACTTAACATGTATCATTTACTTATGTGTCTTTTAGTAAGAAGCTGGGAAGTTCAATTTGTAATTATTTGTGCAAAATTGTGTGATATCACACAATTCTATTATTTTTAAGGTTTTATTTAACTTGTCGAAAACTTTATTTATATCTGGGTTGATTAGAATTATTTTTATTTAGGGTCTTCCCATTTTAATGTATCATAAATTCAAAAACTGTAATGTTTTTATTTTTGCGGAACACTTTAATTATTGTAATTTAATATGTTGTTTTTCTGTGAGTAATAATTTTGTCTAAAATGAATTTCTTAAACAATTTAGAGAAAAATGGGAATATACATTTTGGGCGATAGTTATTAATATAATTTTTTCCTTCGTTTAATTGCTATAGTGTATGCAGTTTTCCAATTATTCGGATATTATTCCAGATGCTAAAGTTATTGTTATTCTATTCCAGATGCCATAGTTTTTGTGTTATTAACATTAAGAAATTTTGATGCATCTTATTTCTTGTAATATCCTATAGCTGATTCTATCTTTACCTGGCAATGTTTTTTTTGTCTATTTTATGAATGGTAAACATTTCTGTGCTTTTGCTATTACATTTAGGTTAGGGTTGGTTATTTGAGTTTGCGTTATTTCATAAGAGCTTGGCATATTCAGGTTAAGAAATTGTCTTGCTTTATACTCACTATCTAAAATTTTATGATTAGATTCTTGTTTGTTTTTGATTTTGTTATTGTCTTTTCAGATTGTTGGTGTTATTTATTTGTGATTTCTGTATTTATCGCCCTATTTTTATTACATTATAACGTGTTTTGTTACTATTATATATTAATTGTTTCCCTTGAGTTTCTGTTCCATAATCTTTGCATTGATCCATAAAATCGTTATCTTCACCATAGCTTTGGTCTGCATTTCCACTTTCTAGTTAATGTTTTAATTTCTTTCAATATTTTTTTTTTTCATAATATATTTAGAGAAGTGGTCACTAGCTTAATTGTCCATCGTTATTTCGAAAGTGAGTCTATTACAAAAAATGTTTCTGAATAATGTTATATCTAATGTTGCTGTGTGTCTGTATGGTATGGTTTGCGTCATGAAAGTATGGTATCTGTGATTAGTTTCCATATTATGACTCTCACCTCCTCGCTAGTTACCGTGACGTGTTTCGTCATTCCAGTCATATTTTTGTATAATTATTCTCACTTTTTTGTGATATGTTATTAACTATTAACTATACGAGGGAAGTAACAAAAAGTTCGCTTAGTTGAGCAGAAAAAAAAATTCTTTTCGTATTTATTTTTATGTGATATTCATTATTCTTTCCAAAATGAGAGAAAAGAGCAATTTTTTTTATCAAAGAATACTAAAAAAAAATTGCCCTTTTTGTCGATGATTAGGGAAAAAAATACAAATTATTATGCTACATAAACACAAATTTCATAGTATAGTCTTTTATAATATATAGATTAATTTTATTAAAATCCTTTATTATTAATAACTTTTTATTTAATTTTGATAATTTCACAACTTTACGACAAAATATAGTTCACAAATGAAATTAAAAATAGCGTTTTTTTTATATTGTTTTGACATTTAAAAATTTGTATGTGTGGGTAAATCTGCGAAAAAATCGAGATTTTTAAAAATTGTTCAAGATAAAAAAAACAATCTCGATCATTTGCAAAGAACACGTATGTCAAAAACGCACGTTTCGAGCAAAAAGAGCGCTTGTTTGCCCTCAGAGCCCTTTTTTACGAAAGAATATCGCATTAATATATAGATCGCAATAAATTTACTCGTTATTTCAGCAGTGTGAACTGGTACGTTATTATGATGTAAAAAGTAGCGTCTCAAACCCTCTTTCTTCCGGTTATCCAACAAATTTTTGAAAGCTTTTGGTAAGCGGCCTTAGGTATACAACTACATTACAGTTACCGCCTGAGCCTTTTTTTAGAGGAATAAAAGCTACAGTTTTTAATCGGGTGACGTAAACTGGCATATGACTTTGTTGCTTACCTTTTTCGGGTGGCTTAGCTCATGTTGAGTTCCATACCGGGAAAATATTTGGTTCCCGGATCGTACTTATAGAAGCAAGATTAACCACCAGTAAAGCCTTTAATAAAGCTGCTAGACTGCCCATTTTTGAATTTATTTGGGGAAAATTTAGCAATGCACTGGAGCCTCTTTTTGCGCCTCATTTAAATTCGTGAAATCTATTGAGCATTTGTAATTTTATCGGTTTGATCAGAATGCTGAGTGGCCCAGAAATTAGGAACTATTTCCTTATTCTTCATTTAGGATGCGAAATATTATTAATATAGGGTCATTCAATAGGTCCTTATGATGACACATAGAAAGCGTTACTAGAATTTTTTCCATAAGATTTTTAATTAGTACTAACCTTCAAACAATACGTGTATAAATTTGACTATTGATTCGTGAGTTAAAGCATTTTGTGTGAAGCAACTTTAGTTTTTGAAGAAAACAAAATGGAAAAAAGTAAAGTTTTAATAAACATCACCGAACTCCGCTTCACCAAGACAAATGGTAGAGAAGTGGATTGCTGAATATAAATGTGGTAGAACCAGCACAAATGATGCACAGCGCAGTGGACGCCAAAATTAGGCTATTATTTCAGAAAACATCAAGAAAATCCACAAATTGCACGAGCTAGCTGACATTGTAAAGATATCAGATTGTAGTGTTTTTACCATTTTACACGAACGTTTGGGTGCAAAATCTCTGTGCAAAATGGGTTCCGCGTGAGCTCACTGTCGACCAACAACAACGAATCGATGCTTTAGAGGAGTGTTTAGTGCTATTAAACCGCTATAAAATGGAATTATATCGTCGATATGTGACAATGGATGAGACTGGGCTCCACAATTGCACACCAGAATCGAAAAGACAGTCAGCTGAGTGGACAGCAGTCGATGAACCAAATCCAAAGTGAGCAAAAACGAAACAGTTGGCCGGTAAGGTGATGGCGACTGTATTTTGGGATACGTACGGAATAACCACCATCAACAGCGACTATTACTGTGCACTTTTGGATCGATTGAAGGCTGAAATCGCAAAGAAACGGCCACATTTGCAAAAGAAAAGTGTTGTTTCATCAAGATAATGCACCATGTCGCAGATCGATGAAAACGATGGCAAAATTAAATGAATTGGGCTTCGACTTACCCACCCACCATATTCTCCAGAATTAGTCCTTAGCGATTTTTTCCTGTTTTCAGAGCTCAAGAGAATTGGAAAGAAATATAAGTCCAATGATGAAGTAATCGCTGAAACTGAGGCCTATTTTGACGAGAAAGAGAAAAAATAAGTGGTATCGAAAAGTTGGAAAATCGCTATGACAACAAGCATCGTCTGGAAGGCAACTATGTTGAATAATAAAATCGAGTTTTATCAAAATTTGTTTTTTTTCATACTTATCCTACAGACTTATTTAATGATTAAAGCACGAATATCGGAATTCGTGTGCTGTTATAGCACGAATATCGGAATTATTTTTATAAATGCTGCCTTATTTTTTAATCATTGCTTTTCTTGTTTTACATATTAAACTAACATATGCACGTTCAACATTTGATTGGATCATATTAAAATAAGATATGCACGTTCAACATCTAATGATAATTTCATCCACCACGATCAAATTAACTTATTGCATCTCCTTATATATCGGTTAGACTTTTAGTCAGTTATTCGAAATTTCTTTTGAAAAATATTTAATTAATTTTATGCCTCAAATATTTTTTCATTAAATTGTTCACAACCTTTCAATCTGAATAGATATGTTTTTCGTAATTATAATTTATGAAGAGGTTCGTAATTATAATTTATGAATCAATTGTTAAAAGTGCAAAGTCGTAAATCAGTAATTCAATATTATTAGTTTTTGTTTGTTTGTTTGTTTTTTATCTCTACTATCTGTTTTGGGGCTCGAGGCACTTCCAACTCTTTCGCGGTTCGCTTATTTACGTCCTACCTTACGCCATTACAGCCAAATCGAGGACGTACGGCTATAGGTCCGATTTACGTAGAACCATCTGCACATTGCATAGCTCCATGCCAGCCTATAGTACTGACATGGAAGATGGGTCGGCCCATGAATTCTGCACTCCAACAGGGGGTCATAGATGTGTTCATTCACACCACCGATCGTAATCGTATGGTGAAAAATCCCTTTGCCATCCTGCCCCTATCGGGATTCGAACCCGGTACCTCCCGCTCCAACTGCCGCAGCTTTAACCACTGCGCCACCTGGGCGGTTAATATTATTAGTTACTGAATTATATTTTGTCTGTTGACTTGTACTATTTTATATTACTGCACTCTCCTGACACTATTCAACCCACTAAACACTGTGGAATTTTATCATTATTATTTATCCTTTTTTTATTTGGTTTCTTAGCTTGTCGTAAACTTACCATCGTTAATTGGTTTTACAATTGATTTCAAAGAAAACAACAATTATTCTTTTAAATTATAATTAATTAATAATTTTATACCATGTATATAATAGTTTATTCACGTATTTTAATTATTAATTGGATTAGGTGTATTAAGAAATATTTTTAAAATATTATCAGATTTGTTGGTTTTAAAAATCGTAACGAATTATTTTTATATATAAAAAATTATGTAACGCATCTAACTTTAAATAAACACATATATACACAACACACTCACATAGTAATTCACTTTTTAGTTTAAAATTGTCGTGGTTGGGAGCCAAAGCCAAGTCCTACACCTCGCATTGTGTGTGTTACCTGCCTTGCCACTTCATACTGTTGCTCCATTGTCGAAAATAATTCTTCTTGTTTTTTAGTTAAATCTTGAGTTTTGCTAAATTCACCCATGGGTTTTGGTGGTGCTGAAATGAAAACCAAATATATAAGTACAAGGTATAACAAGTGTAATGATTTAATTAACAACTTTCATTACCATCCTTAATCCCCATTAACCGCATAAATTTAGATGCAACTTTTCCATCTTGATCTTGTGAAAATTTAGCAGTTTCCCATTTAGCTGCTGCTTGTTCTTGTTCATTTTTCTTATGTGACCAAAGTAATTTTCGTTTCTGCACTTGATCTGCATACTTAGTCGGATTAATAACTCCCGGATTGTAATAACTGGGGAGTTCAACACCGGGTTTAATCGTAGCCGATTTTATGTCAATTCCCATTTTTTCAAGTTGTTGAACTTTCTCTTTACGCTTCTCAATGAAATTCAAATTAATGCTATTGCTTGTGGTATCTAGTGGTAGTGCCGTAATTACCAGGCTATTCGATGTATCATCAATAGACGAAGAGGGGAGTGGAGCTGTTGATGGTTGTATTGATGAACAAGTTTCCACCAATGATTTTCGCTCTTTTTTATCTGTTCGCGGTGACATCGAACGCCTTTTAATAAATTCTTTTACAATCGGAGGTCTTTCGCGTTCCCGTCCCTTTATTTCACTACCTCGATCACGTTCTTTATATTTATCGTATGATTGATGCTTGTTTGAGCGATATCCATCTCGTTCTCTATCGCGTTCATAATCACCACGATCACGATGACGTTCGCTTCGATCTCTAAATCGATCACGATCTCGATTTTTTTCATTGCGCTCTTTATCGCGATCACGAAATGAATCATCTTTGTCAGAACGTGATTTATTATCGCGTCTATATTTTTCTTGTATACCTCTGTCATTACGATACCTGTTTTTACTTTAAACGATTTATACAATTAATGTTTAAATACAATTGGATGTGCACTTATTACCTTAATCGATCCTTGTCATTTGTTTTGTTGTTATCTCTTTTACCATAATCACGATCTTTTTGTGGTTCACGTACGTTAGGTTTTTTATCATCTTCACTATACCTGCGATGACCGGGAGTGTCATATTTTTCTTTTGCCTACATAAAAATTGATTATTAAACATTCTATTATTAACACAAATTTAAATATTATACTTCATAATTTTCTGATTTTCTATAATATGAACGATTCTTTGCGCCACTTGATGATTCATCTGAATCCTGCGAATAAAATTGAATTCGAGTTTTGATGACAGTTCATAAATAGTATATTAATTTTTGATTTTATACTTATTTAAATGTTAAATAAAATTATTTATTTGGAGTTAATTTAGATTAACGATATAGTAGTGCGACTGGGATTGGTTTAAACCATATTGAAACGTTTATTGTTACGTATATTGAAACGTGTTGCATTAGTCCTAGTTTACAAAGCGCAATTTAGAGTATTGCTTATATGTATTGTTTTCCCGTGCTTTATTGAATTTTAACTGACTAAATTAATTTTTTTATAATATTATTATTAATCATACTATCCAAAAAAACAACATTTTATGTGGAAACAGAGGGTTAGAACGAATTACAAATTATTATTTTTTTAAATCGAAGATTTGTAATGTAATGTAGAGTTCGTATTGAATATGGAAACCACAAAATATTTATACATTTTCTATTGTGAGAAAAACCGCCCAGGTGGCGCAGTGGTTAAAGCTGCGGCAGTTGGAGCGGGAGGTACCGGGTTCGAATCCGATTCGAGGCAGGATGCAAAATGGGTTTTTCACCTTCGATCGTTTGGGCGGTGCGATCGGTGGTGAAAAATAAACATAATCTGGATCCTCTGTCGTGTTTAGAATCCTTGGGCCGACTCATCTTCCATGTCAGTACTAAAGGACTGACATGGAGCTATGCAATGCGCAGATGGCTCTACGGAAAGACTCGGACCTATAGCCGTATAGAGTGGTATCACAACGGATCAAATTTGGTCTAAGTGTGCGATATCAGCCACATCAACTTAACTTTCTTTTTATTGTGAGAAAACAAAAATCAATATTATTTTTTATTCTTCTGTGGCCTCAACTAGGGCGTCCAATTATGTTTTAGATCATTAATACTTGTACGACCACAACAAAACTGACAACAGAATCATTTCAAACGATGAATACCACATAAGAATTATTTCACACCATGATATTGTGTATTAAACGATTTTGGGGTTGTGTATAATTTAAACTTCGATTTTTTGAATTCTTGTTTTTCACGTTATATGATTTTAAATGTTGTAAAAACTGTACTATTTGAAAGGTGTCTATCTAGAAAGTTTCCATGGTCAACTTAAAGATTGAGATATTATATTATATTACATTTTCTATGGCGATTGCTGCACATTGTGTTAGTTTTATCATGGGGTTTATAATTATCCGTTATAACACTTAAATAATATTTAAGTCAATGATAGTCATTGAGATATTATTATAGAATTACATATGTTGAAATGTTTGGATCTAGTAGAGTGAACTTTAACAGTAAAACTAAGTGACATATGTACTTTGGACATGTTTACGGTGTTTTGTAGACATACATCGTAAGAAAATCAATTCCAAGTATACAATGGCATGTTTTGAAATTACTGGAAATCAGTGAGTTATATTTTTATGTATTATTTTACTAAAATTTAGCAAAATAATTAATTAAAATTACAATACGAAAAGAATGGCAGCAAAAATATATTGATATATTGGTGGTTAGTATGTACTTTTTCTAATTACGTAGATAAATATAATTGTATAGCTCTCTATATTTGGATAGGTAACTTTAATAGATCCACATTGTCCTATGGCGAAACGAAGTTATGTCCAAAAATGGAAAGTGACTACGTTACGTACTATCTGCAAAACCGGTAACAGCTTACAATGCGAAAACTGTCGCGATACAGCTCTCGTTTGGCACAGCATACAAGTAACAACTTGTATTATTTTAAGAAGAAGCCATTCTTTGGATCACTCGTATAAATAGAAAAGTAGTAAAAAAAATTGTTTATGCTTATAATGGTATATGTAAATACTGAACTGGGGGTCTGTTATGAAATAAATCCGAGTCGGATTTTTCTGATTCATCCGTTCTAATATAAAACTAAAAAGCAAAATCGAATCGGATTTTTTCCGAGTGCACAAAATAAAATCCGACTGCTAGTTAGTTCTATTTTCTTTAGATTAATCCTATTTTGACGTTTCTGTGGTTTCTTTATAAGAATAAGCAAAAAATTATCGTAATTTTACGTAAATTGTAAAAAAGATGAATAATAATTACTAAATTGATAAAATAATTACTATAATATAATAATTACTAAATTGATATATTAATTTATTAGAAATCCGACAGTACAAGTTTCATAATAGGGTAAATCCGTGTCGAATCGGATTTATTTCATAATAGACCCCTGGTGTAAAATATACAAATCGGATGAAATGAGAATGCTGAGTATTTAGAATGGTGTTTATACTACCAACTAAGTTAATATGGTTTTGATAGAGTTTTAGATCTAGTTCAACGAAATTTTAGATGTGAAAACATCGATTAGGTAATTAATACATGGCGTAAACAATTTACCGTTCTAATTAATGTTAAACATTGTGCAAGTTTCCATTGAATATTTTCAAATATAGAGTGCGTAGATGATTAAAAATCAATCATTTGCATCCAAGAATTCGAAAGACCATTCAGTAACCTAAAGCAAACTGTTTATCTCTTTATATTCAAATGGGTAGTCTGAAAATTGATCGTTACGTTTTTTAGTAAAACAAGTAGTAAAAAATAGTTTATTTAATGTAGTATTTAAACTATATGTTCTATCGGCCAAACGAGGCAGATTTCGTGCAGTGTAGACATTTTTAATTTAAACAGTTTTATGAATTTCAAATAAGCCTACGAATTAAAAAACTGAGTCTATCCTTTCGTTGAGTTTTGAGCGATAATGTTTTATAAAAATTCTTAAGTAAAAAATTTTACTTAAAAATAAGCAAATAATACTAAGAGTATCTCTATCATATCGACGGCCACCCAGGACCGGTACCAGATATCATAAGCCCGGTGCAACCTGAAAATAAAGTAATTTCTTTAAATTTCATGCGATAAACTTGTGAGTCTTGGGAATCAATTATTTATAAAATTAGCTACTGGAGACATTTTTTGAAACATAAAAAAAATCAGTTTTGTTTAAAATATTTATCATCATATACATAAATAAACGAATTACTAAACCAAAAGCACACATCAATTTAACTAGTATAAAATAAAAACATGTTTTGTTTTTTAATTTAACACAAATTATTAATAAAATGGAATATTTGATTTACACAAGCTTTTACTCAAACGAATTTTAAAGGTTTTCAACTTTTTTGGTTATTTTTTCATTGTTCAGTTAATCAAGTTTTCCTATTTCCCTATAAAATTCTAGGGCTACATGCCATACTTAAGGTAAGTGAAAATTTTAGTAATATGTTTAGTAAATTGAAATACTTTTCTAAAAATAAGGGTAAATGAATTGAAAAAAAGGTACTTATTTTTTATATGAATAAAAAGCTCTATATTGCATACATTTAAATATGGAAAATATAAAACGAAATTTTGACGTTTCATTTCTACCTATAAACCAGTGATTTTAACCCTTAATACCATTTTCACTAAAAAATTTACTTGCATAGTTGGACACGACATAAGAAGTAAATTTGAACTAAAAGTCTGATTTACCGAACTATGCAATTTATTTCCTTCATTAAAATATAATTAATGTAGTAAAACAGTAATCATTTTTTTTGACCCAAAAAAATAATAATTTTTGAACGAAAAAGCGAAGCAGTTCTACGCTTAGCCGCAAAGTAGTGAAATTATAGGTACGTTCGTTTGTAGTGAATTAACTGAATATATATTGAGTTACTAATCCGTTAATTGAGTTACTATTCAGATAATTAATCTACTGTAGTGAATTAATCGTTCGTTTGCTACAATTCAGATAAATGTCAAATTGTTTAATTCGAAAGCAAACATATTCAATTAAATCACCCTTATCCATTTTAATAAATATAATTTAAAATCATCATTTTAGTCGATTTTAAAAAATATATCTTCTTCGATGCGTAAAACTAAACTTTTTTTTTTTTTTTTTTTTTATATTTTATTCTATGCTATCTTTTTTGGGGCTCAAGGCTCTCCCAGCTCTTTCGCGGTTCGCTTAGTTACGTCCTACTTTACGCCTTAACGGCCAAATCGAGGACGTACGGCTATAGGACCGATTTTCGTAGAACCATCTGCGCATTGCATTAGCTTCATGCCAGTCTATAGTACTGACATGGAAGATGGGCCGCATGAGTTCTGCACTCCAACAGGGGGTCATAGATGTGTGTTCATTTACACCACCGATCGTAATCAGATGGTGAAAAATCCCTTTTGCATCCTGCCCCTATCGGGATTCGAACCCGGTACCTCCCGCTCCAACTGCCACAGCTTTAACCACTGAGCCACCTGGGCGGTAAAACTAAACTTCAAAAATAATAAACCAAATGTCAAAAAACGAGAAAAACAATTATATGATTTATCTACACAATCAAAAATATTATTCAGATAAATATTTTTAACTGAAGTGAATTTTATCAAACGAACGCGCAAATCAGAAAAATGTAACTGTTTCTAACTACTCATTAAAAATAGCAATAGCAGTTACGAGTAGTTAAATTAGTAAAAATAAGGACCTAACTACTAGCGGTTTGTGAATTTGAAAGCGATTAATATCGTGGTTTTATGTTTATCTCTAAAATAGATACTATATATCTATCTTCGTTATTTTAATAAAGACATACATGAAAATAACATAAATTTAATCATATTCATAAACCGTGCGCATAATCTCGAATATTATATTTGACGGGGCAGAAAGAAAGAAATGTTTGTTTTTGTAATGTAATAAATATTTAATCACAAGCAAACCAACTCAAAACTACGGTCTTCTGTGCGAACCTCTAGTTGGCCAAAAATGAATATGCATCATCATATCGACTTTTGATTATTTATTTTGTTCCAAATATATATATTATGAATATAAATATTACCATATAATATTTATGTACAACTAGAAAAACTAAACAAAAGATGGAATATGGTACAAATTTCAAATTCTGTTCCAATCGATAATGATATGCTAATGTGTGATCAATTAAGCCTGATTTCCATTATGAAAAAATACTGACAAAACAGTCAAGGCGGGATACAACATATAATTTTTCTTAAAGTGCGAGAGAAATAAAAAACATTTCCAGTATAAAAAATTTATTCAGTTCTGAATAAATTTTTATGGTTACTGAGAAAATTATTATAGACAAAATATATCAAGAGAAGTATTTTTATTCAGTACTGGAGAAATATTTTATAGGAAAACTGTATATGCAGGAGAAATCCTTTGTATGACGTCATTATGAAGCATTTTATAGTAGTAATTTTATAGTCATTTGATAATTTTAACATTTCGTTTTGTGTCATTCATCTTAATTCATTGTGAAAATAATTTAATAATAAATAATAATCATGTTAAGTTTATTTTTTTTTTCAATTTATTGTTGTAGATTTAAAGTGTACTTTGTCACTCTAATGGCATTTTTAATTTTTTTCTCGCTTTGGTTTTTTCAGTAAAAAATACTGACATTTTTTTCATAATGGAAATCAGACTTAAAGCGTTTGCAATTTTCACGACCAGTTTAAGAGAGTAGCATCACTTATGTCATTCGTGTTATGACAGAAAATTAGTTTCATGTTTGACATTTATGCAATGGATCGCTTTACGTATGAACAAAACTAAGAAATATTGAACTTAAATTCGAAGTGGTGAGTCTTAGCAAAACAGTAAGAAATTTGAATTATTATTGGATAACATGTGTTGGTTTATACGGACATTTACATAGTCTATAGCCGAGAACATTGCAGCTGTTGCTCAGAATGTGCAACCATTAGAAAACCCATTGTGCTAAAGAATTGAAGATTCCACGCAGTTCCATGATGAGAATTATGCGAAGGCCTTACTAAGAAGGCGTACGAACTTTGATTATTGCTGAAACAAATTAACAATACGCAGTTTTGGTTCGTTATTTGGACTGTGGAACACTAGGAAGAAAATTATTTTTTTTTACCGAAAAAACATTTTTTCCGACGATACTTATTTTCACCTCGGAGGCTTTTCAACAAGCATAACTATCCAGAGACGCTAACTATCCTGAGACTATCCAAAACTTGAAAGATAAAATCTAAGTTGCCATTGATGGGATATAGGATACAATAGAAAATGTACTCTTTAACACATCATGGATATTCCATACAATAGAAAATGTACTCTTTAACACATCATGGAATAATTGGGTTACAGAATGGGATACGGTAAAGCCAGTCAAATCATTAAGCATGCTTTTTCGAAAAAAACCGCTTTGAAAAATTTTCGTTCGAATTTTAATTTGGTCAAATTAAATTGTAAACGTTAAGTATAAAAATTAGAATGAACCTAATAAAATATTATTTCTGTAGTATACACAAATAACGATGTTTTCCAAAACTAGAATATATTATTTAAATTTAGTTTAAATGTTTCATTAGTGAAGTTTCGACCCTGTGCTCGGTTAAAATGCACCAAACATATGAAATCTCTGATTTAAGAAACTATGAACCAATGGATAATGTGGAGAAGGAAATCAACGTGTACAGAAATCAAGCTGTTAAAATCTCAGCATCTTTGGCAGAAAAAATTAAATAAGGTTTAATTACTTACTTAGTTTAGTTACTTAACTAAGTTACTTTAGGTTTAGTTACTTCATTGCACTAGAAATTCTCATAGTAATTTCTATTGAATTTGAAATAAATAAAACGAGTCCAAAAAGCAACAGATGAACAAGTTTGTTTGAGTTTACTTATCCACTATAATGTTAATCTAAATTAATCTAAATCGCGCAACCATAAATAAGCTTCGATGCACAACAAATCTTTATTTTTTACAATCAATTAAATTTTATGTAAATTTGGAAAATCTCAGATAAAAATACGAAATTATAAAAATTTTAGTCTTAATTAACAATTATAAATCACATCTTTTGTTTGGTTTAAATTTAAAAAAATAATACTCACGTGATTCCATAATACCTCTCACTCATAATTTTATTTATACGATAGGTTTACAAAGTATATGTACTGATTGTCGAAAGATGTTCGTGTGCGGTTTTACAAGTGGATAATTTCTATATTTTTATTTACGGTACTTTACACATTTTTCTTCATTTTTTCTGGACTCTTTAGTCTAACAAATTTCTAATCAAATTCGTTTTTGGTCGAGTTATAATTTTTTTAATATAAGTAATACAAGTGCAATGTATTAATAAATGAGATTATATATAAGTATTTTATTAAATATATTAAATGAAATAAATTATGTAAATATTTATCTAATTAATAATGATTATATTTATTTTTAGGGGATGTGGAGGATTAGAACCACCAAATTTAGAGTTTTAAATTTAATTTAAACAAATATCAGAAAAATTTGAATGATTTCATTTAGGTAAAATCAAGTAAAAATGAATACTACTAAATTAAAAATAATAATAAAAATTGGTATTTACCTCACTCATGATCATCTGGACATTGCCATAATTTATACGTTCTTTGCTGCTTCTGATTGCGGATGATTGTGCCACCACACGACTCGATGACGGCGGTGATGAGACTTCAACTCGTTGTTTGTTCATCGATGATGGTGATACATCCTAAAGAATGGTCGACTATTCAGGAATGCAAACAGCAAATTGTGTTATTATCTTAACTCCAATTACTGTACATTTATTTATTTAGTTTTGCTTTTTTGTGTGGTGCGCGATTTACTTAACTATGATAATTTCCTCTTTTTAACGAGATAGACAAAAAATACCATGTACACATTAAGTATAGAGTACTTCAATTATAATTACTCAATTATAATATTCGATGGAAAAAACAATCGTACAGTTACAAATTTTGTGAAACCTAACGATAACGCGGTAAAATTAGCCGTGCATACATTTATAAAGGTCTTTCTATTACAAAAAGGCAAAACTAAAATAAATAATAATAAAAACCAAATAACTTTGAAATTATTTAATTTTTTAGTTTTTGAAATAATACACCTTCAATCAAATATAAACAATTTCTGTGCACCCGAGTTTGCTCGTGATGCAATCATTGAAATGGTTTCTTATAGAACAGACGTTTAAGATTGCAAGAGCAATTGTTTGGTTTTAAACAAATTTAATTCAAGTGGAGTTAATTTTTACAACCAAATATATTTATATAGTTATTTGTGCGGATATTGTTTAATTTATTCTTTTTTATATCCATATTTCTACGGTCGACGAAAAACCCCGATTTAATTTTACTTTTGCATTCAAACTCTAAATTTTGAAATGCATAATACATACTAAAAAAATTATTTAATTTATAACTTTTTCATTTAAAGAATATAACTTTAAGTTTTGTCAGCATTAAGCAATATACAAAATACATTTCCATGATGAAAATTCTATAATGTTGATTACATAAAGCGAATTTAAAGTTTAAAGTTAAATGTCAGCAAGAATTGAAACAAGAATAAATAATAATATTATTAGCATTCTAATTAAAATTTAACTAGCGTCAATTTAAAACTATATTTAGGTCGAACTATATCTTTAATTCCAATATGAAGTAAGTCAAAGTGAGTATATTTAAATATATCTAATTTACGTAATGATCAGTCACTTTTGACACTAAAAAAATAAAATTACTATTGAGCAATACAAACAAATCAAGTGTACGTTTCATTTTAAATAACTATTAGAAACCAAATTGTATCAGACTGTGGTGTTTTTTGTAAATCGTGATTTTAATTTAAAATGTTAATTCTAATTTTGAATTAAGAAACACAATTTGAAATTAATTGCTTTTTCAAACCAAATAAAAAAATATAAAAAATTTTTATTCACTTAAATAAATTTTTGGTTTGACTCGAATGAATCGTAAAATTTATTTAAAATTTACTGTTGAATTTTCATGTTTTTGTAAGAACATTAGCTCTTCCCTTTTTTAAGTGACAATTTTACTAAAAGTATATATACATACAATTATTTTATTTTTCACTCCCATTTTTTAATTTTCTTAATCCAAGTATAGTTATTGCCAAACCGCACTACCCATACTTAAAAAACCCAGGTTTCATGCAAAAGAACTTGTGCTGCTGTAGATCGGCGAGGATGGGCCTTTGTTGCCAGGAGAAATTATTAGAATTTTTAATGAATTGGTTATTTAAATTAAAAGAACTTTGAATGAATTGGGTCATCCTAAAATAACAGAATTCATTTTAAAACAGTTGCTTCATAATCGCCACTTGAAACAGTTGTAAAGGAATTAAGTAAAAATTCAGTATCGTGTTGTCGCTGAAGGTCTTTATAAATTCCTATTTGAGTTAAGACCGATACTTTACAACAATATTGGCAACAAAATATGTTTGGAAAACGTTTAATACATTGCGATTTTTATTTGAAAAAGAAGAACAGAAATATAAACTAACACTATTTTGATGGGTTTTTTCATTTTTGTTCTTTGAGCTATTGTTTGAGCAAAAACGTATATCATACTATAAAATATTGTCTGGTCGAGTATATTTTATGGTAACAATTAAAAAATCCACAACAAAACTGGCGATTTTTATATTTTTATAGTACAAAAAGAAAACATTTAAAATATTTCTCGCTAGACGTTATATGTTTATAATTGAAAAAAAACCATAATGTCGAATGGTTAGACTTTGTTTTTATTATGTTTTTATACATAATTAAATTTAATTTTTTTCAATTTTGAATATTAGAGAATTAGAGAACCATTAGAGCTACACACGAATCAAGGAAAGAACATTGGAGAAGAAAAAAGATGCAACAGAGGCGATCGAGTTTAGAGATGAAATATTAACTGATTTTTGAATGAATTTACCTCAAGCTTTCACAAGTTTATGGATCATCAACATACAAAATATCTCTAAGGTTGAGATATCTTTGGGCGACAGTGACATCCACAACTGCATCGTCGTGTTGATGTCATAAAACAGTGACCTTTCGGTACCCGCCTCATCGATAAAGGAGCGCAAGACATAATATGGGATAAATAAAAATAAAGTCGGACGGAAAAACGTTGGAAGTGGTCAATGAGAGTTTATGCCGTGAAATTACGTATTTATTAAAAATGCTTTAGGATAAAAATTATCATTTCACGAATTTTATTTACATTGTAAATAATATCGAATTGAATAAAATGTTTTGAAGTTTGTGTTAATTAGACGGTTTTTTAAATAATTGTGGTAGTGCGGTACCTGAAACCCACGTATTGCTGTTTTTGTTACTTTCCCTTTATATATTTATATGTATCTAAAGCTAGGTTTTTGAAACTGTACAATCCCATAGCATCTTGAATGGATGTATCTTGACTCCGACTATACGTTCCAATCCTAAATTGGTTTGCTACCAATATGCTCTTGTTGGATTGTTACCAAGTTAAATCAGGTAGCACCCACTTTCCTTCAAATCCAACAGATGCAAATTACACATCCATACACATTATAGCTTTATAGAAAAATTAGTTTATAATATACCGTCCCGATTTCAGATTGTGGTGACAACTGTCAACATTTCGTAACATATATGTATAAGTTTAAATTACATGAATTATATGTATAGCTGATTCATTACCATCTCGAAGCATAAATTTTTGTTTTTACTTGAAAACACAAGAGCTAACTGTCAAAAAATATATTTAAATGAAAAAAAATTAAAGCACGACGACATTTTTATTTTAAAATTTCTCTTTCTATCTTATAGGCATATATTTATATCTCTCAATACGTGGTAGTTCGTTTCTCGTTCACAAGGCACAGATATATCCAGGAAGTTCGTCTCATGCTGCAACAAAGCCAAACTCAATAAGGTGGGTGAATGCGGGCACCCTCAAATACCGCATGCAGTCAGGTTCGTTTCATGTCGCAACAAGCCTATCACTAAGCGGGCGAAAGCAGGCACCCCAACGTACTACGACATAGATCATCATAATCAAACTCAAACGGAGGGAGAATTCACTAACGGGGGAGTAATGTGGCGTTAAGAAACACTCAAAAAATTAGCTCACGCCACACCGCAATTCATAAAATCGATATTTCGAGTTAAGTTCTTGTAATTCACTAGTACTGTCGCGTCACGACTGAACGCATATATACGAATCACACAGTATGAACATCAAGTCCGCTAGCATATGCCTGATGAGATGGATTTGATCTTTTCGATCACGCAGTCATTCAATGACGTCATCATCAGATCAAAACCGGCCTAGTGGATTACAAGATACAAGCAAACAACTCGAAGTAAAACACCCATTCCAAAATAACATAAAGCTAAACGCTTTAGAAACATTAACATCAAGCAAGTAAAACTGCCGTAGAGATATTTATTGCCAGCAATAGATGGCTGGAGAAATTTAAGAAAAACTACAACTTTACACTCAATTTAAAAATCATGAGTAATAGCAAGTGAGGACAGTGAGGCTGCAACAAAGTAGATCCAATAATTAAAATTTGTTATCAAAGAATGTAAATATTAACCGGTTTTTCATTTCCATTTTAAAATCGGTCTCAATAGGTGAAAACTCCCTAATCGGACATATATTATTAAATGAAAAAAATCTTTACGATTTAAAATATGTATAACTGATTTTAACTAAGGCGTTTATATTGGTCGTTCGGAAAACGCCACAGCACTGAAAGTCACTCAAAAATAATCATAACCCGTTATTTACAAATCAAACATAAATGCTTCAGAGACTAATCCGCTTTGTGATGATGACGTAAAGAATAACCTTAGCAAAAAGATTAAAAATTACAATCAAAAGATGAACTTAGATAATAAAGAACTTGTTTTGTTTAGATCATGCACCTGGATTTCTTCAATCGATTCACAAATTAACGAAAAGATAAAGGTGGTTTTCCTTCCTCCGAATATACTACATTTTATAGAACTGGTGGATCAAGGTGTTCTCGCTGCCTTTTTGGCTATTTATTATGAAAATGAAGAACTATCACTTATATATGTGCCTGCAAAATGAAAATAGGGGTGTGTTTGAACAGATTAAAGATAGTACAATGAATACAGTTTGCAATAAATTATGGCACTAAGTAGAAGACGCAGTATGATATGCCGATAATAACAAAATAATCAGCAGTACCTGATATGCCCATACTAACAAAATAATCAGCGATATTATGATAAAGGCAAGACGGTATTACAGGAATGATCGATATAAAACCATATAATTTGATACCTCGATTAACAAATTATGGCGTAGTGAAGCATTTTCAGCAATCTAATTCCTTCGTTAAGCGATGTTTACCTGTTTAGTATAATTTTTTACAATCCGGATATTCGGATTATCAAAATAATTTTGTTTGTATTTGATATTCGGATTATCAAAATAATTTTGTTTGTATTTGATATTCGGATTATCATTGATGTCGGATATTTGGAAAACCTATATTAGGTAATTAACGGAAAATTAAGCTCAATTTAAAGTTTTCTTTCATTAGAGTTTTAAACATTAATTAAAAATAATTTATAAAAAAAAATTAAACAATATAATAAAGTGCTGTTTTATTTGAAATGACAAAGTGTAGTGATTCTTTGTGTGCAAATTCAAATTAATTTAAAAAAAGATGGAAAATTATGAAAAAATACCGACAGTATTTCTTACTGAATAAAAACCAAAAAGAATTAAAATTAAAAACACCATTAGAGTGACAGAAACCATTTTTTACTTTTTTATAGCAAAACTAAATGGATATATTTTGACAGATGTTTATAACATAATCAATAAAGTTGACATTTTTTGCTATCGTCGCAGATATACCTATAGTGAATTTTTTTTTCGTTCGTAAAATAAGAAGATTGCAAATTTCGCCGTATTATGAATCAAAATAAAAAAACGAAATCGTATTTTACGAAAACCTTAAGTCAAAATCCGACTGCTCTGTCATTATTCATTTCAATTATTTCCAAAATGAATTAAGATGAATGACACAAAACGAAATGTTAAAATTATGAATTGACCATAAAAAAAATACTATAAAATGCTTCATATTTAATTTAATATTTAATAAAAATGCTTCATTTTCACTATCTGATTACGATAGCTGTGTGAATGAACACATCTATGATCCCCTGTTGGAGTGCAGAACTCATGGGCCAACCCATCTTCCTTGTCAGTACTATAGGCTGGCATGGAGCTATGCAATGTGCAGATGGTTCTACGATCGGATCTGTAACCGTACATCCTCGATTTGGCTGTAATGGCGTAAGGTATGACGTAAATAAGCGAACCGCGAAAGAGTTGGACGTGCATTAATAAGCGCCTCAAAAGATTCATAGTGAAAAGATAAAAAGCAAACAAACAAAACAAACATTTTTTGTACTGGAAATATTTTTTATTTCTCTCGTACATACCCAAAACTATATTTTTATCCTATTTTGACTAAACTCAGTATTTTATGTAATGGAAATCAGGCTAAATAGTTTTAATTGAAAATATTAGTATTGGAATGCAAATTTTATGTTAAAATCTTAAAAACGAAGAAATTACAAAAACAACTTTATTTTATGTTTAATTTTCTGTGGTTTTAAATATTGTTTCAACAGTGGCATTACAAATTTGAATGACATTTTATTTACTCCTATGTAATTATATAAACTATATTTTTTTTAAATGAAATTTTAATATGTTTTTCTCATTCTTATCTTTCTCTTTTTGCGATGAAATCAACACAAGTGGTTCACAACAAAAGTATTGTAGTTGTTGTTATATCTATAGTTTATCCTAAGGTCGGCTATATAACCGAAGGCTATATTATCTAAGGTCGGCTATATAATTAGTGAACAAGTAATAGTTTGGTTCTTGTCTCCGCTATGATCGATTGGAAGGCTTTAAAAAATTTATTTGAGTAGAATATAAACTATATTTATTATTTTATATTGTGTATTTGGATAGTTTGTTAAAAATCGTTATCAAAACTTTTCTGTCAATCAAAACTGTCGCTACAAAGAAATAAAATTAATTATTTTTGACTCAAACAAATAAATAATTTTTGAACGTAATCGCAAAGCGGTTTTACTTAGCCGCGTAGTGGTGAAATTATGAGTAACTGCTTCCAACTTCTCGTAACGAGTATTTAATTTATCCAAGAGAAGAATCCAACTACCAGCAGTTTATCGACTGGAAAGTGATTATTATATTTTTTTTTTCATCGTTGTTTTTGATGTTGTTTATTTATCGTGATACAATAAAAAATATTTTAAAATTTTATTTTTGAGTTTTAAGGCTAATTTAAGTAATAAGTTAAAACTAATTTAAGTAAGTGTTAATATCAATTTCAACTTACAATATTGAAAATTATTTTTTAGATTTATGTTTAGATGTTTTTGAACAACAATAAACAAAAAATATTTGTTTGTATATTTGTCTATATATAGGGTGTCCGCCGGGAGGTTATACTACTTGGTTTTGCCGCCATTTTCGTAAACGTTAGTCTTGACAGTTCATATTTGGCAGTCGTGAAGTAGAAACGTGGCAAATTTATTATGGAAAATATTCGATAAACCAACGTGTTATATCGTAAAACATTTTATCAAAACCAATCATCAATAACTGTGACGATGAGAAAGTTACGTGAAATTTTTGGGAGGAATAACGTGCCAACAAAACGCACTATGTATCGTGTAGTGAATGATTTCGAAGAAAGAGGGTCTATAGGTGATAAGCCCAAGCATGGGCCACAATGTACTGCAAGATCGGCTGAAAACATTAATGCTGCTCAAGAAAGTGTTCAAAACAATACATCAACCTCAATTTGACTGCTCTAGACTTCTTTCTGTGGGGATATCTGAAGAGCAAGGCTTATGCAAACAAACTAGAAACGCTTGAGCAACTCAAACAAAATATTCGTGATGAAATTAATGAAATACCGCGTGAAATGTGTGAGAATGTAATGAAAAATGTGCTCAAAAGGGCTCGCATTTGTGAGGCTAACAGATGCGGACTTATCTGATATTATATTCCATACATAATTGCCGACATTAAATAAAACATTTATCAATATAAGATCTTTCATTTAATAAAAATAATCTTTCATTTATCAATATAAATAAGATTTATCAATATAAGATTATAAACAAACAAAGAAGTACACCTTCCCGGCGGACACCTTGTATTTGTTTTTTTTCGTTTATTTCTATGCCAACTGTTTTGGGGCTCAAGGCACTCCCAACTCTTTCGCGGTTCGCTTATTTACGTCCTTACCTTACGCTTTGCAGCCAAATCGAGGACGAACGGCTATAGGTCCGATTTACCCAACCATCTGCACATTGCATAGCTCCATGCCAGCCTATAGTACTGACATGGAAGATGGGTCGGCCCATGGATTCTGCACTCCAACAGGGGGTCATAGTTGTGTTCATTCACACCACCGATCGTAATCCAGTGGTGAAAAATCAATTTTGCATCCTGCCCCTCCCTATCGGGATTCGAACCCGGTACCTCCCGCTCCAACTGCCGCAGCTTTAGCCACTGCGCCACCTGGGCGGTGACCCTGTATTTGTTTTCTATGTTGTTTTCAGGACACTGTCAATACTCAAAGTTAAATTTTTATAAGGAAACGATATAATTTTTATGTAATTAATTTTACATCAAAATGAACATCAAAATCAACGACGAAAACAATACTGTGAATGAAGACTTAGGAAATGATTTAGAGATTTGAAGTACAGTTGATGGTTTGTTAGTGGTTACTCGTCAAAATATTAGGCACAAAACTATTTCACAATTCGCACAGCAAATTAACTTTATGGAAGAAAATAATTTCGCTTACATCAAAATTAGTTCATTATTACAGAACTCTGACAGGACTTAAATAATTTTGTGTAGTTGTTTCTCTGCAGCTGCTTCACATTATGAAAGATAAGGAAAATTTGCTATTGAGAAAACGATGCATGTGAAGAAATCAGAAACCAGCTATTGCAATTATATTATCAATAGAATATAAATGAAAAAAATGGGTATAATTTTTCTTAGTAAAGTTACATCGCATGATTTCGGTAAATGGCAGTAACGCATGAAATGAATAGATGCATAAAGCTTACAACGAAATTTAAATTAAATAAACGTCTTTTTAATGACAAAAATCATAAGAGTATTTTTGTTAAAGAGAAATGGGGCAATACATATGGAGGTATAGAATAGTTATATTAATTTAAATATAAAATAACCTTAGGATAATTTTGTAAAAAGTTCTCAGTATTTTTCGTTTAACAGAAAATTTTAAATTTTTCGTCAACTTATTGTGATCACTTTTTATAGGATCTTTCTTATGGAATTATAAGTTAATTGATGGAATCAATAACATTAATTAAAAGATAGAACGCCTGAAAACGAACAGGAGCACTATCGAAGCAGAAACCGAAGATTTATGGGTTTCCCATATTCTACAAGATTCAAAATAATTAAATACACAAACAATTGTTTTAAGATAACGTATATAAAACAGTTGCATAGTAAAAAAGGAAACCAACCACTTAAAAATGTAGATGTAAATTATTTGCACATAAAAGAACAATCAATGGATAAAAGTGAAATATCGTTCAACTAAAGAAATTATATTAGATATACTCACCAAACATGATAACTTCCGTCTGATTGGCGGAAGTTTACACATAAAATAACACCAATAAAATGATAGTTTTACAAATCTGAATTAACTTGAATTTTTTCTAAGATGCTAAGCTTTGAAAACAAATCTAAAATACGACCATCAAGATTGTTCGATGACCTTTATTAACGATAAAACCTCATGATACAATATAATATTATGTTATAATTTAGATAAAATTAGAAAACCATTTGGAGAGTACAGATAACCATTTGGAAATGACGTAATTGGAAGTAACTGACTGCCCGAAACATTTGTCTAAAAATATCAATTTAGTTATATCAAACGCATAAAAACAACACCAACATAATAACAGTAAAAATTGTCCATCTTACTAAAATATACCGTCTCTAACTACATGCACCATTTCATTATATTGAGATAATAAGGAAAGGTCATTCAATAATTAATTCTTAATAATCTTAAAAAGTTTGACAGATGTAGCAGCATAGATGAATGATTTTTTTTACAGGAAACTTACTGTGGAAGAACAATGCTTTTAAAACCGAAATACATATCCGATAAATTTACGATACTTTAAAGTTCACTTAAAAATTTTAATTTAACTATGTAAAAACCCATTTGAAATTTGTAAAAAAAAACAATTGACAGTAACACCATTGCGATCAAAAATTATCGATCGTGAGATTTTGCAAAAATTCTCCGTGTGCCCCAAAATACAGATTCGTATCATATATGTATAATTATGAGTATTACAAACCTTATTTGCAATTTATAATTTAAAACAAGTACAAAACTATAAAAATTTACCCGAATTTTGCTTGTATTTTCAATTTCTTGTTCGTCTTCACTTTCATAATATGCCAGCGACTCCATTTTAATTTGTACACTTCGCGACTGAATTTTGATAATTCTGTTACTTTACATAAAAATTTGTACTAGAATATTTTACTGATACTTACTAATTCTCAAAATATATAGGTCGTCTATGATTAGCTTTACCTTGCTGTCTTTTTATTTCGAATAATTTTAAGTTCTAGAAATGTCAAATGAAATTTATCATCTTCTGAATTTTATTGGTAATGTTGATAAATAATCATGCCACAAGGCCATAGAAAGACACCGTATAGTGGTAAACAAAAAAAAGCCCAGCTGGCTGCAAAGCGGCAAACTAAAAGTATGATTTGTAAAAGAAAACATTTCATAATATTTCATATTCAATTTTGCTTTATAGACTTCAAAAGTACGAACACATTTAAAAAGCGGACACATTCCAAATCAGGGGATTCTGAAGAAGAAGATGAAACTTTATTAGGAACGTTAGATCGAATTCAGAAAATCAACGTTAAGTCTAAAAAGGATAGTCGTGAGAAATCAAATCGGTATGCTCTCCAATTCCATCAGGAAACAGAAAAAGAACTGAGAGCAATGAAAGAGGAAGCTCACCGTAAAATCGATGTACTACCTGAATCGGCACTAGAAATAAAAGATGATTTTTTCATAGGATATGATTTTCCTATCCGACCCGGCTGGTCTTATTCCATGTCCAAGCAAGAGCTCGAACGTATTGAAAATCAGTATTTTAATGATTACATCTTTAAAGTGCCAAAAACCAATTTGAATGTATTCGAGTTGAATTTAGAAACTTGGCGCCAGCTATGGCGAGTCCTTGAAATTTCTGATGTAATTCTGATGATTGTCGATATTCGATATCCTAGTCTAATGTTTCCGCCTGCAATATTTCAGTACATTACAAAGCAAATGGATAAGAGTATGATCCTAGTATTGAATAAAATCGATTTGGCTCCCGCGCCTTTGGTACTTGCTTGGAAAAAATATTTTGAAGAGAAGTATCCCGAGCTACATATTGTCATGTTCACCGCATATCCAACATATAATTTACGAGGTAACATTAACATCGACAATGAAACTGGTTTGAAAATACGAAGGCGGCGCGGTAAACCCAAAATGGCAGCGGAAGGCGCTTTCCAAGTGATGAAGGCATGTAAACAAATAGTAAAGGATCAAATTGATTTGACCGATTGGGAAGCAAAAATTACCAGTGAAATAAATAGTAAATATGAGACAGCTAGTGGTAGTGCCAGTGATGATTCGGACAATGGGGCAACCCCAGGACCAAAATTTGAAAAGTTTCACGATGAAGAGAATTTAGATTTTGATTTTAAAGAACGTAAAAAATATTTAAATGGAATTTTAACAGTTGGTTGTATTGGATTCCCAAATGTTGGAAAATCATCTTTATTAAATGCGCTTATTGGTCATAAAGTTGTCAGTGTAAGCCGAACACCAGGACACACAAAACATTTCCAAACGATTTTTTTAACGAGTAATGTAAGGTTGTGTGACTGTCCTGGGCTTGTATTTCCTTCGTCCACACCGCGGCCAGTTCAAGTTTTATTAGGTAGCTACCCAATAGCTCAGCTACGTGAACCCTACGCCTCCGTGAAATATTTAGCCGAACGTTTGGATATCATACGAATTCTGAATATTGAGCAAGAGGATGGAGAACAGGAGTGGTCTGCGGTTAATATCTGCGAAAGCTGGGCAGTTAAACGTGGCTTTTTAACAGCCAAAGCGGCTCGTCCAGATTCATACCGTGCTGCGAATCACATTCTCCGGATGACACTAGAGGGTCAAATATCGTTATGCTTGAGGCCACCTAAATTTACAGAAAATAAGGATAAGTGGTTCAATCATCCAGAACTCAATGATATTCTAACAATTCAAGCACACGGCAAGTCGGACAGCAAAGATGATGACTGCGAGGATCTAATACTATCAGATGGAGGCGATTCAGAGATCTCCGACGAAGACGAGGATTCGAACGATGATATTCCGGTATTAACAACAAATGCGTTTGCCGCTCTAGAAGTTTAAACGATTAGTAAATTTGTACTCGTATTTATTGTTAACTCACAAATTTACACACAAAATATAAAATTTATTGATAATTCGATTAATAATTCTTTGTACTTATACGTATATTCGAACCTTTTCGATAATTGATTTTCTACAGATTGGACATCTATTGTTGTAGTAACGTGACTTTTGCGAACATTCATAACATACGCATAAATGTCGGCATGGCAGTAATAACATACATTTTTCTTGATCTTGGCAAATAACGCACATCAACTTCTTGCCACTACTGTGCTGATGACCTGGAGGAAGTTTACCATTTACTCGTGGTGGTGTTTGATAACTATCATTACTACTATGACTTTGTTCGATGTTGTTCGGTTCTCTCAGTGTCAATGAAAATAGTCCTCTAACGTTTGGAAGCCGGATCATAATTATCCTATTCGTCAGTGTGACAAATCTCAGATTCAGCCATTGAATTATTCGTCTACTTATATTTAAACAACGGGCGAGTGTGATTCGACCGATTAAATTCAAAATTGGTGCGATTGTACCAAAGTTTTTATATATTAAAAAACCGATAATTAATCCAATGGCTGATTGGATTGGTATATCTGCAAAATAGTTGATAATTGTGACGAGTCCATGACACGCGGCCTTATAGCTGTTGATCAGTAATAAAATACTTATTTTCAATAAAAACCTTAAACTCATACTACATAGATGAAGGAAATACAGTATAAAATTAGGCAAAAGTGTTATTAAGAACCAACATCCATTTCCAATCAATATAAGAAGCGCTTTTATATTGAGGAACAACCATACACCAGCTTGGTTGAGAATCTCACCAACATTCGAAATTTTTACTTTCCCAGTCGTAAATATATATGTGAATTGGTTTAAAATCGTTGAACCGGTTTCATACATTGACTTCACAACCATTTCCACGATGTTATTAATTCCGGCAAACAGCGCTTCTATTTTTGAGTTGACATCTTGAAAGAAAGTTGCATAGTCCTCGTACAATATAACCAACAGTTTACAGAAAGTTTCGACAACCGTAAAGATAAAAAATGAAAATAGTTTTATAATGTTATAGATAAGATTTCCGATTCGAAAACTTATAACAAAAATATAATAAAATATATCGATGATTGTTTGAAAGATTTTTGCGATTAGATGTAACATTGTTATTCATTCTGAAATTGAAAATTTATTAGTGTAATTTGTAACCATAAATATTTCACAAATATTTAAATACCCGTCCCATTTATACAATTATCTCTCCAAAATTATCATTAACTATAGGTTTTACAATTTTCGATCGTTAGCTCATTAAAATCAAACGGTTTGACAGAACATGGTTTGGACATGTTTATGTTTTGGTTTTAACCAATGTTTTGTTTTTATGCAATACTGTTGTACTAGATTCGAACTGTTATACACATATATTTAAAAGACATCATTCTGAAACCAGTGAGATAGATAACTATGGAGGCGATATATTTAAAAAATAACAGAGTAACAGAGAAAGAGAAAATTTTCTTTTTGAATATCAAATTGTCGATAATCAAGTAAAATTTAGTTAAAACATTGTTTAGAAACCAGTTTACTAAATCACAAATTTTAATTTTTTAGTTCATATATGTAAATAATAATAAATAAATATACTATGTATGTATAAATACGTATATAATAATAAATATATTCTTCAAACATACTTATTTAGTTTTGATTTTGGACTTTTAATTCTCCGAGTTTGAAATTTGAGAATTCTGTTAGATACATTATACATATGACTAACGCTGTCAAATTTATAAATTTTCCGGTAATACATTTTTAGATCGAGAAGTATATTTACAATGAGTGGCACCACTATAATAAAAGTCTACCATTATTATTTTGCGGATTTCAATTTTAATTTTATAAGATACCGTCAATATAGTTATGTATGTGCCATTTTACATTGGCACTCTCGCGTCAATTTCGCTTTTTCGTGCGGCAGAGTTTTTTTTTCATATTTGTCTATGTGTGTGTGGAAAATATTTCATTATCAATGAATACTTGGTCGAGCGAACATCATATAACCAAATGAAGAAAAAAAATTTTAGCACGATTTTGTTTTTCATTTTTACAGGAACATGTATATTTTTTATATAATATTATTTAATATATTATATATGTAGTTATATATTTTCATCATTACGGCGTTTTTACCATTTTTAGAAACGTCATCAATATATGTATAATATTATATTATTAATTAAAAAATATTATAATAAATCAATGAATTCCATTACAATAATAAATAAATAAATTACAATTTATATAAATTAATATAAAAATAAATTACAATTTATCAAACTAACATACAAAAATTATATTTTTTACGAATCAATATATTTTATATTTATTTTCTGTAAAAAAATCGTCATCTGTAATAAATTTCCTCATCTGTAAAACAAAAATCGTCATACATAACCATATTTTTCTATTTCATCTGCACTCTTCAAAATGCAAAATGAAAATGTTGAGTCGAAAACAATAAAAAAATTTTGAACCTCATAAAATATTTTTATTGCTTTTTATATGTATTGTGCGAAACTCACAAGAGTGCAAAATAATTTTTGTCGAAAGTTGTGCGTCAAGAAATCCCCACTCCAAAATTAGTTTATAGACAAAAGAAGAAAGAGACGAGGAAAAAACCGGTTTGAGTCACACGCAAGAGTGCCAGTGTAAAATGGCACTATCTCAGTGGCTACAACAGTCTTGGTGAGTTGGAACGGCTTTGAGCCGTAGTCGCTGTCAATTTATATTATGAATTGTATATATGTTTGTGGGGATTGGTTTCAATCAAAGCCGACTTTAGTGTGTGTGTGTGTTCACACAAACCTGCTTCGTTTTTTACACGACCATAATCAAACGAAAATATCAACCTTTGAGTGTGTTGGTAAACAAAAACGTCCATATGAAAAAAATTCAAACTTTGACGTTTCTCATAAACACTGCTTAAGGTTGAGTACTATTATCAAAGCCGACTGTAGTGTGTGTGTTTCACACAAGCCAAACTTTATGCATACATATGCTGTAGAAGCATATCAACCTTTAGCGGTATTAGTGAATATTCTTCTATTCGTACACGATTGTGAATACAGTATAAAAAAAATAAACAAACGCACACCACCTAAGTATTATTGAGTAAAAATGTACAAAAAATGTAAAATAAAAACGAATGAGCGTGTCTTACTCTCTGTGTCAAACTCAACGATCATATAATAAACTATATTGACTTCAAAACTTGAGTTAAATTATCGCGGAAATTATGATTTAATTGCAAGATCGATTTCCAGAACAGTTTAAAATATTCAAATTTTAAACAGGACATTATCTTTTATCACATTTAAACATTCATACCGTGACGTACATGAAAAATCTACACAAACTTTTTCACGCAATGATACACTAAAGACATGAAAATTTTAACTCGAAAAAAATATTTTAATAAACTGTAATGTAAATAGATAAAAGTTTTATTAAACCATTTATGAATTTCGAATCAAAATACATTCCTATGCAACTCATATATACTTTATTTATGTTTGAAAAACCTAACCACAAACCTATCCTATTCGAATTTACACAAAACAAACAACATTCACTCGATGTTATCCACAATATTACACTATTTTGTATTATTCACAATATTATTAATATAGAATAATTGTGTTGATACAATTATTCTATATTTATTATAAAATAAAATAAAATAAAATTATTTTGCTTATTATAACAAAGTTTGTGTAAATGCGAGTAGGTTATTCAAACCAAAATAAAATATACATACATATATGAATTGCATAAGGATGAGAGTATTTTGATTCGAATTTCTTTTATTCTGATAAAAGATAAATATGCTGTTTAAAGTTTGAATCTTTTAATTTGTCCTTGGCCCTATTCTGGTTCTCCCTGGGAATTGGGAATTGGGAAAAAATTATTCCCAATTCCCAACTATAATAATTCCCAATATTTTATTCCCCAATTCCCAAAAGTGTATTCTGGCGTGCTGGGAATTATTTCCCCTCTGTGCAACAAATAGTTTTAAATGTTCGCCACTAGAGTACCTTTTTAATGGTTTTTTTCATGGTGCGCTATGTTATTATATTTGAATATGATTTAAATATTGACGGATGAATAACAAATTTAAAAAAAAAAATAAGTGTTTTCGCTTTTGAAAAACAATTAAAAATTTTTTAGGGTCGGAATTATTTTCTACATTCACTATTTATTATATGATTATTAGTATTTAAGAATGAGCTAATTTTTTTTATATTTTAGGGCAGATAAGACCAAATTTAAAAAAATATGTGTTTTTGCTTATAAGAAATAATAAAAAAACTTAGATTTATACTCTAGTATTATGATTATGAGTATTTTACCATAAGATATATGAATTCCCAACAATTTTAATAGGGAAAAATAAACGTCAAAACTGTTATAATTGGGAATTATTTTTTCCAAACAAAATATTTTTCCCAATAGCCAGAATACACTTTTGGAAAAAATAATTCCCAACTGTTATAAAAACGTCAAAAATTCCCAATTCCCTGGGAAAACCAGAATAAGGCCACTGTTCAAGTAAAAACTGGAAATAAATTTTGCAATAAAATCATACTTTCCGCAATAAAGAGAGAAAGATACGCTCATTTTTCTTTCTTTTACTTTTCTTGTACATTTTTACTCAATAATAAGAATTATAATAATAATTTTCTTAGGTGGTGTGCGTTTGTTTATTTTTTCTATACTGTATTCGCAATTGTGTACGAATAGAAGAATATTCACCAATATCTCTAAAGATTGATATTCGTCTTCAGCATAATATTATGTATGCATAAATTTGCCTTGTGTGAACACCCACTACAGTCGGCTTTGGTTTCATATTCCGCTGCAAAGCCGACGCAACTCGCAATGTGAAAATTGTAACAGTTTTCATTCCCACCGTATGACTGCAGGAAAATAAAATCTGTTATAGACTCTCCTTAGTTGACTCACGCAGCATTTTTCAGCCGGCTAACTTTCAGTGGCTGGGGTGGAATATTATGTGAACCAAGGAAGAGCTTGAATTTGCTGCATTTTTATTTCAGGTGCTTACTGTAAATGCTCAGAAGGACTACTTCACCAGTGGAAATGATAATAAATTTAAGAACGCATTATTTCAAATATTTAAAAAAATGTTGATTTAATATTAATTAAATATATAAAGAAAATTTATTCATTGAAAAAAATAATTATAAATAAAATTAATTGCATTGGTTTTTCTTTTAACTTATCAAAAAAAATGTATTTAAATCTAAGTATGAAAACTATAATTATGGCCATAAGCAAATAAAACTAAATTTTAAACAAAAAAAAACTTAGTAAAATATGATATTTAAATTTTAAATTTTATAAAAATATTTTGGAAGCAAAAAAAAATTATTATATATAAATATTATTTCTTAGCTGTTTATACTGCCGTAATAACGTTGCGAATCCGGTAAACTATGCCACCTTGATGCGAATATATACGGAACTGCTATACAATTAATCGCAATTTGTGATATGTTTTTGCGACACTTTTAACATTATTTATTATGTATACATTTATTTATTTAGGATAGGTAATTATATTATAGTTTTTAATTTACTAGAATTATTTAGATTTAATTTATATTATTTATTAATGTGTTAACACACTTTTAATTGTCCATAAGCGCAATGCTTTGTTTTATTTATTTTAAGCTAACACATTTTAGGTCACAAGATGATATCAAGTCTTTAAGCACCGTTTTGTTCTCTTTTGTGTTAATTTTAATATTTCACTATAAATTATTATAATTATAGAATTTAAATTTATTTATTATATGTAGTTTAATTTATTTAACTTATTTATTTATTATAGTTATCAGATTAGATTTATTTATTTATTCAATTCATTATTAGATGATTCTTATTTTATTTATCACACAATATATATTGTTACAATTTTTAATGGGCGATCATATTATCGACACCCGTACATATTTCTGTTAAATTTCTGTTAAAGATTCATCACCGACTGTCCATATCTCTCCAGGCCCGCC
Organism: Tipula lateralis; assembly: GCA_963932295.1. NCBI lineage: Eukaryota > Metazoa > Arthropoda > Insecta > Diptera > Tipulidae > Tipula > Tipula lateralis. Next base: position 88,478,870 of record OZ010736.1, read on the forward strand.
AAAAATCTTCCCGTAGCAAAACATGTTTTTTTTTTATTTTTATTTTATGTATTATTCTATGTATTAAGCTTCCAATACTTATCTATGTATTTATCTAATTAGAAAAAAATTATGTACAATACGTTATAGATATTATATACAACATAATTGTTTATACAGTAGCCTAGTGCAATGTATATACTGCTAAGCTAAATAAAACATCCAATGCGATTTAATACGTAAGTGTTGAGTAATTTTCTTCGTATATTTAAAATCAACTTGAAATAGTGGTTTGAACACGTTACAAATCGTGGGGCAGACCCAGCACCCATGAGATAGTCTCATGCCGGGCAGTCTAACATGAATGTATAATACTATTAACGATTATGCCGTTTGTGATAAAGCAAAACAAATAAAGATTTTGTCTCACATTTTATAAAATAATTAAGCTACGTCGAAATATGAAATTGAACCAAACAATGATAAACTCTGGTTAAATCATTTTTAAGTGTGATTTCATCGTAAGCCCTTAGTATGGTAGATACCCATTAATTTTCCGGAGTTATCTGCAACTTCATATGAAACGCTTCCCATTTTACGAATGATTTTTCCTTTAACAAACTTAGGTGCTAGCTTAGCAGAGAATTTAGCCAGAGCGTTGCTTTGAACAAAATTTTTCACAAACACAATTTGACCTGGCTCAAAAATTCTATGCTTGCTACGCAGATTGTATGTTGAGCGATTTCTTTGATATGCATTATAAAGATGTGACAGTACCAATTCTTGAGCGGCGGAAAGACGGTTGTTAATGTCCATGACTGAAGCTCGTTTGTCACTTAACAGATTTAGTTCTCGCATTAATTGGAACGAAGATCCATGATTCACCATGTGTTGACCGAAAGTCAGAAAATAAGGAGAGAAACCTGTGGAGCTATGTACCGTGTTTCTTAATGCTGAGCTAATTTCATCTAAATGTTTATCCCAATTTGTATGGTCATCGTGTACGTAAGAACGAATGGCAGACAATATTGTTCGGTTAACCCTCTCAGACGCGTTTGATTGCGGAGAATATATTGGAGAGAATTGATGTTTCACTCCATAATGACTCAATAAATCTGATAAAACATTAGATTTGAATTGTGAACCGTTATCGGTGGTTATTACTTCTGGAACACTAAAATCATTAAACACACGTTTTTTCAGAAAATTAACTGCAAGATTTGCTGTAGCAGTTCTTAATGGTTCTAAAAACACAAATTTTGTATACTGATCTAATATTACCAAAATATACTTGTGGCCTAGCCGACTTCGAGGATATGGATATACCTAAAAAATCCATGAAAAGCTTTTGGAATGGGCGATGTACCTCATAAAATTTTCCCATTTCAGGTTGAGTAATGAAGTTTGTAGCTTTAACCTTTTTACAAGTACCGCAATTTTGGATATAAGTTTTAACATCACGAGCCATTGTATTCCAATAAAATTGACGTTGTAGAAGCTCAAGTGTTTTTAATTGTCCTAAATGTGCACCAGTTGGTGAGTTATGTGCTTGTTTCAATAACGATGTAACCAAAGAATCAGGTATTACAAGTCTACATGTTGAAAGATCAGTCATAGAACTATCATTGGTATCGATCAGTATGTATAATTTTCCATTTAATTCAACAAAGTTCGTTTTGGCATTAGGATTATTTTTAAGGGCATTAATTCTGTCAACGTAAACAGTGTCGAGAAAAGCGTTGGAATCTAGGTCCACGTGCAGAGGTGGCACACTCTCATCATCATCACGGTCACCTGGTCCCACAATGGCTTCGAGATTCATTCTGGATAAAGCGTCAGGAACTACGTTTTGCGAGCCTTTGCGATACTCGATGTGGAAATCAAATCATTGTAATTTAAGGCTCCATCTTGCTAATCTTCCAGATAGATCTCGTTGTTCCATTAGCCATTTTAAACTGGCGTGATCCGTAATGATGGTGAAAGTGTATCCCTCGACATATGGTCTAAACTTTTTGACGCTTAGAACCGCAGCTAAACACTCGAGCTCAGTTACACTATACTTCCGCTGAGCAGAATTAAGCTTATGGCTGTAGTAGGCTATGGGATGTTCATCTCCTTCTTCAGATTTTTGAAACAAGACGCTTCCTATTCCATTTGAACTGGCGTCACACTGAATGAATAACGGGTGTTTGAAATTGGGATTTCGCAAAACCGGAGCAGAAGTTAAGGCCGTTTGATTTTATCAAATGCGTCATTTGCCAAATCATTCCAAACCAGCTTTTGATTTTTTTTCAACAAGTCCGTCAAAGGAGCTGTGATGACTGCGAAACAGAATATAAATCGTTGGTACCACCCTGCCATATCTAAAAACCGCCGTAGTTGTTTCACTGTTTGAGGAATTGGATAGTCAGCAATAGCCTGTACTTTGTCTGGATCCATGCGTATGATTCCATCGCCAATTACATGATCAAGGTATTTTGTCTCTTTCAGTACAAAATTGCTCTTTTCCAAGTTAATTGTAAGGTTAGCCAACTTTAATAGTCGAGCAACCTCAGACAATAAGGCAAAAGGTTCCACAAGATCAGCGGAAACTACGAGCAAGTCGTCCAAATAAACAAATACCCGGTCATGCAAATGGTATGGAATCACCTTGTGCATCAGTCTACACAATGTCTGGGGAGCATTGCATAGACCGAAGGGCAAGACCGTGAAGTGATAGAGGGGGCGGCCCGGAACGGTGAACGCAGTTTTATCGCGCGATGCCACGTCAAGCGGGATTTGCCAAAAGGCATCCTTTAAGTCGAGCGATGATATAAACTTGGTCTGATCTAATCGACTTAGCAATCCCCCAATCAGTGGCAATGGATATGCGTCTTTAATTGTCACCTCATTTACCTTCCGGGCGTCACGACATAGCCTCACCCTACCACTGCCTTTCTTACGAGCAACAGCAAGCGGTGAGGACCATGAACTCAAATTTTCCTCTATCACTCCCAACTTCAACATTCTATCCCATTCCTCACACATTTCAGCTTGGATAGCTGGAGATACTTGATAATAGCGCTGTTTAACAGGTTTTGCACTACCAACGTCAATCACATGCGTAACTAAACTTGTACGACCTAGACCCATTTTAGTCGAGCAAGGAAAAGTGTTTATTATTTGGGTTAGTCGAAATTCATTTTCTGGAGACAACTGATGTTGTTTACTAACCGCTTGATCGGGCATATCCATATCTATGGAATCTACCACAGCTGGTGCCAACCCAAACAGATTCTAGAAATCTATTCCCAGGTAGAGTGGTTGCATCAATCCTGGCGCAATATGGAGACGCAGAAGCTTAGTTTTACCCATGTATGATACTGGTAGCACGGTATGTCCGATTATTCTTTGCTTTTCACCACTTGCAGTATTTAAAAAGGAAGGAAGATAATGAACTTTAATACCAGTCCGTTCCAAAAACACCTCAGAAACATTCTGAATCTAATAAAAATATTAATTTACTGTAACAGTTTTCATTCCCACCGTATGACTGGAGGAAAATAAAATTTGTTATAGACTCTCCTTAGTCAAAGCCCTCTGGATAATAAAGCCAGAATGAATAGTCAGTTTTTGAAATGAGCTTTATTTAGTGTATCAATAATGTACGTTTTGTCAAGAAACTCATACGAAACGTACAAATTTCATTTTAAGTTTTTTACTATTTTAACTTAGAGCTTTTAAAATTTTATTTCATAAAATGACTAAGAAAGGGTGAAATTAGATGTGAATATATATCATTTTTTTCAAAACAAAATAAATCACGATCAAATTCAATTATAAATTGATCTATATTTTTATAAATTGTGTGCTTTTCATTTCAATATAAACGATATCCTCTAAAATATATTTTCCTCGCTCTAATTCTCTATCGGTTGTACCACGAAAGTCAAACTCATTTCTTAATAAATTTAGAAAAATAATATTGACGAAAATACACATAATTGAACGCGAAAACTTGAAAAATTAATAATTAATTTCTTTAAATGAAATTATGTATTCGAAAAAATTAACTAAAACCGAATTTTTAAACATAAATCAGTTAAAAAGATATTTTCAACATGCAGTTGTTAATAAATAATATTATCAGCTGATTAATGTTTACACTTCAGAATGAACACATAACCTAATCACAATTTCTATTTTGCTACACATTTATTCACAATCACAGCACAACACTACACTATATTCTCAATCCTGAAATACATCGAATCATTAAAAATGGTTTATTAATGCTGTATCAACATAAAAATAATATTTAATTGCATAATTATGCATTAAATACAAAACCAATTTTCATAATGACTTAAATGTCATAACAATGGGAGAGAGAGAATATTTTTTTATATTGAATGATAGTTCGATGAAATCCCATTATGATCGTTGCTGTTGTATACAAATTTTGCAAGCCATTCATGTTAAAATCATACATGTGTGCATGTAATCATTAAATCTAGTTAAATGTGTGTATGAGATTTTGTGCATTGGTGTTGTTGATTTTATATATGAAAGCAAAACACAAATCACAATACAACTTAACATTTAATGAAATTGATTTGTTTGGTGTAAAGTGCCATTTTGATTTATTCTCTTTGTGAGCATACTTAAAATAAAATATAGTTCTCGTAACCTAACTATGTATCTGTCTCTGTTTACATTTTAAGTTATTAAAATATCATATTTTAATTTAATGAATAAAGGAAAATGGAAAAATAAATCGAAAAATGATCAGTCTCAGGATCAAAACTGAAATTTCTGTTTTCAATTGAATATAACCTAAGTTAAATTTGAACTACTTTTCATTCAAATATTTACTATATAGTAAAGCCTTACCTTTCATACATTTTGTATGAAACTGACGTTGATTTTTGTATTTTTTGTTACACTAAATAAAGCTCATTTAGAACATTCCTGCTTCGATTAATTTAGAATGCTTTGCCTTAGTTGACTCACGCAGCATTTTTCAGCCGGCTAGCTTTCAGTGGCTGGGGTGGAATATTATGTGAACCAAGGAAGAGCTTGAATTTGCTGCATTTTTATTTCAGGTGCTTACTGTAAATGCTCAGAAGGACTACTTCACCAGTGGAAATGATAATAAATTTAAGAACGCATTATTTCAAATATTTAAAAAAATGTTGATTTAATATTAATTAAATATATAAAGAAAATTTATTCATTGAAAAAAATAATTATAAATAAAATTAATTGCATTGGTTTTTCTTTTAACTTATCAAAAAAAATGTATTTAAATCTAAGTATGAAAACTATAATTATGGCCATTAGCAAATAAAACTAAATTTTAAACAAAAAAAAACTTAGTAAAAATATGATATTTAAATTTTAAATTTTATAAAAATATTTTGGAAGCAAAAAAAAATTATTATATATAAATATTATTTCTTAGCTGTTTATACTGCCGTAGTAACGTTGCGAATCCGGTAAACTATGCCACCTTGATGCGAATATATACGGAACTGCTATACAATTAATCGCAATTTGTGATATGTTTTTGCGACACTTTTAACATTATTTATTATGTATACATTTATTTATTTAGGATAGGTAATTATATTATAGTTTTTAATTTACTAGATTAATTTAGATTTAATTTATATTATTTATTAATGTGTTAACACACTTTTAATTGTCCATAAGCGCAATGCTTTGTTTTATTTATTTTAAGCTAACACATTTTAGGTCACAAGATGATATCAAGTCTTTAAGCACCGTTTTGTTCTCTTTTGTGTTAATTTTAATATTTCACTATAAATTATTATAATTATAGAATATAAATTTATTTATTTAGTTTAATTTGTTTAACTTATTTATTTATTATAGTTATCAGATTAGATTTATTTATTTATTCAATTCATTATTAGATGATTCTTATTTTATTTATCACACAATATATATTGTTACAATTTTTAATGGGCGATCATATTATCGACACCCGTACATATTTTTATGCGTTTCTGTTAAAGATTCATCACCGACTGTCCATATCTCTCCAGGCCCGCCAAAAATCTTCCCGTAGCAAAACCTCATAAGCACCTCATTAACCTTCCGGGCGTCACGACATAGCCTCACCCTACCACTGCCTTTCTTACGAGCAACAGCAAGCGGTGAGGACCATGAACTCAAACTTTCCTCTATCACTCCCAACTTCAACATTCTATCCAATTCCTCACACATTTCAGCTTGGATAGCTGGAGATACTTGATAATAGCGCTGTTTAACAGGTTTTAAATGTCATTTTTGGCAATTACAAAGTAAGTTTTGGCAGTTCGTTGTTTTTTCCATGACAACCGTTATATAAATCATATAAACTAGTCCCTGTCATTTTATTGAGCATTATTTTTATTCGTATTCTTATTTCTATTCCAGTGTTCAATAAAACGCAGTTATAGTTCAAAACGACAATTCCATTGTGTTTTATGTTTGACGCAAGGATATTTATGATTTATCCTTGCTGCAAATATTAACCACAGTAGAGTAAGCTCTACGACATTTTCCCCATCTATCTCTGATTCGAAGCTTATCGTTTCATTCCAGTTTCTCCATCCGCCCACTAGATTTTGAAATAACATTTTGGTAACCTCTATAATTGAAGCCAAACATCCCATCGGATCTTAAATTAAATGACTCTGATAAAATGGAACATTTCGTAGTAAAAAGTTTTCAGTACACCAATGAATTCCAAGAACCTTAGCAGTGGTTGCTCATCCGATATATCTAAAATGCTTGTAGAAGTAACTTCAGACGGGAAAATATTCTTGTGATTCGTGCTATTTTCGTAAGTAAACGTAACTGTATAATTTGATAACTCTGAATAAATTTCCCTCGCATCTTCAATACTTTTCGTACCGTCTGTTACGTATTTTATATTTTCGTACCCCGTTATCTGCTTTTGGTTTCTACAATATTTGTTGATCAATCCTATTTTCTTGAATAGGGGTATCTGGCGGTAAATCTTTTCGATGTTTGGTACGTTTGGTACCTACGATGTTTGGTACCTAATGGTTGATATAAAGATATTCTATCGTGTAGCAAGAAGCATAATTTATTAGCGACACACAATTTGGTGGTGTCGTTGTACTATTCTGTTTAAACACCGTGTGGTGAGGTAGAAATATGTTTAAGTACTATCTTATATGTTAAAGTATATATAAGTTAGTATATGTTTAGTAATAATCTTTGGTACTATAGTACGCTGTTTTAAATTTTTTCAAACTTCTACTCTCTAGGTATCATATCAAACGGTATATGACTCATCCAGTTCCTCTTTGTCGTTTTTAAATGGAAGTTTCAACATATATGTGGAACAGTGGTTTTCGTGAAATCTTTTTCGCATATTTCTTCTTCTGAAAGTTGAATTTGTTGTTGTGGTAATTCTTCGGTATCCTAGAATTTCTATAACGTTTCATCGATGTTTAGGTTGATGGCTTGGACATGACTCCATAATCTGATATGAGATTATCCATAAAACTACAAATGATAATCAACATGATATTATCCATAAAATAGTGTTTTTTGTTCAAATGACAATTTTTTCGGTCCAGTTATTTGTGCATGCTTTAAAACTTCAAAGGAGTAAATGTGATCCTCTCCGAGGCGTTCTCATCAGTGTTTGAGAAAATTTTATCTAGAGAGTACCGCAACCATCTCAGATCAACCATAGAGTGAGAAAATTTGGCAGACGTTTTGGTAAAATTAAAAAAAAAATAATTCAAATGTGTGCTTTTCCCCAAAATTCGCAAAATCTTTCTAAATCTTTCTAACCAACATTTCAAAATACAAAAACTTCTTGTTGTCAAAACTCCTTTGAGATAGAAACAATCGGATATCTCACTGGCGTTTTGGAGAAATTTCAAAAATTCATTACACACTGTGCATTTTACTTAATTATTAATTTAGAGTTTCATTTATTTAATAATTGAACATAAACAAGCAAAACAAAAATTGTTCCTCAGTTTTTGGCAACTGCTGTTGATAGTCACGTTTCCTGAGCTTATAAATTTCAGAAAATCTTGCGAAATAAATTTAATTGACACGGAAACTGAAATTTTTGTTATTCTACAGAATTTATTTAAAAACTTTTTGGCATTTGCCTTATTTAAGTGATTCTAACTTTCTTCTCATCAAGTGATTCTAAGGTTGTAGCTTTTAGATCAAATTTTGAGGGAATTTGTAGTGGTTGACGTAATTCCAATTACCAATTACAGGTAGAGATTTTGTAAGTAGCAGTAAAACCTAAAATAGAAAATAATGAAGTGTGTATGCCAAACATTTTAATGTCAGCTATTTATGTTTAGTTTACTAAGTTTAGTTCAATCAATAGTGTCTAGTTAATATTTGTCAAAACCGCGTTGTACTTTTGAAAAATATGCTTAATATTTTACTGAAAAACATATGGTTCCTGTGGATATCATTTCAATACACAGATGAAGGATAAAGAAAAGTACAATTATATTTTTTATGAGAGAAGTGGCATAACATGGCCATAAGATTTGTGGATGGAACCCATATCAGCCACGGGAAGAGTTGCAACACGTAAACTCCAACAGGAAAGGCTTTCATAGCTAGTAAATAAAAGTAATGATTTCGATCTTTATTTAAATTCGAAAATTCATTTCATCGTTCTAACGTTTTTGTTTTGTTAGATTTGATTTCTTATTTTCGTTTAATTTGTTCAGCCAACACATGATTGTACCGGTGTAAGTTAAACACCTTGTGTTCCTACCATTAACCAATAAAAATAGTAACATCGAACGTGACACACTCTTCTATCAATGGAATTACCGCAGGTTACACTCTGTCTTCTTAATCTCTATCTATACTATGTGATTTCATGACAATACTGGAAAAGTGATTGAATTTGGGATCTGCTGCTCATGGTGAATAGGTTATGGAAGATGTATCACTTTGGTATCTGGAGTATATTCCCCTAATTTATGACTGAAAAATAGCTCATCAGTGTGTATGGTAGTAGTTTTACCCATTATGACTGTAGTACTGTATTCATACGGTCGCCGGTTGTAGCTTAATGGTAAGGAGAGTTTATCATCACGCCGCGGTCTCGAGTTCGATTCCCGCCGTTGACCAAAAAATTAACATGCAACCGGATGACATAAAAACGCGTTTGTGTGTAAAAGCATTCGTTGGACTGACCACCTATACAATGTGAACCAATCGTTAAAACTAGTTCGTAAAGTCTCAGTTGAGACGCGGTAAGGGCCGTTTACGGCCTCTAAGCCATAGATTATTTACGTATGTATTCATACAAAAAATACGATTAATTAGTGAAAATTCTAACAACGCATATCAGTTAAGTCCCAAGAACAACACACAGAAGATAAACACGAGCATAAATTAAATTATGTGTTACCGATGAAAAACCAAATTATGCTGGTAGAAGGCAAACAATATCAATGGTTTAAAATAAATGTTTTTCGGTAGTGGATGAAATAGTTCCATTCTTAGACCTATACAGTAAATCTTCAGATGCCAGAAGCAAGTATTACATTCAATTAGAACAACTGGTTGATCAGTTGAAACGAAATTTAATGCTGGAACTTCAATTAGCTTGAATGTAATATTTGCTATTATAATATTTTATTGAAACAGTGGAATAAGTCACACACAAGTGAAATTTAAAACGAATTTTCATAATTTGTAATATTTGCTTCTGTCATCTGAAAATTAACTGTAATGGAAGGCCAATTATTCAGGCTGTATGTGTAATTCGAGTTATATTACATGTTTAATTCGAGTTATAATACCTAGAAAATTACACAAGTAGATATGTAAAAATGATAATTTTTACATATCTACTATAGTTCCTAAAATAAATTCTTTTTCATTGTAAACCATAATAACCATAAGAATTATTTAAGTACAAGTGTTTTTTTACGGCTGTTACAGACCAATATTGGCCCGTACCGTGTCAACAATCTGATTCCAACGATTTCGACCACGAACCAGCTCATCTTCAACCAGAATATGCCAGATCGCTCTCTACGCCGTGGGAAGTTCGTCGCCGACATCGACTTCCTTGCCTACTGAAAGGCGTCTCTCCCTGCAAAATTCAATGTATGGAACGTGACCGAGCCAGCGTTCTCGCTGTCCATTGATTTCATGCACGCAATCAGGAATTTTCATTAAATTGCTGATCTCGTGGTTGCAACGAATGTATGCCATCAACGTCGCTATGTATGCCATCAACGTCGCGTTTTAGGCCATGTATCACACGCATGATTCTTCTCTCGAATGTAAGAAGCCATTTTTCGTGCTCATCAGTCAAGGTTCAACTCTCACATCCATACATGATAACGGGTCTGAACAACACTCTAAACAGTTTCAGCTTATCTATTATTATCACACTATTATCGTGAGCAATGAGAGATCCAAGATACTTGAATCTCATTACTCCTTCAAACGTGTGGTTACCACTACTGAAATCATTTGCGTCTTGGTCTCTAAAACCAGAGATTAGATATTTGGGTTTGGACTCATTAATTTTGAGACCAACGTGCGCTGAAAACTGTTTCAGTGGTTCAAGTATCTCTTTCATTTGCATAAGCTAAAAGTTGATTGGATTGTCGACAACGCATCTCCTTGTCGAACACCAGAATTAATTGCAAAAGTTCTCGATTGCTTGTTCTCAACATTAACACAGCATTGTGACTGCGTTACTGTCATTTTACACATAGATAACATTTTTTTTGGTATACCTAAATATTCAAGCGCATACCATAGCCTCTCTCGATTGATCGATTCATAGGTTTGCTTGAAATCTAGGAATACTTAGTGTACATCGCAAGACGTTTCGTAGTACTTGGAGAGAATCATCTGTAGCGAAAAAACTTGATCAGTGACTGACCGATTTGGACGGAATCCTCCTTGGTAGTCACCGACTACCAAGGACACCGAGTCTGCACCTCGAGTCTGCACCGAGTCTGCACTTCGTTGTGGACAATATTTCGTTGCTCAACAGCAAGACGACACTCTTCATAAAATCAATCATTTTTGGGCTTAGTTTTCACTATACCGAGAATGTACTGGGAAGAATCGACAACCAAGGTTTTCAATACTTCCCAGATACTGTTCACTTCATCAGATTGGACAACCCGCGTCCGCGCTTTGGAAATCAACACATGGTCAATTTGGCTTCAGGATGTTTCACGTGGATGTGTCCATGTCTCCAAATGGATGTTTTTATGAGGAAAGAATGTACTTGTCACTTTGAGATCATGAGTGATCGCAAATTACATCATTTTTTTTTCTCATCTCGGCCGCAGTTTCGTGTCTGGAGTATGTAAGGAACTTTGGATCGAAAGATCCGCATCCCATTTACAGATTCATCCAGCAGAGGCCACTACGCGGTGATTCTAGCCGACTTAGCTCAGGGTTAATGCGTGGGGGTCTGTAGGACATGCTGGATGCTTGAATACACCGCTTAAATAAATAGAATAGCAGAAAAAGGAGAAAAAAAAATGAACACTTATGAACTCGATCGCTAATTCTTTTATCATCTCACCCCTTCTAAGAAAATAATTATTTCATGACCTTATAAATTTATTTGTCTGATACTTCAAAAATAAAATAAGAATACATAGGATAGAGTAAATTAGTTATAAATATAAAAAAATGGTTTGTGCCCCAGTAATATTAACTCGAACATTCCATCACCGAATTAAGAACTAAAATCTTAAAGGTAACCACAGCAAATCAAAATAAAATCAAAACTTACCGAGTATCAGCTTGAAGAAGCGCTTCCCAATTGCTATACTGGAATAAATTTTGTTAGCTTATACAAAAAAAATAGTTGCACTAGATGGTCACTATCGAATTGATATTACTTTAACACTAACAGAACTAAATAAAAAAAAAATATAATACAAAGAAAATTCATAAAGTTATCAGCAAATCTTACAAAAAAAAAAATATTTATCGATAGATTCTCGCGTAGGAATAATTTATGTTTAATTAACCTGCATGAAATAATTAAAAAAACTATAACTAATAATATAGCACTTTATAATTTTAAATAAATTAAGAAATTAACTTAATTGCACTTATATAATACTTATAATTATATTTTTTAAATGTATCGGCTTCCTTAACACAAGTTTTTGTTAAGATCCAATGGCGGTGATTTAACCAAACGCCTTCCAAAACAACGTGGTTTAGAATCCATCAGGTGTATATTTGGACTAATGGCCGCAATTTTCATCAGCTAATACAAATCAGCCGGGTTTGAGTCAAAAGCCTGTATTCGCGAATACAAATATATGCACATAACGAAAGTTTAGTTTTAACGTCGTTGTAAACTAAAGAATTAATCTCATGTTACCTGATATTAAATGAATAGATAAATTCATTAAACGGCCTCACGCATAATTATAATACACATAATTATGGAAATAAATATGATCACACCGCCAACATCCACCCAACAAAAGATTTGATACTGAATGTAATATTTAGTTAGAAAACCAAAATTACTCGTAATTTACATAAATACGAGATCATCTCGCGATTCTCTCATTTCTCTTAAGAGTTTATAAGTTTATATTTTATAAATTTTTAATGCATTGCAACACAAATATCAATTAATGAACCATTCATTACAAGTACGGACCTATATTATTACATAAGTCGATCTGATTTCTGCCAGCCCTAGCATTAAAGTGAAATCACCAATCTAACATCATGCTCAGATATAGAGCCTATCAGATTATCCAAATTATTGTAAAATGAGTCTTTATCTTGAATTATATTAGTGGGTGCATGTACAGATACAATTGACAGGTTGGCTAATCTCTTGTGCAAGTGAAGTTTGCCGTTGCTGTGTAGCAACGTGTTGAGATTAGTCGTTGCTGTGTAGCAACGTATACCCTTGGGACACGTGGTCTCCACTTATAGGCCATCGAATTTCTTGGAGCGCTACGAGTTCCAGGCGATACTCTTTCTTACATGTGATAAGGCCATCAAACGCGCCAGGTTTTTTTAGTGACTGCAGGTTCCACGTGCCGATCCTTAATCTCGTTTCCAGGTACTTAAGCGGGGCTCATTGTTGTTTTGGCGGTATCCCATTTTTTGGGCTTGTTGACATTTTTAACAATCATGGTTTTTTACGGGTGAGGGTCGTCAGCACAGCAATCCAACCAGATTTATTCGCCTCATACGGCAAGCTCTGGATACTGTGGTGATATACTGCGAGTCTATGGGTTTCATGTTTCGTTTGAAAAATTTACTAAACACGAATGCCCCCAACCACAGGACTTAAGTACAAGTGGTACACCTGATTATGTAGTTAAATTTAAATTAACACGCTCGCTGTTTTGGCGAAAGAAAAGCCGTTTCGTTGTGCCACGAAACCAAATAAATCTATACGAAATTATGAACGGATAATCAACAAGTATTGCCGCTTTAAGCCATGTTACAATTATAAATTGTATATTGCAATAACATTGCAACAATGACAATTCAGGGGAGAAAGCAACATCTATACACGTCATCTCTTAGCAAATATAAAAGATTAATATTTATATGCATTGGAGAATTATGTTTATATGCGTGGCAACTCATACCCATTAATTTTGCTGGACCAGTTAGGGAAAATTATTAAGTCGTTGTCAAAACATTAATTACCACATCCAAACCGTTTTAGACGCAAGTATAAAATTTATTACGTGTATCATTAATTAAGTGCACCATCACGTCTATCGACCAATGGGTAATGTAAATGATTTGTACGGATGATGAAAGATGGATAACGATTTGTTGTAAACGATGGAAATAACGTATATGTGAAACTATATAGATTACTTATACAATACAGAAGGGTAATAGATACTGCTATTGGGAAAAGTCAAACAGAAATGATACTCAAATTAAACTTAAAACACAAATCGATTTAGTCCAAATGTGTCCGGCACTTGAACATAAACGTTTACAATAATTCCGACGAAAATGTTTTTACAAGAAAATTTCAAGTTGGAGAGATGGTACAGATACGAAATTTTCAAAGTAAACAATGGAAATTAGGAACAGTAAAAATGAGTGATTGTTGATGTTGATGGAGTTTCCAATAGACGACACGGTGACCAAATCAAATCCGATGAACAATGAATTTAAAAAAATGATGATATTTTTATATGAATTGTTATCTAAACCCAAATTATCATTGATTACAAGTATAACAGCCCAAGTCTGAAGTAATAATAATTTTCCTAGATAAGCATAAAATCAGATGGCCTAAAGCATAAAATAAGGGACATATGATGAAACGGTGAAAGTGGTGGATTCAAATTAAATAAATAAACGCGACACTATCTTGATGTTATCAATATTTATTCAAATATTTAAACGTGTTTCAAAATCAATAGAATTTCTTTGGGCCTGAATAAAAAAAACACTGGCACCAAAAATTATGTAGTGGAAAATAATTTACAACAATATGTCTAAAGCAACAACCATCATAATTGACGGTTGTGTTAATGATATCATGGTTAAGTATGTGAAGATTAAATTATTAATATTTGAGAAATAAGCTATCAAGAGCCTGGAAGGGCACCAACAGTTTAGCAGAACGACAACAGATTTAATCGACCGTACCTATTGTTTCTTTGATAGTTCTCCACTATTTGCGGCTATAACACTAGAAATATTCTTTTCCCGGAAGAGTTTTAGTGTTAATAGCAAAGAACTGGTTTGGATCCGTTTTAACAACAATGCAATATGTTAGTCACTAGCGAGCATCCTTTCACTAATTTATTTGCATATAAACAATTTACAGAAATCAAAACAATCATTAATTTTTTACTATAGATAACTATTATTTACTTACTATTTACAAATATCCAATATACTCGTATAATACATACAATCGTATATCTATATTTTGTGTATCCATATATGGTGTATACATACATTTTTTTAAATTAAGCACGATGCAAAAAACCATAAGCATAAAACTAATTTATTATTTATTATTCAATTTTTGTGATTTTACGTCCAACCATATGATGTATATACATACATACATATTTCCTACGTACAGAAATCAAGAAAAAACTCGTCGACAAGTTGATTGAATTCAATTACAAATCTAATATTAATTCTATTAAACAGAACACAACCAAATAGAAAAAAAAACGAAAAATTAATAATTATGATTGCATGATCAAAACAAAACTAAAAAATTTAATAAAATCTAAAACAATTTAGAAAATCATTAAAAATTAAAATAAATAATTAAATTGAATTTTTTTATTCAATTTTATAGTATGTTCAACCGAATTGCTTACAGTGATTCCTATTTAATTATAAAAAAACACACAACAAAAGAAAGGATGGAATCAATTCTATTTCAATCAATTTGGAATTATACACATTGTATATGAACATATTACCTGCCCCTCTAATGCTCATATAAATATATATATATATATATATATATATATATATATATATATATATATATATAAATATATATATATATATATATATATATATATATATATATATATATATATATATATATATTTATATATATATATATATATATATATATATATATATATGTATATATATATATATATATATATATATATATATATATATATATATATATATATATATATATTTATATATATGTATATATATATATATATATATATATATATATATATATATATATATATATATATATATATATCTATACATATATATATATATATATATATATATATATATATATATATATATATATAAATATATATATATATATATATATATATATATATATATATATATATATATATATATTATATATATCTATACATATATATATATATATATATATATATATATATATATATATATATATATTATGGTATTTATTGATTGATTTTGATAGGACTGTAGCACCAGGCGCTAGGCAAGATTCCCGGATAAAGCCGGGCCTATTTTTACAACCGTTAAATAGCCAAATTTCCTAAATATTTGTTAATGAGGGTTTTACATTTTTAAATGGATTTTACAAACACATTGACAAAAAATATTTGAAAGTCAATAAATTAACAAGTTAACTCAAATAATTTATAATAACTATAAGGTAAATCGCGTCGATATCATGTGCCAACATGATATAATTTCGGAGAAGATTAATAGATGGCACTAGTAGTAGTTGAACGAAATGTTTACATTTTTTAACTGCCGTTTTTTATATTCAACGAATTACTAACGAAACAAAAATTAAAAATCTAAAAAAAAAATTATTTTACAATCGAAATTGGAAATTTTTGAAGTAAATGGGCTTATATTTATAAATAATAATAAATAAATAAAACAAAATTTTAAAATTGATACGATTTCCCTTATAGTATTATAAGTTATTTAAGTTAACCATTCAATTAAACCAAACAAACAATTAAATGTTATCGTTTTAGAACTCATCTATTTGATTTATTATTTTTTATTAATACTTCTATGTAGAGTAGATAAATTTACTAACTGAATTAGATAAATTTATTATTTTATACTACCTTATGAGCCAGTTTTTGTATGCTGTCCCTTCCAAACTGTTGTAAATAAATAAACCAAATTTGTATCTCCAATGTGCAATTTTAACATTCATTATTTATATTCTGCGCCTGTCATTACCTAAACTTTAACATTAAAAACAGAGTCTTTAATGAATAAAAATCATTAAACTTAAATTTTTAATAAGAAATTATACACTGAAAAATAAACAATAACATATGTATCTGATCTACGAAACTGCACAACCTTTGTTTAATTTTTATTTGCTGTCGTCGGTTTACTGTCCATGCTTATATAGTTAGCCTTCAATTTCATTTGATTCATGTAAAGAAAGTAAGAAGCTTAAATATAAAAGTTCTAATTATTATAATTTGTATAGCCAGTTAGAAAGAATTTTTTGTAGATAGTTTCAGCCAGACATATTTGCATTGATTCAGTCGTACCATGCGAGCAATCTATATATATATATATATATATATATATATATATATATATATATATATATATATATATATATATATATATATATATATATATATATATTTATTTATTTGATTGATTGATAGGACTGTAGGACCAAGCGCTAGGCAAGATTCCCGGATAACGCCGGGCTTATTCCAACAGCCGGTTACATAAAACGATAGGTAAAGATAGGAAGGTATGTTAGTAAAGAGAGAACGACCCGGTTACAGACACCAGCTGGCAAATCGTTACTAAACTACTGTTAGCAGACAATCACAATTCTAATCTGCAATCGCCAATCAGCATTCTCCAGTCCGCAACACATATCTGCTCTGCTGCATTTTGATTAAAATTAAAACAAAATTCTTAAATCAATTTATTAGTCGCTCAGGAATCTGTTACTTAATTAATTAATTAATTTGATATTTATTTCAACTGAAGTATGCATACTTAACCTAATTAAAATATAAGTACAAAACTGTGAAAGAAAATGTATCAACTAATGGCTCAGGAATCTGAAACAATTAATTTATTAATATGGTATGATAGATTAAATACCAGCCAATCATTACAATAATGGTACCATAATTTTGGAACATTATAATCAAAATAGACATTTCAAAAATATGCACCAATTATTCAAATTCCATCACAACATTGAAAGTTTTAAGAAAAGGAATGTTGGTCACAGAAACGACTAAAGCAACAGTCGTGATCATTTTCGTATTACATGATTAGTAAAATAATATAATTTTTAGTAGAATATATATCATTTTCACATTAACTATCTAAGACTGTTAGAGTTTATTATTGTTATTTGGATAGGTAAGGACATTTCTAGTTTCATCATACAGTTGTGATAGCTCAATCAAGCCACCACACCACAAAAAAACTGCAATACACTCCACTCCCAAACAATACAACCAAAACTAACCCATCTGTCTCGTGAACCGCTCACTAACTACCGCCCACCACCCATACAAAATAGTGGCTCCAAGTCTTCCACGCACCAATGACTTAATAAACTGTTAATCTTATAATAAGGTCAATTATTTATATAGACAAACAACTGAGTCATGTTTTGATATTATCCGAGCATCCACTCCATCCCATACGAATCCCATCCCCATGTCCGTTCTCAGACCTTAGAACAAACGTTCACACAACACACCAAAACATATTTCTTGTATAACACACTAAAATACAAAAAAGATCACCAAAGCGGCCATTAGAGAAAGATTAAAGTTATACAGCAAAGTAGCTGAGTTAGAATAAAATTAACTTTCTTTAGGATAAAATGGAATAGTTAAATTAAGATTTAAAATAAAATAAAACAAAAAGCTCTGTTTTCACTGGGGTCGCGTCAGTGATTTTCTATCCTTTTGTATTGGTTCATCATCATCTTTTCTATAGCATCTCTTTGCTATTCCATTTCTGTTGGAATCTGGTTTTTATATATTTCTATTAAATGTAGTGTTGGTTGAAACGAACTCGGTATGTATGCCAGCATCGTTGCATTTTGGGCCATGATTCTTCTCTCGAATGTTAGAAGCCATCTTTCGAGCTCATCAGTCAAGGTCCAACTCTCACCTCCATACATGACAAAGGGTTTGATCAACACTCTGCATATATATATATATATATATATATATATATATATATATATATATATATATATATATATATAATACATATATATATACCACTGAGGTCATATGTTCCTGGAAAAGCATTGCTAATTCAAAACCAAGCTTTATTATAACATATAACTGTAGTAAATAGTAAATAACTATTATGTAATGGTCTAAAAACTATCACCTTAAACATTTCATAGTCATTCCTTCCATTTGTTTGTTTGTTTGTTTTTATCTCTACAATCTGTTTCGGGGCTCGAGGCACTTCCAACTCTTTCGCGGTTCGCTTATTAACGTCCTTACTTTACGCCATTACAGCCAAATCGAGGACGTACGGCTATAGGTCCGATTTACGTAGAACCATCTGCACATTGCATAGCTCCGTGACAGCCTATAGTACTGATATGGAAGATGGGTTGGCCCATGAATTCTGCACTCCAACAGGGGGTCATAGGTGTGTTCATTTACACCACCGATCGTAATCGTATGGTGAAAAATCCCTTTACCATCCTGCCCCTATCGGGATTCGAACCCGGTACCTCCCGCTCCAACTGCCGCAGCTTAACTACTGCGCCACCTGGGTGGCCCATTCCTTCCATTTTCCACCCCTATTTGATATTTTAAAGCGTTCAACCCAAATATAGATAAGAAACAAATATTACTTATTTTATTTAAACTCGTACGAGTACCAAAATATTGCTTCCGTAAATTAAAGACAGGATATACATTACCATACGTAAATAATGTGTAGTTCTCGTAAGTTTGTAAAAAAAAACACCCCCATAGCGATTACAATAAAAATAAGATGTTTTCATTTCTTTTAAGTGATATGAATCTATTTGTGTATACGAGTATTTATCAATTTGTCGAGTCGAGCCATGTGAAAATAATAAATATCATATTTACGTCAATTGATTTATTTTTATTACTTGTATATTTGTTTGAATTCGTTTATCTATATATAATAGATTTATGACGTCGTTTAACACTTAATATTTGGATTGTATATCAAATATACATATTTCTGAAATACAAATTCATTAAAAGATTGTCAGTTTGAAGGATTAAATTTCTAGACCATTTTAAATCACATACGTATTGTAGGTGGTCATAAGCTCAATAAATGCTTTTACACACAATTGCTTTTTATATCCTCCGGAAAATGTTAATTTTTGGTCAACGGCGAGAATCGAACCTGGGGGGGTTTTCTCAATTAAAAGTAGAAAGGCGTATCTTTTTCGATGCAGTGAAATTATATTTAAAAAAAATATGTGCAACCCATTAAAAATGAGAAAACAGGATGAAACAGTGTCGAAGTGTAGTGTTGTCGAAAGATGAGGTGTCAATTTCAGCGTAGAAATAAATGAAATAAAATTGTTAATGTAAAAAAACCAAAACAAAATGGTGGTACGCAACACAATGCGAACAATATGCCGCAAAATAGAAACACGAATAGGAATAGTATTCCAATTGAAGAAATCAGCATGCAACGGAATAGTAATTTTTTATTTTAGGTTTAATAGAAACAAGCAAACATAGATGACAAATAAGATGACATGGGAAATACAAATGAAACCGTGATCAACACTTAAAAAGATAAGTATAAATTCATTCAGAGTGAAAGTGATAATTAGCGCAAATGAAGTCGATGAGGGGTTGTGTGTGGTTGCTGGATAGATGAATGAGCATGAGTTTCGGTCGACATTAGGAAAAGTCTTGGTCTGAGACGTGTTGGTTGATTGGATGGATCTTGTGAGGTAGATGATCGCTTTGAAATCTTACCTGTTATTATAAATGTCGATAAAGTAGTGTTGTGCGGTATGCTGACTCCATGGTATTTCCTTTATATTAATATATCTCCAGTAGCTAGTGACACAAACTTTTCAATAGTTGAGCTACTATACGAGAGATGGTTTCAATTTTTAACTATGAACATGAAAAGTTTATTTAAACTAGTAGATAACGTCTAGAGTGAAAAAATATGTATATATATATATATATATATATATATATATATATATATATATATATATATATATATATATATATATATTAGGAGTACAAATTGAAAATGCGGGATTTTTTCTATTTTTGAACGTTTATTCTGAAAAAATGGTAACAACTGAATTATTCAAAGTATTGTCCATTGCTAGTCACAACTTTTTCCCATCTTTCTGGCAATTTACGGATACCGTCGCGAAAAAATTCGGCCGGCTTGGCTGCTATCCAGTCATCGACCCATTTTTGGGCTTCTTCGTAAGAATGGAAGCGCTGGTCAGCTAGGCCATGTGTCATCGATCGGAAAAGGTGGTAATCGGAAGAAGCAATGTCTGGGCTATACGGCGGGTGGGGTAAGACTTCCCATTTCAGCGTTTGTAGGTATGTTTTGACCGGCGCTGCAACATGTGGCCGAGCGTTGTCATGTTGCAAAATTACTTTGTGTATATTTATATATATATATATATATATATATATATATATATATATATATATATATATATATATATATATATATATATATAAATATATACATATATATACAATATTGTATATATATAAATATATACAATATTGTATATATATTTATATATATATATATATATATATATATATATATATATATATATATATATATATATATATATATATATATATATATATATATGCATAAATTTGTAAGGGTGTATGTAAATAGTTATATGAGTGTGTAAGTATATATGTATGTATATATGTATGAAAGTGAGAGAATGTTCATATACCTGTGTTTGCATATATATAATACTCAGTGTATGCGCATATATAGTATATTTTTTAGGTTTTTTTTCGCATCTACCTACTATATCCAACCATAATCTAATTTTCCAAATTATATACCAATATAATTTGAAAAATTAGATTATGGTTGATATACAGGATGCTGGGACAGTTTAACACAGACGCTACAGATGGCGCACCCGTAAAAAACCAAACCTGTTAAAAATGTCAACAAACAAAAAACATCGGAGACCGCCAAAAACAAATGACTTCTCGCTTAAGTAACCGGAAACGAGATTGAAGATCGGCACGTGGAACGTGCAGTCATTAAGAAAATCAGGCGCGTTTGACGGCCTTATCACATATATGAAAGCGTATCTGTATGAATCTGTAGCCTATCACATGTATGAAAGCGTATGTATGATGCTTCGCTTGCACATGAGATTGATTAGCCAACCTGTCAATTGTATGTATACATCACCTACTGATGTAAGCCAACCACTGATGTAAAGACTCATTTTATAATCAATTTGGATAATCTGATGGGCTCTATTCTCTACCCGAGCACGATGTCAGATTGATGACTTTAATGCCTTCTAATAAATGTTTGTACTCCTGACACGAAACTGCGACCAAAAATGGGGAAAGAATGATGTACTTTGCGATCGCTCATGATCTCAAAGTGGCAAGTACATTCTTTTCTCATAAAAACATCCATTTGGAAACATGGACACATCCACGTAAAACATCCCGAAACCAAACTGACCATGTGTTGATTTCTAAAGAGCGGACTCGGGTGGTCCAAGACGTAACATCGTATCTGTCGTCAACCAAATTCGTAGGCAGTGACCATTATCTGGTCAGCAAGGACAGGAGAATATACAACGATTCTCCTGTGAAGGTCTGTAAATGAAGAAATGCAACGAAAATATCAAGATCTTGTCAGCAATTGCATTTAATGATCCAATTACCAATCTGATCATGTGAAAAGTGTCTGGGAAGTATTGGAAACCTCGGTTGTCGATGCTACCCAGCACGTTCTCGGTGTAGTGAAAACTAAACCCAAAAATGTTCGGTTTGATGAAGAGTGTCGTTTTTGCTGTTGAGCAACGAAATATAGTCCACATTGAAGCGCAGGTTTACAATTGCAAGAAAAAACAAAGCAGTTCTTGCTAGGAGGACAGCTAAACGCATTTGTAGACAGAAGAAGCGCGAACTATTAAGTAGATTTTTTTTGATCTACTTAATGTTCCACATGTATCACAAGCTGTATTTGAATACCCTTCAAATACAACCCGCTTAAATGTTCATTGAGGATCCATCCTATGAGGAATCACAATAGCCATGCAGAGATTAAAGGAAAATCGTTCACCAGGAGTTGATTGCATTTATTCAGAGCTCTTTAAATTCGGAAGTTAACAACTTTGTGGAACTATCTTATCGACCTTGTTCGATTGGTATGGCGAAATGAAGTGATACCTGAAGAATGGAAAGTGGCCGCTCGCTTGAAATGCGAGAATTATCGTGGTATAGCTATCCTTTGCACAGCATACGCGTTATACTGTCCTACATTGTCTTGGGAAGAATTACTCCTCTGTCGGAGGAAATTATTGGTACTGCCAAGTAGAATTCCGTACAAATCGATCTGCCACTGATCAAGTTTTCTCGCTACGGATGATTCTTTCCGCAAGAATTACGAAACATCTCGCGATGTACACCAAGTATTCCTAGATTTCAAGCAAACCTATGAATCGATCAATCGAAAGAGGCTATGGTATGCACTTGAATATTTAGGAATACCACACAAATTCATACATCTGTGACAGAAACGCAGTCACAATGCTGTGTCAAAGTTGAGTACAGGCTATCGAGAATTTTTGCAATTACTTCTGGTGTTCGACAAGGAGTTGCACTGTCCCCGATAAATTTTAATCTCATGTTGGAATTCATCCTTCATAAAAACACCACAAGACAATATCTTATTCCGACAATCCAATCAACTCTTTGCATTTGCAGATGATATCTGTGTGATTGGATTAAATGGCAACGGAGTGAAAGAGATACTTGATCCACTGGAACAGTTTTCAGCTTCCGTTGGTCTCAAAATCAATGAGTCCATAACCAAATATCTGATCTCTGGTTTTCGAGAGCAAGACGCAATTGATTTCATATAAATAATAAGTAAATTAATTGTTTCAGATTCCTGAGCAATATGTTTTTATCTTTCAGAGTTTTGTACTTATGTTTTATTTAGGTTAGGTGTGCCTACTGGATTTAACATATATAATATAATCAATTAATTGATTAAGTTACAGATTTCTGAGTGACAAACTAATAAATTTATTTTAGAATTTTGTTTCGACTCATAATGCGGCCATCGAATTTTTGACGCAGTTTCACTATTGTAAAACTTACTCGAACCAAAGGTAATCCAAACAAATTTTTTCAAGATATGGCTACAAAAAAGATGTGTCGGTAGTTGATTCCGTTGACCATAACCTTCGAGAAAATACGGTCGCCTAATAATGTCGCCGCACCAAACAGTAACACATAATAGATGAATTAATTTCTCCATATATCCTTGTGCATTGTCCTTGTGCGTCTCGTCCGAAAAGATTTCTTTGTTGTGGAACTAAATTTCATTTGTTGAGGAAGTAATTTTTCAACATTTCCCACTTTTGTTGAATCGTTAGGCGCCTCATTTCGTCAACTAGAAATAATACACTGAGTTTTTGTCAAAGAAATAATAACATTAGTGTTGCTAAAGCGAAAATAACCGATATGTTAAATCTGAACCGATTATGAGGACACCCTATATATGAAGAGTTTTCTATATATAATAAACATGTTTGGCACTATTGATGATTAAAAAACCAAAAATGCGATATCTATCGAGAGAAAACATAACTGTCTCGTACAGATAAATATATATTGAGATAAATATGTAGATAGTTCAAACAAACACTAATTGTTTTTATGACGCTTAATTTGCTACATCATTTCAAATTTATTAGCAAATTCATTTATGTTATATGCACTAATTTCATTTAAAAAGTCTATCTAATAATTACATATTTATCAATTATTATAGAACAATCTTGTTTTGATTAACATAGGTTGAAAATTATAAAGTGAAATGAATTTACACACAAAATGTAAATATGGGCAAATAACACGAGAAGATTTTTTATTTTATACAATCAAAGCGACCAAAAATTCTTCATTTAATTATTCTGAGACAGCGTTAAACTGTTTATAAGAACGAACATTTATATAATCTCTTTTTCAACTGTCGAAATGCATTGAAACCGAATTTTCTTCTTATGCGATATTCTTTGGTAAAAAAAGTGCTCTGACAGCAAAAAAAGCTCTTTTTGCTCGAAACACGTGCGTTTTTGACATTACACGTTCTTTGCAAATGATCTTGAGCACTTTTTTTTTAAACTCGAGCCCTTTTGAAAAATCTAGATTTCTTTGCAGATTTACCCACACATATAAATTTTTAAATGTCAAAACAATATAAACAAAAACAAAAATTTCGTTTGTGTACTATATTTTGTCGTAAATGTGTCAGAAATTATCAAAATTAAATAAAATGTTAATAACAATAATAATAAAGGATTATAATAAAATAAATCTAGATATTTTAAAAGACTATACTATGAAATTTGTGGTTATATCACAAATAACTACTACAGATAGCCAAACTATATGGAGAAATCATGTATATAGACTGAAATAAGGGAAAATAATTGTACCCTGGATGAAAAGGCTATATTTGAATTTTATTGTCTCTTTTATTCCTTTAGCATTGATATTACGATAAATAAATATTTGTATATAAATTTTTATAAAATCCCAGTATGCAAATTTTCCACTGTGTGGAAAAAATTGTTCTAATTCCATACTGAATTCCGTACTAAAAATATCAAAGACACAAAATTATTGATTTTGGACAAAAATTCTTTTGTTTCTCTTTCTATTTCATGTTTTCGTTTTATTTTTATAATTTTTTATTTTTTATCGCCAGTGTTACAGTGAAGATATTTATGTTTAGTTTGATGGTTCGCAGTGTGATTTTAAAGCAATTAATTTGTAAGTACTTAAATAATATTTTTAAATTAAATTTATTTATAGTTCAAATATATTTTTATTATCAAATATAAGTTTAAGTGTAAGAAATTTATCAAGAGAAAGTGTAAATAAATAAAATTAGTGCGCGGTCGCAGAAGAATCTTAGTAAATATAAAAAAAATGAACTCAAATAAATGACGTGGCATATAAATAACTTTAATTATATGTAATTGTAAAACAATTATATATATTTTTGTTTGTTTAGAAATGTTTTTATATAATTTTAATGTGTTTTCAAATTAATAAAAAACCAAATTTTTTTGATGTTACTTATTTTAAGATTCTATCGTTATTATTCGCATGGAAATATTTGTTGATTCTACCAGGAAAAGGCTAAAGAACTACTATGGGAATATGGTTTGTTTCCGACGGAATTTTGTTTTATAATTGCTGGAAATTAGTAAGAAACAGATATGGAAAAAATACTAATTTCGGACAAAATTCCATCTACTTGCCAACTCTGATTTTGTTTCATTTTAGTTAGGGCACACACCCAGACCGGAATTTTTGAGACACTTTTTTTGGCGAGTAGTACTCTTTTCCGGGTACATTTTATGTTTCTTTCCATAGAAACAGTATGTACTGAATGAAACTAATCGCAGTGGCTTGAAACATTTATTTGATTTCATGTATGTATTTGAACTTAGTATTATAGATTTGATTGAATTTTATTTATCGTAATATCAATGCTAAAGGAATGAAAGAGAAAATAAAACTCAAATATAGCCATTTCCTCCAGGGTACAATTATTTCCCCTTATTTCAGTCTATATACATGATTTCGCCATATAGTTTGGCTATCTGTAGTAGTTATTTGTGGTTAGCATAATATAGCATAATAATTTGTATTTTTTTCACCAATACATCTACAAAAAGGGCAATTTTTTTTCGTATTCTTTGATAAAAAAAAATTGCTCTTTTCTCTTATTTTGGAAAGAATACCACATTAATTAGTATACAAAACTGGCAAGCAACTACACTCCTGGACAAAATTGACGCATATTTTTCTTTATAATAAAAAAAAATCCCGCTGGACAATTTCAGTTGAACTAGTATCAAATGATCCCAAATTTATAATTTTCTCAAAAGAGGCACAAATGTGGCGTTATGGAATTATAGCGGCTATTTTTCATTGCAAAATGTTAAAATGTGTCGAACTATTTTGTTTTAAAATTTTTAAAAGCGGTTTATAAACATTAAAACTAGCTTTATTACAATTTAATTTGATTAATTTAATAATGAGTATTTCAAATTAATTACAATTTAATTTGATTAATTTAATAAAGCATGAGTATGAGCAAATTCTAAAGGGCTGGATTTGTGGCAGGGAAGAAGCCGTGGAACTTTTACGGGTTATTTTGGAGTTAGGTTCACTTTTTTAAATCTTCGTCTAACTGTTCTCACGATACCGCTTAAGTATTCGTGAAACCGAAGACTGATTAATTCCTAATTTCCGTGCGATTTGTACTTGTGTATAATCTTCCTGATACAATGTGACCACTTTAACCGCCTCCAGCTCTTGAACGGGTGCCATATTACAATGGATTTTATATTAGGTGTTTGCTTTAGAACAAATTTACAAGAACTAGTGGTACTGCATTTAAAAATAATTGATATGCAATGGAACAAAAGCCGATCGTTGCGTTGGATTGCAAACACAATGCACTTTTGATTAAGCATTTTTGAAAAATGTTTAATCAAAAGTGCATTTTTGATTGGCTTGCAGTAAACTTTATTCAAGGTGGTTTCTGATAAAAATATAAATGTGCTATCATTTGATACTAGTAGTATTAAAATTGACCAGCGGGATTTATTACAAAAAAAAAAATATACGTTAATTTTATCCGCGAGTGTATATGTATTTGCGATACCCAGAAATAGACTACGAAACACTAATTAATGTAATATTTGCATACTTGGATTTCATTTAGAAGATAAAGAAGCGACACAAATATTATCATACGTTAAATATATAAATAAATAAATATATATATATATATATATATATATATATATATATATATATATATATATATATATATATATATATATATATATTATATATATATATATATATATATATATATATATATATATATATATATATATATATATATATATATATACATATATATATATATATATATATATTGTATATATATATATATATATATATATATATATATATATATATATATATATATCATAGATATATATATAAATATATATATATATATATATATATATATATATATATATATATATATATATATATATATATATATATATATATATATATATATATATGTATATACATATATATATATATATATATATATATATATATATATATATATATATATATATATATATATATATATATATATATATATATATATATATATATATATATATAAATATATTTATATTTATGTGTGTGTGTGTATTTATTCAGTAGAGGCTTCCGCATTGATGTTCCATTAGTGTTGATTCATGCTTCGCTGCAAATCTTTTTATTTCGTGATCGCCAAATCACGTTGCAAATTACTAATTTGAATGTACCAGAGTGCATTGACTATACTCCAAATAACTTTATTCTAGAAGTTTTGTATAAGTTTGATGCTAGTATTCTTAGTACAACCCCAAAGCTGAATGTCATATAGCCAGATCGGCTTTAGGACCTGATTGTAAATCAGTATTTTGTTGCATATGCTTAATTTTGACCGTCGTACAATTGTTTATATTTATGATCAAGCTCTTTTCTTTTCTTCACTTGCTCTTTCCATTTAAGCTTAACATTCAGTGTCATACCCAAGTATTTAGCAGAGTTCTCCTACGACACCATCACATCGTTAAAGCTGATGGGCGGCAAATTAACCAATGATTTATTTGTAAAATTGACATAGGCAGATTTTAATTAAATAAGTTTGATTTTCCATCGCTTGGTCCACTGGCGAATTTCTTCACTTGCACATTGAAGTTTATTCGGTTTCTCTTCCACAGTTTGACCTGATGCTAGTATAGCAATGTCGTCAGCAAACGATGCTAAGCTTACACTGTGGTATACCAATTATTTATAGTAGGTATATGCTTCCAGAACGCTAACTTGTTGGACTCTTAATCTTACCTCTTTCAGTCCAAAATACTCATCTCCTTTTTTTAGTCTATAAAGCCTTTCGTTTGTGTATTAAACTTCTGTGCCATAAAGGTTCCGATAAGGATCGAAAGCTGCTGCCACATACAGGAATAATGTCGAACAAATTTGTTTATCTTCTAACGCCTTGTCGATAATATCTCTAATTCTGTGAACCTGATTAATTGTTGAATTACATTTGAATCCAAATTGATAATCCGATAGTAGGTTTCTACATTCTATCGTTGGCTTCAGTTTCTCCAATAGCTTTGAAGTGATATTAAGCTGGGGTATCATTTGGACAGTTATGACATTGTTATGTCTGTAATAATACAACTGTCATAAAAAACACTATATTTACGTTTTTATGCCCCAAACTTTTCTCTGCGTGAAGTAACGAGAAGTTAAAATCCCGATGGATGTAATGGGATCCCGATAAATGACTTGCATATACATATATAATACCGATTATAATTTCAGTAGAAATTGTTACCTCCTGTGGGATTATAACTTTGCCCAATTTTGAATTATTCAAATAACTACCTATTTATATATATATATATATATATATATATATATATATATATATATATATATATATATATATATATATATATTTATATATATTTTTTTTTATAAAAATATCAAATATTGAAACCAAGATTTTAATATGGGCCAAAGGAGGAGAAGGACAATTTTCTCAAAAGGAGTTCAAAACCGGTCATATTTTTATGGAGGGCAGTCACCGAAAGAAGGATAATTCTCCTCAAAGCAAAAAGTCTGGTCAGCTTATCATACACTTTTTTCTAGGTTTTCTAATTCTTATTAGTATTCAAATTTTTGTATACATAAAGTAATTGTTGTATTCAATACAAATATAAATAACCAATATTTTCAGTTATTACCGTTGCCTTTTTTCATCCTATTTCTATACGATGTTCACATTGAAATTGTAATAAAAAATTGCGAAGAAGATATTGTCTTTGTTTGCGAAAAATATATCCTCATATGTAGATAGTTTTATGTAGATAGTGGTGACTTCGAATGACCTTTAAAATCATTAGCTGCGATATAGGACAAAGTTAAGTTTTTTTAAATCACTTACTGTTTGCTTAATTAATACTT
The DNA here is from genome assembly GCA_963932295.1 of Tipula lateralis. Classification (NCBI taxonomy): domain Eukaryota; kingdom Metazoa; phylum Arthropoda; class Insecta; order Diptera; family Tipulidae; genus Tipula; species Tipula lateralis. The sequence goes on from OZ010736.1 coordinate 88,508,677, forward strand.
TTTGCTCAAACAAACTGTATTATTTAAAAGAAATTGATTGATTGATATGACTGTAGGACCAAGCGCTAGGCAAGATTCCCGGATAACGCCGGGCCTATTCCTACAGCCGTTTACATAAAACAATAGGTAAGGATAGGAAAGTATGTTAGTAAGGAAAAAACGACCCAGTTACAAACCTGGCAAATCATTACTAAACCACTGTTAGCAGACAATCACAATTCTAATCTACTATTCTGCAAACGCCAATCAACATTCTCTCCAGTCCACAATACCTATCTGCTCTGCTGTATTTTGATTAAAATTGGCCGCCCAGGTGGCGCAGTGGTTAAAGCTGCGGCAGTTGGAGTGGGAGGTACCGGGTTCGAATTCCGATAGAGGCAAGATGCAAAAGGGATCTTTCACCACTATTACGATCGGTGGTTTGAATGAACACAACTATGACCCCCTGTTGGAGTGCAGAATCCATGGGCCGACCCATCTACCATGTCAGTACTATAGGCTGGCATGGAGTTATGCAATGTGCAGATGGTTAGGTAAACCGGACGTAAGGACGTAAATAAGCGAACCGCGAAAGAGTTGGGAGTGCCTTGAGCCCCAAAACAGATGGCATTGAAATAAACGAAAAAAAAAGATTAAAATTAAAACAAAACTCTAAAATAAGTTTATTAGTTTGTATTATTTATTTAAACTCCAGTTTACACGCCTAACTTGAAACATAAGCTCAAATTCTGAAAGAAAATTTATTAACTAATGGCTCAGGAATTTGAAACAATTAATTAAATTAATATGGTATGATAGATTAAATACCAGTTAACCATTACGATAATGGTACCATAATTCTGGAACATCCTCATCAGATAATCATAATAGACATATGAAAACTTTAAAACAAATATGCAGCAATTATGCTAATTAAATCACAACACTGAAGGTTTTAAAGAAATGAAAGGAAGTCACAGAAACGATTAGGGAGACAATCCGCGGCAGAACCATTTTCCTATTCCATAATTAGTAAAATAATATAATTTGTTAGTAAAACCTATATCATTTTCGCATTTACAATCTAAGCCTGTTAGACATTGATTATTATTGTTATTTGGATAGGTAAGAATATTTCTAATTTCTTCATATGTATTTGTGTTACCTCAAAATTTGAAACTAGAGTATTTAAGATAAAAATCCTGGGGTCTTCTTAGCATATGCTGTATGTAAAATTGCGTTCCTATATTTCCAGATCCATCTCCAATTTATTTATTTTATGACTCTACAACATTTTATATACATACATTATGACGACCTAATAAACTGTCAATTCATGTATAGGGTAAATTATTTTTATAAATAAATAATTGAGTAAGTTATGTTTAGCTATAAAATAAAACTTAGATACTCGTATATCCTATTAAAATAAAAACATGAATACAAAATTCTTAAACTAAATTTATTTATATTTATTTAAACTCCAGTACCTATCCTATTTAAAAGATAAATACAATCTCTGAAAGAAAATTTATTAACTTATGGCTCAGAAATCGGTAACAATTAATTTAATTAATAATATGATAGATTAACCATAACGATGATGTTACCATAATCAAAGAATATGTTCATTAGAGAATCAAAATATATATCTGAAAACTTTTTATATTCCAAAATTATGCAAATTACATCCCAACAATAAAAATTTGATCTAATTCAATGTTAATTCGATTATAAGAGAAACTATTTAAATATGTAAATAGTAGTATGTATAGTAATAGTAGTACAGTCATATCTAGGTAACATAAGAATTCATTCCATTCCATTATACATCCTATCTGAACTGTATGATTTAAGAGATATGGGCAAAAATTGATATTCACTAAAGAAAACGAAGTTCTTCAGTTTATATTGGAACAACTAATCTATAAAAAAAACTATCTGTTACCTATATCCCAGAAAGCAGAAACTAATTTTAAGTAATTTTCTCCTTTCTTCTCTTAGTAATCTCTTATTTTAAAACATTCTTTTTTCAAAAATGACCCTTTATATAAATAAGTAAGCATAACACCATTTAAAAAATTCGTATTTATGAGAGTTAATCGGAATGTGCTCTTTCTAAAATTAGGAAAGATAGGCCCGAGATTATGAAAGAATGAAGTTCCAAATATAATTGTATCAAAAAGTAATTTTCGGAAAAAATAATGTTGACACTAAAAATATTCGAAACGATGTACACATGCAGTCGTCTCACACACCTAAGAAACAATATTCAATATAAACATAAGTGTTTTTTTAATTATTATTTTTAAATAATAAATTATTCAAAAAACATTAGCTGTGTTTTAATATTCTCGCTATAAAGAGATTGCTATCCGGAGCTAGGGAAATTTCTATTCAAACTTATTCTATTATCCATGAGTGTCACTGTTAATTCAAAATAAATACGTACAAAAAATTAATTTTGACATTTAATGCAATGAATTTTTTCGTTTTCAGGGATGAACATAAAAAAACCCATATTTTTCGTAAATTTCCCATCAAATAATAGCTGCTCTGGAAAGCGGCTTCGGATAGTGCTCTATAAAAATAGGTAGAGCTAAATATTTATTATTACAAATTTTGATATCTAATTGAATAAAATATTATAGTTTACTGTTTAATGAATAGTATTTACTTATAAATAGCGCATTAAATTGGATTTTAGATAGAGAAAAAACCTTGCTTAGCATCGCTATCCGGAGCCGCTATCCAGAGTAAATATTAAAACACAGCTAATGTATTTAACCTTAATTTTAGCAAAAAGTGTTAAGTTTGTTACTGTTTATATTACGAATTCAAATACATTTCGAAAGTGAAGTGTGGGGAATTATCCCTCAAACTATAGAGATTTAATTAGAACTTGAAACCCGATTATTTTCTGGTTTAAGAAAATTAACAAATGGCTTACAAATAATATCATTCTCGTACATGACCACTCAATTAAAAATAACATTGAATTAGTCAGAAAAATTGATAAAATTAATATGATTGCAAAACTCGCTTTTTTCTATGTCACAAACATGTATTCGAATAATATACATGTATTAGATCATAACTAAAAACATTTTAATAAAAACGGAACTAACAGTAACACTGTCTAAGAAATAACAAAACTGTTAGAAGAAATTACAAGTCAAAATTACTTAACATACAATGGAAAATTCTACTCCCAAAATGATGGTCTACCAATGGGTAGTCCTCTATCTGGAACGTTAGCCAATATATATTTTAACTATTTCGAAAATAATTACATCTTAAATACTAAAAGCAAATTTTTAAAGAACATTAAATACTGGCACAGATATGTAGATGACATACTAATATTGTTTACGGGTACATCTAGACAACTGGACCAAATGCAATTATATAAATAATATACACGAAAACATTAAATTCACATTAAAATTAGAACAAAATAATGCAATTAACTTTCTGGATCTATCAATTAAAAACATCGACAACAAACACACATTCAAAATATTTAGAAAACCCACGCAAACGGATCAAACTCTACATAAAAATCAAACCACCCATACCAGCATAAAATAGCCGCATATAATCATATGATACATCGATTAAATAAGATCCCGATGTCAAAAGAAGATTATCAGAGCGAATTATACCACGGCCAAAGTGAACGAGATAAATCAAAAATAAATAATCAGAACCAATTACCGACAGAATACTACCTTACAATTTGATGATAATACCCATGAAAAATACGTTATTGTGGTTTATAATAAATAAAAACACCAGCCAGTCAAAAACTTTGGATATAAAGTTGCATATAAAACGCACAACAAATTAAACCAAATAGTAACATTACATTAGCCAGCGGAATTTATAAATCAACATGTTCAGACTGTCCATCATTTTACATAGGACAAACCGGTAGATCCTTTAAACTAAGATTTAATGAACATATAAAGGATATTGGTAAAATGAGAACTGAATCAAGATTTGCTCTCCATATCAATCAGTGTGTTTACACTTGATATCAAGAAATCGATTTCTGTGATATCCAGAAATCAACTATCGTTTACACTACGCATCATGATATCGATATCAAAATAATTATATCTGCATGTGTGTAAGTATTTTATTTTCATTTATTTCTCTTCAAAATTCAAAACCAAACTAAAACATAAAATAACAAAACAATGTGTCCTTGAAATTTTATTTTGTTTGTATTTGTGTGTGATATCAAAGAATCTAAAAAAGGTTGTCGTCGAAAAAAGAAACCATGCCAAAACCGGTTTCGTAGGGGGAGAGGAACGAAAAAACATCGATATCATGATATCAAGTGTAAACACACGGAATGAAACACAACACAACTACACAAATATGGATACAAACCTAAAAATTCTGTACAAGATGAAAAAAGCGACCAAATGAACAGGCTAGTAGAATTTGAAATATATAAAAATCGCAAAAATAAATTTCTACTCAACAACAAAATTAATTCTATGACGAACAAACTTTACGAACTAGTTTTGAAAAATACGTCATAAAATATTAATTATACCTTAAAAACCAAAACACTATACCCTGGAAAAAGTATAAAAAGGCATGAAAATAAAATTTATTTTTTAGTTCATAATAAATACTGAAGATGGCAACTTGATTCCCGAAATATATTTATGATATATAAAAAATAAAATTCCACTATAAGGAATATTTTGAATTAAAATGTCAAATTTTTATTTGATTGAATATCTTTCCACTATTTTTTAAATAATATAAATATTATATTAGAATGATAATATATAATAATATATTAGTTTACTGATGAGTTTATTTCTGAGCAGCTGCATTTATAATATAAATATATATAAATATATATATATATATATATATATATATATATATATATATATATATATATATATATATATATATATATACATATATATAAACAATATGGCAACTAATACCTTCCGATTTCCGTGGTCTACTAAACCAAGGAACGGTATATATCCAAATAACATAGATGTCCTCTTGCATATATCCATTTCAGCTTATAGTGACGACGTAGAACATGTTTCAATCTTTGAGTTCTTCCCCACTACCGACCTGGAGTTTGAACCCAACATTTTCGGCTCAAGACCATACAATTTTAATCACGGCAACATTTGATCGGTGGTTTTGATATTAGTTCAAATGTTTCTTCAATTTCGACAATTTTAAGTATTTAAATCTTTAAATCAAATTTATTTATCACCTAAATCTATGTGAATGCCAAATATTGAGTTTGACAATCGATTCAAATTTGGTGTATTGAAATTTTCAATCAATAAAATTTGAAATATAAAATTTATTTATTAGAATTATGAATTCATTAAAATTATGCAAGATATTTTTAAAAAATACGTACGTTGATACTTTAATTATATGAATTTTAAATGTCCACAATTTGAATTAGTGGGAAAAACTTATACATGAATTAGAGATTGCATCATTATTTAAAACTGTATATGTAAATAGATGAATGAAATTAGCATTATTGCAACAAAAGATTACAAAATGTAAACAGCATTTCTAATAAAATGATATTCCAAAGGTTTAGTATGCAGTGAGATTGCAACGCGGTTCGCGATTTTAACAAAATTATTCAAATTCTTTCCACAATAATTATGTATTCTACATACACTAACCTATTTTATTATAAGAAGCCGTCTCGTACTTTTAAATGTCGTAAAATAAGTTATCACATTTGTTACTTCTACAACATTTAGCCGAGAGTTTTAATTTTTGCTATGCACGCATTTCGTGAGTAAAATTAAATTTAATCGCTTTTAATTAACAGTTTTTTATTGCATAAAACTAAAATTAAATTTAATAAATAAACACATCTTCATGCGAGCCAAACCGAGAGTACTTTATGTTGTTATAGCAATTTAAAATAATGTTAAATTCAAATTATGTATACATGTATTCTGTATATTGTTTAAAGGTGAATATGAAATGGATTAGCCAATGCAATATGTTAGACGTTAAACACTATGTTTATGTTCTTATGTTATTAGAATAAAGCTAATTATTCTAAATCTATCACATTCTAATTTGCATAATGGTAATTGTATTTGACGGATGAACTTTCGATCGTCATTGACAGTGGATATAAAGGCAAATTCAATGTGTTAGAAAGTTTTCTGTACAATATTTCTAAGTAAATCTGCAACCTTTGTGTTGTGAAAGTATATCCTTATAGTGATGTAATCTTTAACAATGGTTCTTGACAGGTCATGTTTAATAAGGCTATTTAATATTGTTCTTCAGTGGAGATTACTTCGATAATCTTGTGTTAACACAGATAACCAACTGTGTACATTTTCAAGCAGCTAATAATCGAATACTCGCTTGCGCCAATTATTTATCACCGGAGTCTCGAGTTCGAATCTCGCCGTTCACCGAAAATGAATGCAGATGACATAAAAAGTGACCTACAATGTACATCAATACGTATAAATGGACGCCAGGTAAGGGCCGTTGACGGCTTTTAAGTCATATATTATTATAACAACAATGTCACATTTGTGATTGGGGACTTAATGATTAAACTGGAAGAAGTAAGTCAGACTTATGTTATTAGTAAGTCAGAGATATTAAAATTGCCAACTTATTTTATTCTGAAAATATCTACTGGCTACACGTCCGCGTAAAACAGCCCGGAGCCGAACTGAGCACAAGTTGAATTAATCAATTAAACTAAGGCGGGTTAAAGGTTTTGCTAAATATGAGATCGAATCGGAGTTTTCGGTTAGCAGAGGAATATACAAAACGATACTTCTGAAAAGGTCTGTAAATAAAGAAACAAAAATAACAAGATCTTGACAACTAGTTCATTTTGCGAGCAAAAAATATTTCTTGGTAATGGTGCAAACTTAATAATATTATGTGCAATACAAACAGGAGATAGTGAACTGTCGACAACCGTGAACTCAACATTGTATCGGTTTCTACAGTTAATCTCAGCAATGTATTTAGCCATAAATAACTTCATGTTAATGCTGCAAAGAAGAAGGTACTCGAAAGCTTAAAAAACCCAATAATCCTTAAGTGAGGAAATTTTATCATATCGGACAAATAAACACCAAAGCATTCATTCAAAGTGTTAATCTGGATAGTGTGTTTCTTACAAATACGAATGAACAATACGAAATATTGATCTAGTGCAAACAATGAGAACAGTAATCTCTTTTTGAAACAATTAAAACTGATACTTATAAAAGCTATTTTATTTAAGTCAAAAGTTATTTGAATATCAATATTACAAATCAATTAAAAATAATGTTAAATAAATACATATCTATTTTATTCAATAAGACGAAAAGTTTATATATATATATATATATATATATATATATATATATATATATATATATATATATATATATATACATATATATATATATATATATATATATATATATATATATATATATATATATATATATATATATATATATATATATATATATATATATATATAGTTATTTTCTAAATTCAATGGCCTTTCAAAAATTAAAAACTACTATGCAGATGACATCTAGTGAGCGGTTATTTAATTTTATGGACGACCGACCCGTGGACGACCGTAATGTGCACCAATTGTTAAAAAACTAGTTCGTAAGGTCTTAGTTGAGACGCGGTAAGGGCCGTTTACGGCCTCTAAGCCATAGATTATAATATTTCATAAAACAATTTAATATAACATAAAACTGGTTAAGATCCTTTTCGAAATTATGGAGACTTACATATCTGTGGTCACAAATCAAAGGGGCATTTTTCGAGTTATGCCCTTCTTTAAATTATATAAAATTCGAAATCTCCTTACTCGATTTAATATACAAAATTTTTTTCAGCTTTATTCCATGAGTATTAAATGAATAAACAGTATTTATTGAAAGGGCACAACTAGAGTGATTATTGCTTGGCATTTTACATAAGGCGCATTTCAAGATAGTACGTTTTACAAAAATTAAATAATTGAATTTAAATACATAAGGTTGCATAACTCAATATAAGTGAATTTAGAAAAACCAAAAAATTGTGTAAAAGGTGAGTAAAATTTGTGTAAAATTTTACAGAAGGGCACAACTGGGAATTTCAAAAGTTATGCCCTTTTGTAAAATTTTTTCATATTTTATATTTTCTTTTCATCTTTTCAATAGAGTTATTTCCTTGTGTTAAATGTTGAAAAAGTTTTATATGTGATTAAGTTGAGTGAACCCCTTTGTAAAATTTTTTTGTTTCAGTTTCAAAAATTTAACTCCAGTTAGTGCATTTTAGTAAGTGTGTACGTCAAGTTTAAGTTAAAAATGTCTTCTTAACGTGCCAAAAAAAAATGGTAGAAATGGCTGCAACAACAGACAAAAACAAGCTTAATGTTGAAGGATCTGCTGGTACGTATATTATTTTAAAATTTAAAGTTACAGAATAAATTCATATTATTTGAGGTAGTTAACGTAAGAAAAGTGTATAAGCGAGAAATGTATTAATATTATGAATGTCAATCACATTAATAGATTTCTCATTACTATGAACATAAAAAAATAAAACAACAAACACATAAAAATTGTCCATGGCAATGGTTTTTAAATCTGTAACGAAATACGTATAATCAATACCTCGATAACCTTGGAATGGCAAATTTTTATGTTTTTGTTGTTTTAATTTTTTTGTGTTCATAGTTATGAAAAATATAATTCCCTTAATTTTATTTAACAGGAATATTTAAAATAAATACAAATTCAAAAAATTATCCGCAAAATGAAACAAAAGTCGTTTATGTTAAATGATAATGGTAAGATTTATAAATTCTTCTTTATTGTGAGCAAATTAATTAATTATTAATTATATAATGAATTTTATTTTTATTTAAATAAAAGGTATAGGCGATAAGACTGTTGCAAATGACCAGATTTTGCAAGAAACCTTCTCAAATGAAACAAATGACGATTTACCACATGGCGATTCAATTATAAAATCTACAGAACATTCTAATGAAGGCAAAACCTTAGATACAGACGAAATTAATAATTTGGAAGGTGATTTTGATGATTACGACTCCGATAAGGATCCTGAATTTAATCCAGATCGATTGTCTGAGAGTAGTCATTCCGATGTAGAACTTATGGCAGAGCAGCTAGAGGCTAATTTAAAGAATCTGGAAAATGTAACATCCATCCAACTCTCGAAAAATTCAAAAACACAATAAAAATTTTGGGAAAGCTTATATGAGCTCGAAAGGCGTGCCAATGCCAAACCGTCGCTTCACTGACTTAACTTCCTGTCGAAATAAGTACCAATCAAGAGTTAACATAGAACATCAGACAAACCTGTTCACAAAATACTGGGTCTGGGTGACTACAATAAAAGGGTTGCATTTGTCGATGGTTTTATTCAAATAACCCCCAAAAAACAATGAAACTGGATTCTACGTCAGCAAAACAACGCCGGTTCTCATGTAAATACTTTGTCAAAATTAATGGGCATGACATCAGTATTTGTAAGTCCTGTTTAATTGCAACATTGGGAGAGACCCCAAAATTTATTCGAAATATTACCAATAAACTCTTCATGGATGGGGCAATAATTAACACAGATCTACGCGGAAGGCATTCGAATGCTCGTTCATGTTCCGAAGAAGTTATTAATGAAATTAAGAACCACATAAATCAGTTTCCAGCGTATAAAAGTCACTACACGCGGCGAGATAGTTCAAAAAAATATTTAAGTTCTGACTTAACTGTAACACTGATGTAGAAACTTTACACGGAATCCCACAACAAACCGGTTTCTATATCAAAATATTCATCGGTATTTAAAGAAATGAATTTAAAATTTAAACCCCCTAACACCGATGTTTGCAATACCTGCGAAACGTTGAAATGCAAAATTGACGTAGCCACTGATGCCGAACTTGAAAAGTTGATAAACGAGCAAAAGAAACACCACGATGATGCTGATAGATCATATAAAATGAAAGAGTTGGACAAATCATTAGCTAAAGACGATAAAAATAAAATGGTTTGCACATTTGACTTGGAACAGTGTCTTCCAACACCATATTTGAAAACGTCGTTGTCGTTTTACAAAAGACAACTGTGGACTTATAATCTGACAGTACACGATTGCATTTCGAATAGTCCATATTGCTATATGTGGGATGAAACCATTGCAAAACGTGGTGGAAATGACATAGCGTCCTGCTTATTTATTTTCTACAGCGATTCTTGTCCAGGCCAGAATAAAAACTCTTTTGTTGCATCTATGTTTACTTTATTTTTGCAAATTGGTTCAGTTGAATCTATTGATCATAAGTTCTTAACTGTAGGGTATACGCACATGGAATGTGATGTTGACCACTCGGTAATTGAAAGAAAGCGGAATAAAACAATAATGAAAATTCACCATCCAAAAGATTGGTACAATTTTGTTCGAGGTGTCGGGAACAAAAGTACATTCAATGTCATTGAAATGACCCAAGAAGAATTTTACAATTTCTCTGAATTTTCGAAAACTAAGTTAATCTGGCGAAAAACTTTCTTGGAAACTGGTTCGATGGATGCGATTCGTCAAAAAATTTGGTGGAATTAAATTTAAAACGTCACTCAACTTGGAGGAACCATTTAGTTCTAGAAAATTTCTTGCCGAGGAATTAATTCTTTTAATTTAAACAGCCTTAACAAATGCTATACTGATACTTTGCCGATAAATCACGAGAACAAGAAAGATTTTCTCGATTTATTACCGTTGTTAGATACCAATTTGAATGAATTTTATAAAAATTTGCCAACTAACAAGGAACCTAACTACGATCCTGATATCGGTCCCAGTGATGTACAATAAATTGTTGTTTTTTTTTAAACTTGAACACGATGTTACTGTGCAATAAATAAAACATGAATTAAAAGGCACAATTGATAATTATTGTATGAATGAATTTTTAATAAAAGATTTAAGTTGAGATAATTATAACGGTTTTTATTCTATGATTTTATTAAAAGGGCATAATTTATGATACACGCCCTTTATGTAAAAGGCAAAACTAAAATGCAATAATGTTTAATTTTTCAAAAGGGCATAAAATGTAAATTCTCGATTTTTTCAGTTACAAAATAAAAATTGGCCAATGTTCAGATGACAATATATTTGTATCCGAAGTACGTGTCGAAGGCTGTTGGAATAAATACAATTAAATGTTTCCTTTTTTTCACAGCTCTATTTAAAGTTTCAAATTGGTCTCCTGAAAACTTCGATTTTACGACTTATGCCCCTTTGATTTGTGGCCACAGATATATTTATTATTTATTTAAATAAATGTATATTTTTTTCATAATAGAATAAACAAAATTTATGAAAAACTTTTTCTCAGTATTTTGTACTGAAAAAACCAAAGCGAGAAAAAAATCAAAAATACCATTAGAGTCGTTTTTTACTTGTTTATATTTTTATGGTGGATATAATTTGACAGATACTTGTAACATAACCAATAAATACCAATTTTTTTTTGTTATTACAAAATGTTTGTTATTAAAATTATTAATTGACCATTAAATAACTACTGTAAAATGCTTCAGAATGACGTCATACTATCGATTTCTCATCCATATACATTTTTCCTATAAATATTTTTCCAGTGTTGAATAAAAATACTTTTCTTGATGATATATTTTGTCAGTACTGCTATAATAATTTTCTCAGTAACCATACAAATGTATTCAGTACTGAAAAAAATTTTTATACTGGAAATGTTTTTTATTTCTCTCGCACTTTAAGAAAAATTATATTTTTTATCCCACTTTGACTATTTTGTCAGTATATTTTTTATAATGGAAATCAGGATTTAACACTGCATCATTTTATTAATATGAAAATAAAATTATTTTTTAAAATAATAATTATGTTTTATTTATGCACAAAAACATATTTCTAGATTATGTATTTTAATGAGAATGAACGGTTATTTTAACGATGATGAAAAGTGATTGGAAATTAAAAAATAAATTGTACGGTTTAAAATAAAGTGTGCAGCTCTTATTGGCACTTCCTTTTTCTTTTAGATCGACATCACATACATACATAAATATTTGACTGTGCATTCAATATATTAAAATCATATTGAACTTAAATTTATGTTTTATTAAATGATTATTATTATATTAGGAAATTGATTTTCAGATTATTGAAAAAAAAATATTTTTACATTGATTTTTTGGAAAAGGATAAAATGTAACTTGAGTTTCTTCTCGAGAATTTTCTTCTCCAAAATTTTGTATATTTCTTGAATCTCGTTTCTCGAGAGTTATTTTTTTGAATTTTTCGAAATTTCTAGTTTTCCCAGAAATTTTCGACAGTTCTCGAGACCAATTACAGTAATTTTTATTACTTACTAATTTTTAAAAAGTTCTTGAACTAGTTGAATCAAAATTAAATGAATTCAATTAAGTTTATGTCGAGATATTTCTGCGATCAGTAATGGAGCGAGTTCTATGGTTAAGTTTAGAAAACTTGCTCTGTGCATGCAACAACTGTGCTATTATCAGGTTACAATGACAACTAAATGCTGTCATTTTGGTAACCTATGACAAAAACAATCATAAGACAATACAGCTGAAAATGAATATGATTTGGAGTTATATCAATTTAATGATGACAGTGACGATGAAGATATATGTATATGAGTCGGGTGCAGAATATGAATTTATTCTAGAAAATGCTATAATATTTATAGTTATTTAAATAACTTTAAAAATATATTAATATATTTTATATCGAAGTTTTATGAATAAATTCTTGGGATTTTTATCGAGAATCCCGACTTTTTAGAAAAAAATAGTTACAAACTATTTTAATAAAGCTTAGCTAAAATATGACTCATTATGATTTATATTGTATTCTAGATGGTTCTGGTTATACATACATTTAACTTCTTAATCTTTAGAAATACATCTAGTTCTTGGAATCTTACATTGAGTCCATTATCATTCCAGGTATTTATTATTATTCGTATTTGTTGATGGTATCGGATTACTTTCCTAATTCTTTCCCCTTCTTTGACAAGCATGGTGAAGTTATCCCAGTATTTCATCCCAGAAAAAATAAAAAGTTGCATCAGGAAATACTTTTCTATTTTATCCCAGTATTTTCGTTCTATCCAAAATTCGCAACAAAAATAATAAAAAAAGAAACCATATAATCTGATCGCATATTTTTTTCCAGTTTAATATATTTTCTACTATAATTTTGCACCAATTCCTAATAAAACTTTAGAAATTTTAGATCTTTCGGTACCTGGCTCCTGAGAACCTTCTGGGCCGGACATGATTCTTGATGTTTCAAGTTAATCATGGTACGGACCAACTTTAGTAAATATAACAGAACTAATGTAGTGATAAATGGCATCTTGACTGGTGAATTGTGGTTGCTTGATCTCGATGGTGTTGAGCCCGCTTGCCCACTCAACAATTCCATCGGTACGAGGTTTCCGATTTCCTGCATCTTAAAAGTTTACTTTTCTTTGCTTTCCATGATCCTCTTGCATTTTACACTCACTGCCAGATTAAAAAGATTCAGCTGCCTCTAACATGCGGAACACACGCTGTCTGAAGCTCCTGGTGCATATACACTTTTGCAAGTTCTAGTAAACAAGCGGTGCTTTATTTTCCACTTACTCGCCGGGTATGGGTAAAATCCGGGTATGTCTCAAATTATAGAATTCTATATGGAACTAGCAGATCGTAGCTTGATTCTGCCAAATCTATCCACCGGATGGTTCTGTTATATTTACAAGAGTTGGTCCGTATCATGACCAACTCAAAATTTCAGAAGCCAGGTATCGAAATATGTAAAATTTCTATAGTTTTATTAGGAATTGTTGCAAAATTATAGAACTGGAAATATATATTAAACTGAAAAAAATGCGATCAGATTATATGGTTTCTTTTTTTATTATTTTTGTCGCGAATTTTGGATAGAACGAAAAAAACTGGGATGAAAAAAAAAGTGTTTCCTGATGCAACTTTTTATTTTTTCTGGGATGAAATACTGGGATAACTTCACATGCTTTCTTTGACTGAATTTTATCTCATGTTGGTTTTAAATTCGCAAAGCATAATTATTATATTACTAATATGGTTGGCTTGTTCGTCACAGAGTTGGGTTTGACAACTATTTGAGTTCTTGTTTACGTAAGCGTAGAATTCAACTTCAGCTGCAACACTACATTGAACCATTATCTATCCCATCCATTATAACTAGCGGGCTCATCTTTTGTCAAACTAGGTTTATGTTAATTTTTGTAGCTAATATTTGTACATACTCGCTATGCTGTTTTGCAAATTAATTTTTAGTTGATTAGTCTATGTTCAAACGCGGTGTATATGTGCCCTAATATAACATTTAGTTTTATCTACTGCAGTACTTTAACTCTCAACTACTAAACCATATGGTTCGATATTGACGACTGAGGACTCGCTCTCTCACTTTCATCATCATCGCTCATGAATATCAACTGTAACTTATAATGGTTTTGATTGGTTTATTGTTCGGGATTTGATTTTATAGTCAGTTTTGGTCCACAGATATTTTCTCTCAACTATTTAGAATGCTGTGCCAGTTAAATAATTTTCTTATCCACTGTCTGGTAACGCGTCCGATGGAAGTTTGAAGATTTTGATAAATTAATATTTTGTGAACTATTACTATTCGAACGTTATAAGCATTCTCTAAGTTTTCGTATGTTCTTTTAAAGTTAGCTTTAGGCCTTATTGTTATAAACATAAGAAAAAAACATTTTAAAGATTGGTCCGAAAACCCTTGTTGAAAGAAAAATATTATTTTGATATTTCTTTAGCTACTTTAAATTTCTGTCGTATTATGCATTCTTAAGAATTCGATCGGTTCATTTCTTGTTAATTTAACAATCGAAACCACAATTGAATATTACGTAACAAAATAACCTTTAAACTGATCTGGATTAGGTTTAATATACATAGTAATGTATAAAATTTAACCATAATATACAATTGAGCATATTAGTAATAGAAGTACATAACAAATTAATGAGATTTCATTATTCTGCTGGTCTCAAATTAAACGAAAATTAATTTTCAAATCATATCAGTTGGATTTCATAAATCATGAAGATTTTTATTTCCGTGGTGTATACAATTCGAGTTTGAATAATTAAATTTATCAAAGGTTTAATCTCGCACAAAACTCTTGAATTATAAGTTTGAGAATTGGAAACTAAACTTCGTGATTTGAATAATTTACTGAAATTAATTTAATTTTTTAATCAAACTTTATAATCGATTAAACATTTTTTTTGTTGATTTGATGTATAAAAACCAATTCCATGTTAAATAGTAAATACATTAAACGATCACAGATGCTGTGGACAATTTTGTGTATATATGTACATTTCTGATTGAATTGAACAATTGAACTGCAATGAATATGTAGGAAACATTTCTTGACATCATTATTTTACTTAAAGAAAATCATAATTATTATTAATAAATCTTTAAAACATTTTCCACCATTCGTTCGAAAATTAAGATGAAGAGGTTATTATTGTTATGTGACTGACCATAAATTTATGAAATAAAAAATTATATTAATAGCCAAGATGATTTATTGACCAGAAATATTTTCTTAGGTCGGTGTTTAGTGAACTTTTCTTTAATACAATTTCTACTAACTGGATTAACGTGTACATCAATTGATTGCTTAACAAAAGAAGTAAGGAAGATGTAAATTACATCACAGAATTCGTTAAGTTTATAAAGATAAAATTAAAGAAATAATGAACAATTGGTGATTCTCAGTTGTTAATTTATATTAATAATATTAACTAATTAAATTATATGTTTAAACGGGAAACCGCTACATATTGTTATATTTTGTTGTAGTTGCTGCATATTATGTACAAGTAGGAAGTTAGAAATTCATCAAGGAAGTTAGATCTCATCATGTACTATATTATTATGACTATAGATAGAATTTACAATGCCTACATAATCAAAAAATATCGTGATTTCTGCTAACTTGCAGGAGGTTGTAGTTGTGGTCTTCCAAATCACTAACGGGATTTGAAACCGGTATCATCCGCTCTAATCACTTCGTTATTTGATCGATAGGTGCTATATAATAAAAACAAAAATTCTACTTAAGTTGTCATTTTAATCTTCGTTTTCGGGTAATTTATAAGTTCGGTGATGTTTTGTTTATTGGATATGAGCATGTGATTATTGTATAACTGACCTCTTCTTTTGCATTGATTCTTGTATACGAAAAATATCTAACACAGTAAGTCACAAAAACGGTTTGTTTTTTATGTTCATTTTTTTGTTTCGTTTCATGCTTACTGGTATATTTTAGGCAATAGTTGCTTTCGACCAACGGCCAATACTCGCTAGTATTACGGTTCTTACCTTTGCGAAATCAACCATAGTAATTTTAACAAAGATGAGAACCGAACTAATAGCGGTTAGTTCCCGCTAGTATTTCGGTTTTTACACTGGGAAAAATAATTAGTTGGCAAACGTTCAATTAACTAAAATTTTTGTATGGATATTGAATTGTAATTATCGTGAACAACATTCTTTTATCCTAAAGTTCAGAAGATCATGGATATAAATTTTCAATTCCAGCAACTAGAAGAACTTTGGGGTATAATAATAATAATTAAAGAAGGCGGAATTAATTCCAGAACTCAATGCCACTAGAGGCCCACGGTTCAACCCACATACACATACAGATTAAAAACACCCTTTACTTTGGGGTAAATATGGCACGAAATTTGAATCGGTTGTTCACTTATGTTTTTGAACCGCACTTACAACAACCATCGACAATATTAGCCCAAAGGAAAATATTAATAATCGCAAATAAAATTGTTAACTACAACTTATTTTATCTATTTTTATTTTAAGCAACTAACATTCGTTTGTACCAACTGAACCAAATAAAATTAGTTTGGGACAACATTAAGTTCGTTTCGTTCTTGTTTACAAAATTAGTTGACGTATTATAGGAATAAAAGTAGAACGCCATAATTTAAATGTGATTTTTTTAAATGTGATTTTTTCAAATGTGATTAGACGTGTGCAGGGCTATTGAAGTTTTGATTTGTGGAAGTTAATTATACATGTATCATAATATTTTTGGTGTAATTTTTATGTGTAGTTATGTATAATTTAAGTAAACTATATTCTTGCTATTATAAAGTAAGTTTTATAAAACGTTTTGCTTCGATACTGATAATGATGAACGAATGTTCGGTCTGAGCAAGGTTTAAGTAAGGGAAGAGCAACATTATTTGGTTTGCTAACAACCCATTGTAACAGGACGGGTGTGAAAAATTCCACATTTTTCCACAAAATTTCAATGTGTTAGTAACACACTGTTAAGTTTAATTCCAATAAGAAAAATTATTTTTTATTTAAGATTTGAGTAGATTTTAATTATTCGAGAAATGGTTTTGATGAGTATAACAATCACTTAAAAATTACTTTAAAAAGTTTAATAATAAATTATTTTATAGTTAATAATTTATTATTGAACTTTTGAAAAGAAAAAATTAAAATTTTCGAAATTAAAGTCAAGCCAATAAGATATTTTTCAACAAATATAATATGTATTGAAAAATATGTCATAAGCTTAAAATGAAAATACAATAATACATTTTAATTCAAACTACATTATAGAAACTTAAAAATTTGAGTGTGATTTGTTTTTTGTGGAATAAATTTCATGGAAATTCATTATAAATTTCTTTGAGTGTGACTTATTCCACTTTTTTAATAAAATAAAATATTATAATATTAAAATATTTTTACTTTAAATATTCCTTATTGTGGAATTAATTGCGTAAATTTGCAAGATCGTTGCCGAAATTATATATAAAATATAAATTTATTTATAAATTTATTAAAATAATATTTTAATTTAGTAAATTTCATAGCAAAATATCTGAATGCTCAAACGTTTTGAATTTTACTATATAAGTAGATAACTTCAAAATCTATAATAAACAGAAGTCATGCTTGAGTCAACATCTATAGAGATGACCGATAATGGCCATGTATCGAGGAAAATATGAGTGTGATTTGTTTTTTGTGGAATAAATTTCATAGCAAAATATCTGAACGCTCAAACGTTTTGAATTTTACTATATAAGTAGATAACTTCAATATCTATAATAAACAGAAGCCATACTTGAGTCAACATCTTTAGAGATGGCCGATAATGGCCATGGATCGAGGAAAATCTGAGTGTGATTTGTTTGTGGAATAAATTTCATAGCAAAATATCTGAACGCTCAAACCTTTTGAGTTTTACTGTTAAAGAAGATAATTTCAATATCTATACAAATTCGAAGCTAAACTTGAGTCAACATCTATAGGGACGGACGATAATGGCTATGGAATGGGGAAAAATTGAGTATGATTTTTTATGTGTGGAAATAGTTACAAAGAATGTGAATTCCACAAATAACGAATCACGCTCCATTTATTCACACACTATGGTAATCCCTATAGATGTGGGGTTTTGTTTATTATTTATATTAGAAGTATTTATTCACACTCTAAAATTCAAAAGGCTGGGACGTGCAAATAATTAACAATAACATTACGTTTGTGGAATATTCCAATTGGATCATTTTTTATTTTTTATGTATTCATGACTATCTGATTTCAACTCCAGTTTCATTTTATTTACCAGGTTTAATTTAATTTAATAAGACATAATAATACATTTTTATGTTATAATTTAAGCAAAGTCAGCTAAATAATTACATTAACTAAAGTTTGAAAATCGTATATTTGCCACATTGTTTTTTAAAGATTTATTTTATCAGTCTTTAAGAGTACATTCATATTTTGTAAATGACGATAAATGTTACAACTAATATATCTGTTTCATATTATTTTTATTTTAAATTAATCAACTATCTTTGTAATTTATGATTGATTAAATTACAATTTTTACTGAAAAACCTACAATTTATAAATCATAACAGTGTAAATTACCACTACAAATGAAAGCAATCAGAATTAGTTACTATTCCAATTGGATTAGTATATATATATACGTATGAAAGATTTGTGGAATTCTTCACAGGCTCTGTAACAGGATATTTCGATATTAACTATATATATATAGTTGAATAACAAAGTGTCATCGAACCATACCTTACATAATATTATGTCTTTGAAGTATGACCATACATCAAAGACATAATATTAACCATATTAACAAATGCGCTAACAATAAAAATTTTGTGATATGGAATACACAAATATTAGCACATATTTTTAAATGATAATTTTGTACTGAAAACTATATTTTAATAAATAAATAAATTTTTAATAAACATTTCAATTATTATTTCTTTTATTACAATTTTCCGAATTCTTACAGTTCATCTGTAAGATAATCACCCGTATTCTCAGACATGTGATACCTATCACATGACGCGATAATCGTATTTCGGTATTCTCATTGTCGCCTTAGGCGACATTCATCGCTTGTTACGATAACCATCGGTTGACGCCATATTCTCATTATCGTAAAGAAAAGTTCAGCTTCACTTAAAAAAATATTTTCATCTCCTCAAATAATAAGTGATATCAACGGAAATCGATGAAATTAAAACGTAACATTACAAAAAATTTATTATTTTAATTTTTATAAGTGTTATAGTTATAGTAATTTTTATTAATGTGGTTATTGATTTAATATAAATTATTACTAATGTGTTGCAACACAATTGTATAGTCTTGGACCACCAGTACGTGACGGATCGGGTTGGCAAAAGTAACTAAATTCTATTATATTGTTGAAATTTATATTTAAAATTTCTCTAATGTGAGGCTTATCCCACTTTTAAATTCAATTAAATAAAATATTCAAATAAAATAAAATAATTATTTATAATTATTTTTATTTTGGTTGTTCATAATAACTACTGAAGATGGCAACTCGATCGCCGAAATATATTTAAATATAAAAATAAATAATTCCACTATTTTACTTGATTGAATTTATTCTATTGTTTGAAAAATATATTAATTCGTTTTATTTTTTAATAAGATTTGGAATGATCTCAAAAAAAATTAGGACATGTTGTAGTATATCAAACAAAATTTTTGTTAGTATAGAGACATCTATTAATTATCACATGTACTATACTATTTTAGTACGTCGTTTAGCCACAAGGCATAAGTTTAGTTTTTTTGGTTTAGCATTTTAACCGTATGATGTCGAAACGGTAAAACTCACTCGAATAAGAACGAATAACGAGGATAGACGTGTGCTAAAGCGTAATAAAATAATTTGTGTTTTATTTTTTTTAAATAAACTATATTAAATAAATGTTAACAAGTTTTTGAATGGTTTTATTTTTTATAATTATTAACGAATAATACGACATTTAATCAGAAGTGGGATTGATTGGAAAAAAATAGATTCAATTTCTGTGTGAACCTAACCTTTTTAAAAAAGTGATAACCACGTTTGAAAAAATAAATATTTTTTGTATTGAGTGCGATTAAAGATGAACGTACAACAGTTGAAGTCGGAATTGAAAAAACGAGGCTTACCAACCACCGGAACAAAGAAAACACTGGCATCCCGATTGCTATCAGCGATGGCTAGTGAAGATCAGCGTAACGATTACGATGGCGACGAAGGGAGTAATTTTACAAACAAAGACGATCTACAAGACGCGTTATTGGAACGAGCTACTGGAGAAATGATTAGTGGAACATCAAATAACATCAACCTTGAGCAATCACGAACGAGAAGCGATTTACAATTTGTTAATAATGTTTCAAACCAATCTCTTCATTTGAAACCCAGTGACATCGTGAACCTTTTACCATCATACGAGCCAACTGCGTTAACATCGCTCAATGCAATACAGTTCATTAAAAAAATTGAGAAATTACGACAAATATATAGCCTAGATGATAGAATGATTTTGATAGCACTAACCTCAAAATTACAAGGAGCCGCACAAATTTGGTTTCGTACAGTGCAGGATAAGATCGAATCATTCAGCGAGTTTTCGAGTCAATTTAAATTAAACTTCGGAATTCAAATAAGTGAAGCGAATGTCCATGAAAAACTTAGAAATTATATACGACCTTCTAACATGGACCTATTGACTTACTTCTATGAAATGATAGCTATTGGAGATCAGGTACAGGTATCAGAACAATCGATGATACAATATATAATAAATGGTATCAACGAGTACGAATTACAAGGGCCACTCCGAGTAACGCAAATTTTTACAATGGATGAACTACGGGCGCGTATACAATGGTATACCAGTACGAAACCGGTACGTCCAACACCGAATGTACGCCAAAATTACGATAACCAGAATCGGTCGATACAAAAATTACAACCGAATAAAATTGGTAACTCAACAAATATGCCAACTAATAGATTTGAAAATGCAACCACTAACGTGCATCCACAACCGATAAAGGGAAGCAGCATATCCTGTTACAATTGTTTCGCTGTTGGTCATATCTCATCGGTATGTCCTCAACCTCCACGAAGAGAACGATGTCCAAAATGTAATAAAGTACATCCCAAAGGAA
Source organism: Tipula lateralis (assembly GCA_963932295.1). Classification (NCBI taxonomy): domain Eukaryota; kingdom Metazoa; phylum Arthropoda; class Insecta; order Diptera; family Tipulidae; genus Tipula; species Tipula lateralis. Next base: position 88,530,324 of record OZ010736.1, read on the forward strand.
CGCCTACACAATGTTCGGGAAATACAAACGCTAAAACGTCACAACCGTCAACATATGAGTCACAACAACAACGGCAGATTATGATCTTAACTTCGTATGAATATATGATAGGAGTCGAGTGTTTTTTTGGCAACATAATGAAAGAAATGAATGCAGTCATAGATACGGGAAGTCCTATAAGCATGATCCTGGAGCGAAATGTGCCACCAAGCAGTAAATTGGAACTATACACAGGAAGAAATTACAGCGGTGCAAACGATTCACCTTTACGTATTATCGGGAAATTAAATTGCAGAATCAAAATTAATATAAATTATTTTCATATCTCTTTTGTAGTGGTCGGTGACGAAACGATGGGCTATGATTGTTTGATTGGAAGGGATTTCATGCGCGATTCAACCGTTAAATTCAAAATAGAATCGAGTTTCGGCGAAGATATCATTCAGTTTGCGCCATCTGAAGAAAATAAACGGGCAAGTATAGTTTTGCTTTTCAATGAAATTTTAAATATTGATTTTTCGTGTGAGAAAAACGAAACCAACTATGATATTGGTCCCTATGAATATGACGTCGGTAAGGATTATCATATTAAAACCAAGTTTAATATGATTATGAACGGTTTTGTCAGTCGCCCTCCTAAGACGGAGCCAAATGTGAAGCACGAACTGAGCATTCAGTTGACTACAAATAAACCGATTCACGTTACTCCTCAACGGATGTCAATAAAAGACCGTAATACCATAAATGAGACTATTAAAGACCTTTTAAGCCGAAATGTTATACAGCCGAGCAAGAGTGACTATTCTAGTCGCGTTGTCCTTGTTAGTAAAAAGAACGGTGCGCCGCGTATGTGTATCGATTATCGCGAATTAAATAAAATTACAGTTAAGGATAGATTTCCGTTACCCCGAATAGACGACTGCCTGGATAAACTTCATGGGAAAAAGGTGTTTTCCCTCCTCGATTTGAAGAACGGGTTTAACCATATTCCGGTAAACGTAGACTCAATTAAATATACAAGTTTTGTTACATTAGATGGCCAATATGAGTATGTCAAGACACCGTACGGGCTTTGTAACGCCCCGTCGGTATTTCAGAGATTTATTTCCGATATATTTCAAGAATTGATTGCGTCTGGCGATTTGATAGTTTATATCGATGACATACTGATAGCTACTAATACTGTTCAACAACACTTTATTGTTCTCGAAAAAGTTTTCAACTTAATTTTTGATAATTGTTTGCAAATTCAACAAGCAAAGTGTCACTATTTTAAACGAAAGATCGATTTTTTGGGTTATGAGATCAGCTGTGATGGGATTCGCCCAACTAATCAGCATATCTCCGCAATTAACGATTACCCTATTCCATGTAACTCGCACGATTTACATCGTTTTGTAGGTTTGGCTAGTTTCTTTAGAAGGTTTGTCCCAAACTTTTCAACTATCGCAAAACCCCTATATGACGTCATAAAGTCGAAAGACAACAAACCATTCGACTTTACCGAAGTTGAAGTGAAGGCATTTGAAAAACTCAAAACGTTGCTTACAAATAGTCCTGTATTAGCTATTTATAATCCGAACGCACGAACGGAATTACACACTGACGCAAGTCAGGTCGGATTTGGCGCAATATTGTTGCAGGAGCAAGCCGATAACTTGCTACATCCGATCGCATTTTATAGCAAACGTACGTCAGATTATGAACAACGATATCATTCATTTGAACTGGAAACACTAGCTATAGTGTACGCACTTCAACGTTTTCACATTTACGTTCATGGAATTGATTTCGTAATTGTAACTGATTGCAATTCAGTGAAACTCACTCTCGAGAAGCGAAACTGCAATAATAGAATAATGCGTTGGGCATTATTGCTTGAAAATTATAGCTATAAAATAGTTCATCGTCCTAATACCCAAATGCGGCATGTCGATGCCTTAAGTCGAGTATCTAGTATATTAATTCTTACTGAATCTACTTTTTCTCAGCGTCTTGCTGCTTTTCAGTATAACGATGTAGAAATTAAAACAGTTAGAGATAACTTAGTAAAAAACGGCGATGATAATTATTTCGAATTACGTGACGGACTCGTTTATAGAAAATTTAAGAACAAATTGTTATTTTATGTCCCTACGGTGCTTCAACACGAAATTATACGAAAGTATCACGAAATTGGTCACGTAGGAGTTTCTCGAACCTCGGAATTAATAAAACGATCGTATTACTTTCCAAACATGCTCGAAAAGATTAATAGCTTTATTAAGACATGTTTAAGTTGTATTATTTATCAGCCGAAACAAGGCAAAAAGGAAGGTTTTCTAAATCTGTACGATAAGTTTACTGAACCGTTCCACACAATACACGTAGATCACGTTGGTCCTCTCGCGGAAACGAAAACCAGGAATAAACATATTCTAGTTATTATTGACGGATTTGCGAAGTTTATTCGTTTGTTTGCAACTAAGACAACAAACGCACTGGAAGTGATAAAATATTTGAAAATGTATTTTAATCAACTTAGTGTCCCAAAACGAATAGTATCAGATCGTGGTTCGTGTTTTAGATCAAAACAATTTGCGGATTTTGTGAACGAGCGTAACATTGTTCATGTTGAAACGGCAGCGTACTCACCTCAAAGTAACGGTCAGGTTGAACGTGTCAACCATGATATTAATATAATGATCGCAAAATTAACAGCCCTTTCAAAACATTATCAATGGGACCTGGTACTATCTGAAACAGAATTTGTTGTTAATAACACTATAAATCGAACAATACAAACCACCCCAGCAGTTGCTCTTTTTGGCTTAGCTCAGCGAATGGCGAACGACGAATTTGAAGATTTTATATCAACAAATAATGAAACTAAACGAGATATAAATGACATTAGAGAAAACGTTATTTCTAGCACGAAAATTCAATCTTTAAAAAGCAAAGCTTACTTCGATCGTAAAAGAATTAAAGCATATTCATATAAAATAGGAGAATATGTATTCTTGAAAAACGTAGTCACGACTCCCGGTTTAAGTCATAAACTACTACCGCGTTTTAAGGGTCCATACATGGTTACGCAAATACTGCCTGGAGAACGCTACGTCATCGAAGATATTCCAGGACAACAACAATCTCAAAAAGCATTTAAAAGTGTATATGCTGCATTTAACATGAAACCCTGCCTCACAGACAATCAGAGTCGATTGTGACGTCAGAATAGCCGAAATGTTGTAGTATATCAAACAAAATTTTTGTTAGTATAGAGACATCTATTAATTATCACATGTACTATACTATTTTAGTACGTCGTTTAGCCACAAGGCATAAGTTTAGTTTTTTTGGTTTAGCATTTTAACCGTATGATGTCGAAACGGTAAAACTCACTCGAATAAGAACGAATAACGAGGATAGACGTGTGCTAAAGCGTAATAAAATAATTTGTGTTTTATTTTTTTTAAATAAACTATATTAAATAAATGTTAACAAGTTTTTGAATGGTTTTATTTTTTATAATTATTAACGAATAATACGACAGACACAACAAAAAGGAAATTTCTGCAACTTAACATAACTAATATTTTTAATTGATTTTATAATTTTTAATTATATTTATAAAATAATATTTCTAAATAAATATATTAAAATAGCGCAAAACTTATTAAAACCACAATATAAAAATGAACATTTACATTTACAACAGTTAATGATGTATATATTTAAAATTTCGCTGTCAAATTTTGTTGTTGATTGAAAAGATTGTAGCGTAGACCACATGTCCGTATGACAGAGCGCACATGCTTGTAATTTTATTTCGGGCTGCTCTCGGTTGGGAGGGTTAACGGCACCATAACTTTACGAACGGTCCACTACAAAACCTCTAGTTAGTAATTCATGTGCACAAAAAAAAATCCCCAAAATTATATATATATAGCATAATACACATGCTCACAACTACACTATTGCTTCCCTATACGTACTGAATTTACCTACTCATTAATAACCAATAAATATGATTCAACCATAATAAAAAAATTATGTTCACCAGTGATAAGAACTATGTATAGATATGAAAATAAATCATAAATATGGCGACAACAATTATGAACCGTTTACAAAATTTTATGCAAAAAAACTAAAAACTAAAAATTCATCTTAATCTAACTTAACGAAATAGTACTGTTATAATTCTTATCCATATAACCTCTTCGGAAAATAAACCGCCGCACCTTGATGATCTTCAATCCGACGATTACTTCTCGTATGCTCCAACTTGATTTCGGCCGGCCAAACTCGACGACTTTTGAAACAAACACGGAGCTCCAACAAACAACCAATTGCATCAGCATTCAGCAAACGAATCAAATATATAACAGCAACGCAATCTTATAAGTTTAATTTTCGATCACCACGGCTACCGTAATTAGAACTGGACAACAGCAACCAATTGGCGGAAACGCATGAATTTAACAAAAAAAAAACATATCTCATAGAAACAAATTTATTGATAACACATTTTTTCCTTTATTGAATTGAATGAAATGTTTAACGTTAATTTTCACTAGTTTGTTTTTTTATTTCTTTATCAAATATTAATGAAATAAATTAAAATACTATTATAATTATAACATAATAATTATAACAGAATTATAATATCTTTATTCAATCCCACATTACTTCATTTCTTTGTTGTTTTTTTTACAACAATTTTTATAAGTTATATTTATTTATTTTTATTTTACGATTACAATTTTAACACTAACTATGGTGATGTCAACCAACTTCATTCAAGTTAACGTTAATCTTAACACTACAACTGTTCATAATTGAGATCATAATTAAGCTATTTGATCACTACGTTTAACTTTTATAGTCAGTTATTATCACTCTGAATACATCACTATTGTATTTAGGCTTATTAATGATTAGCTTATTAATATTATCGATAAAAAGAACAATCATCAATCCACACTAACTAAGTTTCATTTTTTTTTCTTTTTTTTTCCGCTCCCGACAGAAAACCTCACGCTACTTATATAGCAAAAAAAAACCATCGCTCCAAATCGCTATCTTCGTCCAATTTATATATACATTTCATTCCCCTTCCGTAACCTATAGCTTTCTACTTACTATATTTAATCTGTGGTACTGCGTAATGCAGTAATCGAGCCATAATTAGAAAGTAACCCGTAAAAACAAATAAGATGGTTTGAATACCAGATATGTATATGATTTTAATTTCGCATGACAGATGGTGTAGAAATCGCATAAAATTAAATTTAGTTTAAAAATTTTCACGATCGAATTAATGACGTGTAAGTATTCGTTTTTAAATTCCAACGTACTTATTTAAAATTAGACGAACGTAACAAGATATTTTTAGTGCTGCCAGATTATATCGTTTCTATTACTTATCGTTTCACGTCACATTTATCAACACTTACACCCCGATTCCCTTAGTCGTGTCACTTAATTCGCCGCGACAGTTGTCGTGTCACTTCCTCTATAAATTTGTATTCTGCTAGTCGATTGAAGTGACCTAATGCAACAAACGTGAATCGCTGAATTAATCAAGGAATACTAATAATTTCAACTGATTATGTCGACTGAAATTTTCACGCGCCTTTAAATGTCGTTCCAAGTGACAAAAAAAATTAGAATAAAAAGTTTGTCACTTCAATTAATAATTGACGAACAAATCGACTAAGAGAATACCAATATTTGTCTGTCGCTTCAAGTGACAAGTGACACGACTAAGGAAATCGGGGTGTGAGAATACCAAAATCTGTTTCAAGTGATACGATGATTATTACATCGCATGAAGTTATGCGACACTGGGAATAGGGGTGATATCCACAAGGATTGAATGATTTACTTACATCATCAACACAATTACTGAGATAGCATTTGCTACGACTGTAAATTGAAATTATTTTGCAGATAGCAAAAATTAGTAGAGGCAAAATTTCATTTGAGTATAAAGATTATAATCTTATTAGCTGCAATAAAATATTAGTTGTCCCAACTTAATTTTTGTATTACAGAAGAGTTCACTTATTTAAGGCAATTAAATATTAGTAGGGAGAACCAAACTTTCAAGTTGTGGATATAGAAATTTATTTGCTACGAGTATATTTTCGATTCAGTTGTTAAAACCATCATTTGTAGTAACTAACCAGAAGTTGCAGTAATTTTATATGTGGTTGCAGTAATGTAAATTCTGTTTATTCAAACGAAAATCGATGTTATATGGCAAATTTAAATTTAGTTACTGTAACTGCAAAATTTGGGAGGCGAAAATTCGGTTGCGCAAAGAAAGTGTTTTCTCAGTGTACCTTTGCTAAATTTACTATGGTTTATTTAGCAAAGATAAAAACCGAACTACATGCAATTGGTCGATTGGAAAGCAACTACGTATTGTATTTGTATTCTTGTTAATATTAATACGATTTTGATATAATTTCGTTTAAATAAATATACATATTTTAACCATCATAATTTCAATAAATTAAATAAAATAGCAATTTTATTATTTTTGAATTGAATTAATTAAAATTATAAAATTCAAATAGGTTAATAATGCTAGATCGGATTGATAAATTTCTGTAAACCCAAAAAAAAATATACATCTTTATTACCTTAGTCGTGTCACTTGTCATTTTATGTGACCATTAACTTTCGACCATTATTCCCTTACTCGACTGATGTGATACTTGTCGTTTGATGTGACACTAATCACATTTTCTTCAAAATGTTGTTTGTCACATAAATCGACGATTTTTCATCATCGTTAAAAAATGTGAAATAACGATGAATGCAAATAACGAGTAAGTTGTTTTTATTTATCAAATTAACAGTCAAACTATTAAATTAATAATTAAAAAATAACCAGTTATTATTTTCAAAAGTAATTTATAATTTAAAAAAATTATTACCTATTTTTCGTTTTCCAATGAAATACATATATTTTTTTTGATATTTTTTATATTTTTTTCTTTATTTCGAATGTTTGGTCGTTCCAAAGAATATCTAATAATCAGAAGCGAAAACGTGAACATAAAAGTACGTATAATACATTAATATTTAAGTTGAAACATCCACTTTGTCGAAATTCATCTATTGCATAACTTCAAATTTATATAAATAAACTAAAAACAAAGCTCTTTCGTGCTCATTGGCTTTATGGAATAATATTTTATTTTTATTCACGTTTGATCACACACTCACATAAAACAACGTAATTTTACTTATATAAAACACTCGCCGATTGTGTGCTATATTTCTATTTTTCTACGCATAATATTCCTGTACCACATGCAAATTAAGCAAAATACCTTGGTATTAATCTTGATGGAAAGTACACGTTAAAAAGAAAAAGCAGAAAAGCTCCAATTAAAATATAGAAAACTACTGGCTCATTGGAAGAAACTCTCAATTATTAATTTATAATAAACTTATGCTTTATAAATCAGCACCCAGAACGCGACCGAGCAAACGTACTCGCTGTCCTTCGATTTCATTTAATTTCCATTAAATTCCTGATCTCCTGGTTTAAACGAATTCAGTATGTGCCATTAACGTCGCATTTTAGGCCATATATCACACGTATTTGCAAGGTTTTATGATTTCAGAAGTTAACGTAGATGGTATAAAGTCAGATTGCCAGCGGCAAGCCGAAACTTGATATCCTCTCCCACACTATTATCGTGAGTAATGAGAGATTCAAGATACTTGAATCTCATTACTCCTTAAAACGTGTGTTAACCAATATTGAAATCATTTGCGTCTTGGTCTCTAAAACCAGAGATAAGATATTTGGTTTTGGACTCATTGATTTTGAGTTATAGATAGCCTGTTCTCAACTTAATCACAGCATTGTGACTGCGTTACTGTCATTTTACACAGGTGTACATATTTTTTTGGTGTTCCTAAATATTCAAGCACATACCATAGCCTCTCTCGATTAATCGAGTCATAGGCTTGCTTGAAATCTAGGAATACCTGCTGTACATCGCGAGATGTTTCGTAGTACTTGGAAAGAATTATTCGTAGCGAAAAACCTGATCAGTGACTGACCGATTGGGACGGAATCCTCCGTGGTAGTCACCAACAATTAACGTGGCCGTTTTCCATTCTTCAGGTATAACGACATACCAATCGAACAAGGTCGAAAAGACAGTTCCACAAAATTGTTAACTTCCGAATATCAAGAGCTTTGAATTAATGCAATCAACTCCTATTGAACGACATTTCTTTAATATCTGCATGGCCATTGTGAATTCCGCATAGGATGGATCCTCAATGAACATCTCTGCGATCTATATTTGAGGGTATTCAAATACAGCTTGTGATACATGTGGAACATAAAGTAGGCCAGAAAAATGTTCACGCCATGTATCGAGTACCGCATCGACGTTAACACAGAGATTTTCATCCTGGTCCCGAATTGCAGTTGACCTTGATCTTAAGATATGGATTCCTTTAAAGAAACCACGAGAATTGTGCGCATTGCTGAGTTGTTGTACTCTTAAGACCTTAGCCTTCCACCATTCGCGCTTCTTCTGTCTACAAATGCGTTTAGCTGTCCTCCTAGCAAGAACTGCTTTATTTCTTTTTGCAAGTGTAAACTGAACCTGCGCTTCATTGTGGGCTATATTGAGTTGCTCAACAGCCAGACGACAATCCTCATCAAACCAATCATTTTTAGGCTTAGTTTTTACTATACCAAGAATAAGCTATAGGCAGCATCAACAACCGAGATTTTCAATACTTCCAGACACTGTTCATTTCATCAGTTTGGTAATGGGATTGTAAAATGCTATTGCTGAAACGAGCTGAAACGATATTGATATTTTCGTTGAGTTTTATCATTTATCAGACCTTCACTGGAGAATCGCATTGTGTATTCTCCTGTCCTCCCTGACCTGTACGAAAATTTCCATTGTAGCTTGGGAGTGACCAGCTAACGCTCACTACCTACGAATTTTGTTGACGACCGATGAGATCTTACGTCTTGGACATAAATATATAAATTTATATATGTATACATATATAAATATATATATATATATATATATATATATATATATATATATATATATATATATATATATATATATATATATATATATATATATATATATATATATATATATATATATATATATATATATATATATATATATATATATATATATATATATATATATATATATATATATATATATATATATATTTATACCCCTATTATGAATGTCACTTACGCGTCACCGAGTGACGCGACGTCACTGAAAGGAAATTTTGGTATTATGAATGTCACGGTGAGCGAGGATTTTGTCACTTAGCCTCACTTACAATTTGTCGGTGAGAGCAAGCGAGAATTTTTTTTTTACTAATTAAAAATACGTTTTTAATTTTTTGTTGGTTTTATTTAAATTAAAATAATAATTTTGTTTTTTGTGATTTATTAAAATAATAATTTTCGATTTTTAAATATTATTTTCTTTATTAAATGGAAATAAACAGTAGTCAGTTTGGAAAATTACAAACGGCACTCAGTATCCAAATTTTTTTTAAAGAAATGGAAATAAAATCCAGACATTGTCCAGTACATATTCGAAATTTTGAAAAATTTTAATTAGTAAAATAAACTGAACTACAAAACTTTAAATTAATTTATTTTTTAAAACTTAAAATTTATTATTTTAACACACCACCAAACGTCAAACATACCGAAACAAAACAAAAAATAATAGTTGCCAACTTAAAAACAACAAAATATAGAAAATAACGCATCTTGATGCGTTCGTCACTCACTCAAAATAAAGCGACAATCATAATACCAAAATATGACTCGAGTGACAATACACGTCACGGTGACGAGTGAGGTGAGGTGACATCTATATAATATAAACGCACAAGTTAATACAATTTAGTTAATCTATATGGTTTTGGAATTTAACTGGTAACCGCAATGAATTTAAATTTTATTGCAGGGCACTACTCAGCCAGACACCTATAAGCAATAATATATAGCTCGCTAACACAGATCAGCCTATAACCCAATTACCTAAAAAAGAATATGCAATACAGTCCGAAATACTTAAAAAGGAATTGAGAATTTAAGCCTTCGTTGGGATAACCACCATCAACGTGTATAAAGACGCATTGAAAAAGGTTTGAAAGTTTACAATATTTTTTCATATTCGGTTACCTAACATAATCGCCGGGGTTTAATTTGATGATTATTATTTGATCCGTTGTGATACCACTCTATACGGCTATAGGTCCGAGTCTTTTCGTAGAACCATCTGCGCATTGCATTGCTCCATGTCAGGCCTATAGTACTGACATGGAAGATGAGCCGGCCCAAGGATTCTTAACACGACAGAGGATCCAGATATGTTCATTTTTCACCACCGATCGCACCGCCCAAACGCTCGACGGTGAAAAACCCATTTTGCATCCTGCCTCGAATCGGATTCGAACCCGGTTCCTCCCGCTCCAACTGCCGCAGGTTTAACCACTGCGCCACCTGGGCGGTTGTAGCATCTCAAACATACACAATCTTTTTTAGTCAAACGTTAACCTCAACGTTTCCCCCATAAAACGTCGTATCTGTATACAGTTTTTTATTTATCATTTTCTTTGTTTTAAGCTAATTGATGTAGATTATAATACATGCAGCTCAAAAAACTTTCATTACACCTTGTACGAAAGCAATTGAACAGTGTCAACGATTTCTTTGCATTTGACTTTCTTTGGATTTGATTATGTTTATAATAAATTATATTTTCCAAAAATTTCACCAAGTGTTCATCAACTGTGCATTTGAAATGTAAACAAACTCACGAATTAGAATCACTTCTGCAATGATTCACTATTATGCCATTTTACGGTTCATTTCTCGTGTGGACACTTGTACCAAGATTAGTACGTATTTAACCATAATATAATTCAGCTACTCGCTTCTAAATCATTCCAAAAGATGTTGAAAAATCCAGATAATGTTTTAAGCATTACTGATAGTTAAGATGTCATTTAATACATTTATCAAAGACTTAATGAACGACCTTCATACTACGTATATTACATCTAAATATCAGTTGCTTCTCTCTCTCTCTCTTTCTCTATTTCAATCTACTTAAATAAATAATCAATAGATAAACTTTTTGCTTAGAAATTTCTTTGTTCAATTCCTAATTTAAATTGCTTCATCATATCTCCTTTGATACACATAATATGTAGCTAAACATACGATTTGTGTTAGTAACGAAGATCGGCACTCAAGGCCGATAGTAACAATTTCTATTAATGTGATAAAATTTTAATGTCTTTATTAGCCTGAATGGATAATGCGTAAAGTAAAACATTATAAAGATCAATATCAGTACATACATAACATAAGTTTTGTCTAAGTTTTCAATCTAATCTGGTTTGTAAATTCGTATATGTATATCGAGTTAGGTAACCTACACTTATTGAGATTCATGTATTATTTGTTGTGCATGATTAACTTGAAAAATTAATTAACAATCAAAATATATTCATTCTTAATCTATCTTGTGTTATTGTTTCTAAAAGACATGAGGAGATACATACTTTTCAATGTATAAATGTAAATCACGTAAACGTATTATTTTCACTGAAATAATTTCTTAGTAACACACAGTTCTTAATATCATCATTCCGTTTAATTTTATCTTCATTCATAAAAAATATAAATTGTTTGATTTACGTTTGCATTACCAAGGAAACTATCAATAAACAATATTCTTCCACTTTTCGTATAAACGTATACAAAAAATTCACCTTTTCAATCACGTGAAATAAATCGTTTTCTGTCTACTTTTAATCTATTTTTGTGTTACTTGTTGTTGTTGTCATATATATGTATTTTAATGCTGCCGCAGCTACTTCCAAAAATGGATGATAACGTCATTCGTAATAAATCAGAATAAAAATTTATTTTAAATATCTTGGATGATTTAGCGTGTCTATAGTAAAACAAGAGTGACGTCATAACGACACGAGGTTTAAGATAAAATGATGGAGCTAAACGTTTTTATCTTATGTTACTTTAATGTGCAAAAGTATCATTTTAAACTATTTTTGTGCTATTGTGAAATAACACAGGTAGGTGTATACACTCGTATATATGACAAATGATTACGTGACAATTATTTTTGGCAGATTGAGATAAGCGTCAATCAATGATTTTGAAATTTTATAATAGTTCGATACGTCAGTATTTTATATGTTTACAATATGATAGTACAATTTATTTCCGGTGTTACCAGAACCAAATTTATTATTTAGTTTATCCAAAATATAAACTATTCAGTGACTTAAATATATATATATATATATATATATATATATATATATATATATATATATATATATATAGATTTATATATATATATATATATATATATATATATATATATATATATATATATATATATATATATATATATATATATATATATATATATGTGTGTGTATATACGCACACAAGTTAAAATGGCTAAACACAGATATTGGAATTTTCATAACGAGGATTTTAAATTGTATTTAAGATATTTAATTAAAGTGTTTAAAGGTTATTTGAAGTGAATTAAAGGTACTGTCATTGATTCTTTGGTTAAGGTTAACACTTTTATGAAAATTTAAATGCTCTTGCTCAAAATTTGAAAATATTAAGTTTAGCCACTTTAATATCCACTCCGTTACTTAATTGATATTTTAAACTACACTAATGAACTAAAGATCACTAAGCCGGATCCGACAACAATTACAATCTAACAAGATCCAATAATATACAATGATTCGCAGATATTCTTGTTCATCCTGTTGTATATTATGTAAAACTTGCTTATACATAAGGCGACAACCCCTGACTAGCTGACCAATTACTTGTATGTTGTCCAACAATTAGGCTTCATTAGTTTTGATATGTTTTGAGAACTTAGTTCATCATATACTGTTGTAAATAACCAGAAGGGGTGTGCACTGATGGCATTGCGATTGATAATACGGCCATCGAATTTTTGACGCAGTTTCACTATACGATATGTGGCATGACGCACCATCTTGCTGGAACCAAAGGTCGTCCAAATTAATATCTTCAAAGTATGGCCACTAAAAAGATATTAACAAGTGGTTGTAGTGGATTCCGTTGACCGTAACGGCCCCGCCGACCTTTTCATCGAGGAAATGCGGCCTAACAATGCCTTTCATTTGTCATTTTTGCACAAATTTACCATATTCTTCACAGATTCACCTGGAGCATATGAACTACATACTGGAAGTTCACAGATTCACCTGGAGCATGTGAACTACATACTGGAAGTTCATCTCTAACAATTCCTTTATATCGGCTCTTTCATAACATATCGGCTCTTTCATTACTTTTAATCTGTTGATGTGAAGGTATCCATTAAAGAACAACTTTACTTTCACAAGATCGAAGATATTCAAACAACTTGTTCACATAAACACAATTTTGTAAAATACTCTCTTAACTGATAACTGATTCATCAAAGTTTTTGCCGTGCCTTTAAAATTCAAACATACCTCCAGATTTGCATGACGCACAGTTGGCACCAGTTTTTGGATTTTGTCGAATATGTTCATATTTTTTCAAATCAAGCGGGTTCTTTGAATTTTCCTCAAGTCTGTTTTTGCTTGCAATCTGGTTATCATTTCATTCTCTAACGCGTTATCTTTTATAATCATTCTCACAGTGATCCACTCTCTTTTATAATTAAGAGGTGAATAATCCATTTCAGACCATAGAATGTGTATTGGGGGATTTCTACATTGTTAAACTTATTATTAAATAAATTGAAACCGGTAAGGTATCAATTTGGAATTCGAGAATTTATGAACAATTTTATTTGTTTTTCTGAGACCAAAATAATGATGTCCACCTATTAATGATTAATATATGAAACAACAGTACAATAGCATTTTGTCTTTATAATATTCATGGGAAAACAATAATAAAAATAATAGTTTTTGAGGTAAAGTATAGGATTGAATGCATATATATACAAATATAATCAAACAATACTTATGTTAACAAATTAAAAGTTTCAATTGGGAAGTGATCAATATCTTACAAAATATTTTATTTATTTCTGATAGATTTATTATGATTGGAAAATAGTTTAATTCGATTTTTCTGTATTTGCTCATGCATACGATTACATATTATGGTTTTGATTTTGAAGCCAGTTATCAAAACATTGTAAACACACATATATTTACATGTTAATATAAATATAAATATATATATATATATATATATATATATATATATATATATATATATATATATATATATATATATATATATATGAACTACTGATATATATATATATATATATATATATATATATATATATAAATATAAATATATATATATATATATATATATATATATATATATATATATATATATATATACATATGCATATACATATGCATATATAAATATACATACATATATACAACCTTTATTTTGATATATAATTATGTATCTATATATATATATATAAAAGAGATTTCGGAGAGATTTTCAATTCAATTATATAAAAGAATACAAACAATTTAAAAAATTTGAAATTAATCAGAAAAAACAAATCTTATATTAATCTCAATAAACAAATAAGTAATTGAAATAACTTGCAAGATTCTTATTGGTTTAATTTTTAATTTATAATACGAGCGGTTACATAGATTACATGTATGGCAATAATAAATCGATCCTGAAAATGGTAATAATAAATCGTAACTTGAAAATTGTCAATCTGTCAAACGTGTCAAACTACTAAAACCATTTCGTCTTGGTCTCAAATAAGATCTAACGCTGCACTTTCAATTCTTTGGCACTCATTTATATATATATATATATATATATATATATATATATATATATATATATATATATATATATATATATATATATATATATATACATCCTCAAAAATTTTATAAAACAAGAATATTCACAATTTAATACGAATACATAGGTTGCCTTTTATATTTCGGGATTTGGCAACCCTGGTGTTGCAATCTGTCAACTGACAGCTCTACCGTAAAGTTAGAAGTTTTTGAGGTTATACGTACTCAGAACGTTTTGACATACGAGCGCTATTTGTGTTGTTTACAGTAAATTAAAAGATTCATCTGCCCCCAAGAATGAAATTAAATCGTGAACATTTTCGTGCTATTATTTTTTACAACTTTCGACGTGGATTAACTCAGCAGCAGTACATGAATGAACCTAATTCAACTTTTGGCAATGAAGTTTCATCAAGGACCAGTGTTCCATTAGTATTATTCCAAGCGGTAATCTGAATGATATCGGTGAAATTTTCTACCTCTTATTCTAGGTCCTGAATAGTTTTTAGTCGTGTTTGTAAGTTAATCTTGTTTTCTACTTCAGATCTGAAGCTCGCCCAATCAGTTGTTTTATAGGCACGAGGTGGTCTCGTTTCCTTTCTAATTATCTTGTCGCTTAAGGAAAGTATCACTGCAGAGTGATCAGAGTCCATATCTGAATTATTCTCTACTTCAATAAAATTTGATGAAACTTGTTTTGATATAAATAAATCCAGTAGATCAGGAGTTTTACCTGCATCCGTGGGCCAATATGTTGGCAGTGGAATGGACGTTACATCCCATTTCTACTATTGCATTTTTAAGTTCGTTACCTTTGGTTGTTGTAAGCCTAGAGCCAAAGTCAACATGCTTTGCATTAAAATCACCCCCTAGTATAAATCTACCATCGAACTGTTGTAGGATATTCAAATAGTTCGGTTTCTTCAGGTTATATCTAGGTGGACAATACACTGATCCTATCTGAAGGCGTTGCTTGGTAGATGTAATTTCTACTATGGTAAGCTGGGTTTCGGGTAATTGATAATGCTGGCATTCACGGTGTTTAATATAGTTTTTTATTATAACAGCAGTTCCACCTCTTGCTTGGTTATCCGGATGAATTGTTTCATAAAGTTGGTAACCGTGAATTTTAAGGTAAGATTGCCTGGTGGAGTGGGTCTCAGATATCAGACACACATCGATATTTTGCATTTTTAAAAACGCTTCTAATTCATGCTTTTTATTTTTAATACCGTTAGCATTCCAAGTAGCAATTATCAGGTTTTCTTGGTATATCATTTTGAGAGAGTTGATTAGTATAATAAAGCAGAATTTCTCTGCTCCAATCTTTGTAGCCTTTCAGAAAGGTTGTTTATGGCATTCATAACATTTTGCATCATTTCCATCATAGTATTCGAATTAGTAGGGTTCAAATTTGGTCTGGAACTGACCTTTCCTGTCTCAGCTACTTGCGCATATGATAAACCACCTCTCACATGATGACTAAAAGATTCTGATGGTTGACTTTTTTGTAAATTCGTTGGTTTACCTAGATTATTTCTTCTTTTTTGAAGTTCTCTCGCTACAAGGCATCCTCGGTAATCTGCAGGATGGGCTTGTGCACAGTTTGAACACTTTGCTGCAGTATTCTTGGGTTTCTCACAAGAAATAGTTAAATGTTTCTCAGCACATTTAACACATCTAGGTTCGTGTTGGCAGAACTTTTGAGTATGGTCATATCGCTGACAACGTTTACATTGCGGAATTGTACGGTTACTTCTAACCGCTTCAATTTTTACACCCATATGGCACATATGTTTTATTTCATAAATTTTTTGAATATCTTCTTTGTTATCGAAGGTCAGCATAAATAACGGAAGTGGAATTCTTAGTTCTTCATCCCCTTGCTTAATCTTTTTAATTTTGTTGACGACATCAAGGATTTTAAAACCTCTTTCACTCAACTCTCTCTTAATATGTTCTGGGTCGCATGATTGGTGCAAATTTCTAACCATAACCCTTATCGGTCGTGTATGTTTATTTTCATAAGAATGCCACTGTTGCTGCGAACCGTTTAGGTATTCTACTAGATTTCTATAATCTGTCTCGGTGACTACATTTATTTTCAGTTGCTTTTTGTTCATCAATTTGGCTTGGAAATTGATGCTGTTATCCTGTAATGACTTGTTAATGTCGGAGTAACTTGTCACATTGCTAAGTACTACAGGAGGCGGAATTTGTTTACCTTTTTTAGGTTCTTTAATCTTTTGGAATTTTACATACTTTGCTGATGAGATGTCTTTTTCGGGCTGAGTTTTGGTTTTTTGAGATGGATCTTTTTCAGTTTTGTCTGATGAAGTACCAGCTTGATTACATTTTTCTGATATTCGCTTCCTCTTTTTGGATTTTGGTAGTAGCCATGCTGTTTCGTTTGCTACTATTTCCTCTTTTTCGCTCGAATCAGGTATAGTAAAATCATTTATTTGTGGGTGACTGTGATCTATCATTAGTTTTAATTGATGGATTTCATTTCGTGCTTCCCTTAATTCAGCTTGTAACGATTGAATTATTTTCTCATTTAAATCATTCCCTGATATTTGTAGGAAACTGCTGTTACTCTGCTGAGGCTCTTTTGTTTTGGCTAAGTTATCTACAGAGAAACTTCGTGGCCTTATAGGAGATCTCATGATTAGTTTACCTATTTTAAATGGATTGTCGCTTGTGCTCATAAACTTACCCGAGCCGACAGCGTTAGCATTTGTGTGTTGTAATGATGGACCCTTCACCGAATGCATGGGGTCAAACATCGATGAGGGTGAATTTTCCTGCATGGCCAGACTTTAAGTACTGCCGACCGATTTGGTGCAGACGCAGACCAAGTATAATGACCCAAGTTCTAGGTCATTATCATTAAATGTTCACACTTCATAATAAAACTTATATGCACAATAGTTTTTTTACGAACACTGCACTTTTAGTTAAAGTAAAACAAAACAAAAAAAAAACTTTGTCGAGTTATTTGAGATGGTTAATGACTACACTTTTTATAATTATAATTATTTAAAACAAACAAATTATAGTTATCAAAAATAGGTCTATTCACTTTGACGAATAATCGAATAATATGTGATAAATATATATATATATATATATATATATATATATATATATATATATATATAAAGATATATATATATATATATATATATATATATATATATATATATATATATATATATATATATCTATATATATAGATTGATATATATATATATATATATGTATATATATATATATATATATATATATATATATATATATATATATATATATATATATATATGTATATATATATATATATTTATATTTATATATATATATATATATATATATATATATATATATATATATATATATATATATATATATATATATATATATATATATATATATATATATTGTCAAAATTCTGTTCTAAAGTTTTATAATAAATTAATATATGAACAAATACGTTCTCTTTGTCTCTTAGATAGTTTTATAATTTTATTCTCTTTGCGACGTTTTTTGACTGTCACCAGAGATCTTAATTTATTATAAGATATATGTAGGTATAATAAGATCTCTGCTGTCACTTAATTTTTATCATGGAAGGCTGTATTTCTATTAGATTTTACAATTGCTGATTTTTGACATATTCTTTATTTTAAATTATACTAGATAATTTTTGATTTCAATATTTCCTAAACTTTACTTACCCTATGTTTCCAAACTTTAGAATTTAATAAAAAATTGTAACTAAAACATACTTTTTGTTAAAATTTTGAACTAACTTTTTTATTATTACTACTATACCGCATGTGATTGAACAAAAAATAATATTATTTGAATGATTTTATTTTAAATACAAATTAAGTTTTATAAAATCTTATTCAATCAAATAACTAAACTAAACTTTTGCTAATAACAATGGTCCATTCATTGCACTAGACAGGTTTTGTTAGTTAATATTATTTTGATGATTTCAACTAATAAATTGACAACAGTTGCTTTTATCTCTGTCTAGATTTTCAATCGGCGTTCTATGTTTCTGGGCAAAATTAAAAATAAAGTAAAATTATGTAGAATCGTATGTGCCATGTTTCTGGTATGTACTTATAACTACTCACAATAAAAAGGTAGATCAGTTATCAGTAGTTAGTTTAACAGAGATTCGAGTGTAAACCATAAGTACATGGTGGTCGATTGGAAAGCTATAACTATTTAATTAGAATAAGTATGTTGTTTATAGTAAAATTTTAGAACACACTAACCCAATAAACATTTTATTCCAAATCGGAATTTTCAGTACGATTTTCACACAGTCATTTCTTCATGTACATTAAAAGTAAAGTAATAAATGAGTAGGCGGTAAACTTTAAATTTAAAACGTCATATTAAATAAAATAAATTCTGATTGTTAGTGTTTAATTTAATTATAATATTTATGTGATAATAATATTAATAATAATATAATATTATTATAATATACTAACGTAATATAATATCAATAATTGTTGTGTTAAGTATGCATGATAGAAGTGTGTATAATAAAATAAAAGTATACAAAAAATATAAATTATTGCATGTGTATAGAAACGTGGTATTTCTTAAGAAAATAATTATTCTACAATATAACAAAATATTTTTTTATTTTATAATCCTTATTACAGTTGTTATTACATGAGTCTTTGTCATTTAATAAAAATAGAGGAAACATTATTTTCAATTTCGTCATGATTTTCAATTATTTTGTTATCTAGGGAAATCTGATTATTTGGTGAAATATAACCAAATAATATAACAATATTATTTGTTATATTATACAGTAATAATATGTACTGTTATATATGTTAATAATATAACAATATTATTATTTTGTTAAATTTTTAATATGTGTGAAATTAATTTTAATTAATGTTTATCTATGTTTTATTTAAAGTGAAACTCTTGGTTTGAAGGTAAAATTTTTGGTAATTATTAATACAATATGTATAAACAAATTAACAGAGAAGTAAACATTCTCTTATCGTTGGCTGTTAATTTGGAAAAAAAGAACCCATCAATAGAAAGCAACAACTAACACCAACTACCAGCATGATCATTCACGATTGTGAATCAATTACGTAAAGATCAAAATAACGACAACCTCTAGTGTAGATATATCTGAGCCAAAAATTGACTGAGACAAGAACAATAGCAATTTTCGAACCGATTTAGCGGAATGGTGTGTAAAATATAATGCAACAAACGACGCAATAAATGCATTGCTGATGATATTAACAAAATTGTATGATTCGTTATCTAAGGACTGTCGTACTTTAAAATAGAATTTCGTTATCCGAGAATTGTCGTACTATAACACACACTTGAAAGCACACAGTGGCTACCATGTCGTACTTAATGCAGTGTGAGAGAGACATATGTACACCGCAGTGTAGCTTATGTACAAATAAATAATATGTTACGAACAGATGCTGGATTTCGAATTAGGATTGATCCGTTGTACCATAAGAAAATGGAGTGAACGGAATGGGTAAAAATTGATGTAGGCTGCGTAGATCAATTTCCAGTGGAATACATGCACTGCTTTCTCCTTGGAGTAATGCGACAAACTTTAAGATACTGTACAATTATTAAAAACAATCATTTTCATTTTCTCAATATAAAATTGAAGAAATTGACACCAGAAAGCAGAAAATGAAACATAGTATAACGAAGGAGTTTGCAAG
Organism: Tipula lateralis; assembly: GCA_963932295.1. Taxonomy (NCBI): domain Eukaryota; kingdom Metazoa; phylum Arthropoda; class Insecta; order Diptera; family Tipulidae; genus Tipula; species Tipula lateralis. Next base: position 88,550,975 of record OZ010736.1, read on the forward strand.
ATAGCCACGACTATTGATAGAACTAGATAGATGGAAGACAAATGGACTACTCTTGCTTTTGTGCTACACTGGGGTAACCTGTTTAAAATGAATACTAACAGAGGTTTTTTATAAGCATTTCTTATAATTATTCCGTATGATCCGAATTTTGTCAGATGATAATTAAATAAAATAAAATAAATGCGTTTGTTGTGTGTATGTGTGGTTTACAATCTGATGGCAAATGAGTATCGTTGTTATATTATATTTTAATATATTTTATTGTATTATATCATAAATTATTATATTATATTTTAAAATTTAATTAAGTTTAGATTTGTTTCTCTTTTATATATCATAATATATAACGTATTTAACTTTGTATCTTATATACATCATTTTCATATCACACCACACCAGACACCAATATATTTCATTGGAAACGATCGCATGCGACATGTGTTTCCTGTTCTTTCGTTGGACTTGCCCAATGCCCATTCCATAATTCGCTCTTCATATAAAATCTACCTACATAAACGTTATATACTTCCCTTTCCTTTAGACGATGTTTCATATTTTGGTTTAAGTTTTATTTATGTATCAAGTCATACAGTAGAAGGGATTTTGGAATTTTTAAATTTTAACGCGATCATTGCCATTGTGCGATCGTTATATTGTCAAGTATATATATATATATATTGGGCCAATTTACACTATGTTGTAAGTGCATGTTACATGAACATAATCGTCAATTTACATTTGGTTGCACCTTCATGTTGTAACTTTGAATTTATATGTTACAGTTACGTGTGTGTGTGTTAAATTATCATTTAAAAATTGGGTTTTGTGTCAAAAGGAACAAAATAATTATAAAAAAAATTGAACTAATTTGATTTTTATCACATCATGACAAATTTGGAATGAAAAAATTCGTCTGTGTTAGTGGGGTTTTCAAATAATTTTTGTTGGTGTTAGTAACCTGCAACACGTTTATCGCTAAAAAACGATTGAAAAAGATGCAACAAAATATCCCTATTCCAACAAGTTTATAGGCAGAGAGGAAAAAACGAGAAGCTACAACATGCAACTACAACATAGTGTAAATTGGCTCATTCAATGTAATTGGCGAATTACATTTTATTTTTATATATTTTTGTATTGTGTATTGTATGTGTGTTGTATATACATCATTATTTGATGTTGAAAACGCAAATACACGCAATACAGTCTACATTTCAATGTAATATGTATATAACATATTTTTCGTTTCGTCCATTGGTTTCGCCCATCAAAATTCTATGTTTGTTAGAGAAATTTTGTTTATTCTTATCTATATTTTGTGCTGAGATATTTCCGTAAAACTTCCATATTGATGGTTTTGCTATTCAATAGTTTTGCAAATGATGCTTTCTTATATAAAAATTGTATTAATATTATATCTGCTATTGAGGTTTTAATATAGAATGGTATGTTAATGGTAGAAAAGATTCAAGATTGTTTTAATGCGATCACTACCATTATTCGATCATTATATTAATATACATTATCATGATATTAATATACATGATCAGTAAAAATCACTCATTGATTGGTGAGATTTTAATTGGATAAAATGTTGATTTAGCATATGCCTATTCATATTTTAGGAAATTCGTGCTTTTAACGGAACGGTTTATACTCCTATAGATTTTATTTTGTCAATAAAGTTCACTATTTTGCTCTTCGGTATATACTTGATATGTACCATGGTATGTTGCACTGTTAAACAACTTCTGTCTTATTATTTCCATAGAAAATAATATTAAGATTAATAAATAGATAAGATTTCTTGAGTGACATGCTTAAGATTGGATGGTGATAACTTGACCGGTGGTCTTGACCAGAAAGTTTATTTTACTTTAAAAAGCGGTTTCTTTGCTGTATAAATAATTCTATTACAAATATTTAAACTTTCTGAAACAGATGGCCGCTTTTGTGATTTTTGGTAAATGCTGTCGGGTCATCGCTAAATTTATATTCTCCCACGCGTTAGATGGTGATGGATTGGGAATTAAAGGGACACATCTTTAAATACAGCATATGATGAGATGACCCAAAGATGTTTTTTAAATACTCCAGTTTTAACTGTTGAGGCGATACGAATACATATGATGAATTTAGAATGGTCTTTACCTATCCAACTAACAATAATAACAAAACTAACAAACTCAAATCCAAATGGAAAAATGAGTATACTAACAATATATAATAATTTACTAATATTGTAGTTAGCAATGACTCTGCTGTGGGTTATCATCTAAGTCGTTTCTGTGATTAACATTCCTTTTCCTAAACTTTATATGTTGAGATGCAGGCACTAGGCAGGGCCCGCATAATTTTGAAATAAAGAAGTTTTTTTAAAGAAGAAGTAAGAATTCGAAATTGATATCTATCAATTTCGAATTCTGTTAAACATATTCAAAAATTATGGTAACATACCTTGGATCACCGTAACTGGTTGGCTTGTACTTCTTCTATCATATCATATCAAAACATTATTTAATTTTAATTATAATAGCTTATTATTATAGTTAAGTAGTTTATTAAAATTTTCTGCTAGTTTTCTAATATTTTATTTTTTTCCCAAATTAATAGCTCGTTTTTACTGTAATTTTTCTAAAGTGTTAATTTGTTTTAAATTATCGTTATGGTTGTTTAATCAGTCATTTAGGTTTTTACTATATATTTTATTGTAAACTTTTAGTTATTAAATTATGTACTTATAATTATTATTATGAAATAAGCGGTATAAAGGCAAGCATGCACAATTAAACGATCTTTATAGGGGATTTACTCTCCCAAACATTAACACTGTAGTCTAAAAAAATATCGTACTTTTATAATTTTTTTACGAGGTATATTACTATAACTAAAATGCAACAATAAAAAATGAATGGCATACAATAACTTAGCCAAATAAGAACAATTCGACTTTTAACAAAAATTACAGCTCCAATACTGAACGCGTGAATTCAAATTTTTCGCAATTTATATCTAAACAATGAATATTCAACTACATAAAAACTCTTTCGATTAAAACGGGTTAAACTAGTCTCGTAGATTTTCCCGACGGTTCGTATTGTTAATTTAGTGTTATAATTTTATATGTTAGTGCATTCGTTTCAACAATAAAATAAGTGTTGTGATATCTTTAATTGGAACAGTGTTTATACTGTCGAATGTTACACCCTTGTAATCGTATCTTTGGGAATCATCGTATAAAATGTTGAATTTATATTCATTTTATTTTCCATATTGTTAACTATTTGTTTATATATCGGTATGGTAGAAAATCAAACCAAACGGTCGATTACATTATGCCAATTTCTCAGCTTATAAGTGAAGTCTAAATTGTATGTTATGACGTACATATTGAAAGGAAACTATACTTTAATTGAAAGTGATAAATTGCAGTTTCGTGCTTTCTCACAAAATCGGAAATCTAATTTCATTTTAAAATTCAATATTTTTCCAAAATATATGAATAGATTAAATCAAATTCATTAGAGTTCAATTTATTTCTATTTTATATGTTTTAAAAACACTAAATGCGTGAATTTGTATTTTTCATGGAAATACAATTAAGTTCACCGAGTTCAAATCTTTTCATAAAAATTTATTTAAAATATTGAAACATTATCTAATTCGTTTTTTATTGTTATAATTTCGATTATTGTTGAATAATTTCTCTATCTTACTATTCCTATTGTTTCGAATGAATTATATTAAGAAATCGAATAAAGTAAACGTTATTAACTATAAATAAATTCATTCTCATCTCTCGATATACTTATTTAAATTAACACAACTTGCAGAGAACCCTTTTTCGGTGACATGAACGGAAAATTGTTTGTTCATGAATAATGTATGACTTCTGTACAACATTTAAATATATAGTTACATAAATATGTATGATATATTTAAATGATGTCGTAAAACGTTGTTATATTTACTGACCACCTATGAAGTATTGGATGATAGGTACTTTAAGAATGCTCCTATAAGAAAATCAACATGTGAGCCTCGGAACCATAAAAGAAATAATAAGTTTCTAAGTTTTCCTTTGAAATATTTAAGTAAAACCAAAAATTTCAGATATTGTGACAGCGTTTTCTACACAAGACTTCCAATCTAAATCTATTTTCTTGATCATATGAAGTGGGCAAGAAACGGAAGAAGCAAATGACTTGTAACTTTCTAAACCAACCATGTTCTGCAATTGTGAGCAGCTAGTCATCGTAATCTTGACACTGATAAATGGAGGTCAGTGACAATATGTGATGAACTACGTTACGGAGATCGATTTAAAGATATCTCTTTGATTATAGTCAAAATTTAACGTTAAATCAGAAATAAACTACTTACTGTTAGAACTATTCTAGTTGATTACTATACGATGGAAATATCGAATTAATCTAATAGATATACTAAAAACTGCCCAGTTAGCTGAATGGTTAAAGCTGTGGCAGTTGGAGTGGGAAGCACCGGGTTCGAGTCCCGATAAGGGCAGGATGCAAAAGGGATTTTATACCATCTGATTACGATCGATGGTGTTAATGAACACATCTATGATCCCCTATTGGAGTACAGAACTCATGGGCCGACCCACCTTCCATGTCAGTATTATAGGCTGGCCTGAAGCTATAAAATGCACAGATGGTTCTACGAAAATAGGACCTATAGCCGATTTGGCTCTTCGATTTGGCTATTAAGGAGTAAAGTAGGAAGTAAATACGCGAACCACGGAAGAGCTGGGAGAGCCTTGAGCCCCAAAAAAGATTCCATAGCATAAAATATATATTTAAAAAAAATAAGATAAAAATCAAATAAAAAATCCATCGATCACTGTAGCTCCCTGTATCTAGGATTGTCCAACTTACAGAGCCATACAAAATATTGATTTCATTCTGTTAGGGGACTGCAAAGTTTTAACAGTGGTATTACTGATATATGTTTTGTTGGATCTAGATACTGACTTGTTCGGTCAGACTTATATAAATAAATCATGATTTTATATGTCAAACTCAGCTTGTTGAATATTACGACTACCAAATTGGTTCATTCTTCTTCTCGTTAAATTCTTATTAGTATTTAATTTAATTTTATTGTTAGCGTTGTTATTTAGCGATGTTAAGGTTTAAAGTTTTGTTACGGATTGCATTTGTTTGTTGTAGTTATTAATTATAAATTGTTTAGGTTTTAAAGTGATTTCGGGTTATAATAAATTGATGTTGAATCTATTTTCAAAGTGTTCCAAGAGGACCACAAAAATATTGAAAATTTCGAAAATGTAATTGATAATTTCACTGATGAACAATTTCGTCGCCACTTCAGAATATCGAGAAGTATACTGCATATAACTGTCGGTAAGTATGTATACTATTTTCTATTGTTGTTTTCAATTTTTGATAAATGTACGTTTAATTGTAAAGAAAACAAAAGATAAGTTAACAAACTTGTTTGGTATTTCCCGCCTAAAAGTTGATCAATTTTGATTCAGTCGTAGCCACGGAAACGTTATCGTTGTAAAACTTATCTTATTTGTGGCAAATGAATCGAAGAATATTGTGAAGGACACATCGTTAGTAGTGCAAAGAATCGAAATACCAAGATATGAACATCAAATTGGAAGAAAACTCTCAGTAAGTGACACAATAATTTATGTTCTCTCAGATTTATTGAATTTAAATAAATTGCAACTGTCAATTTGATGGATATTCTTAAATTGAAAAATCTTATGCTACGTTCTTCCATTTGTAAAAGTAATTCAAATTTTAATTCTCTGTTTAGATTACAATCAGCTTCTACAGCTTATTTAACAGGCAACAACGTAGATGTTACCGAATTAATAGAATTTGGGTTTGCATGCTATTTCTGTTAAGCATTGGTATTTTTGAAAACTATTTCTTATAACTATGCAATCTGTTTTGGGGCTTAAGGTACTCCCAACTGTTTCGCGGTTCGCTTATTTACGTCCTTATCTTACGCAGCTAATTCGAGGACGTACGGCTATAGGTTCGATTTACTTAACCAACTGCACGTTGCATAGCTCCATGTCAGCCTATATAGAATTGACATGGAAGATGGGGCGGCCCATGGATTCTGCACTTCAACAGGGGGTCATAGTTGTGTTCATTAACACCATCGATCGTAATCAAGTGGTGAAAAATCCCTTTTGCATCCTGCCCCTATCGGGATTCGAACCTGGTAGCTCCCGGTACCCGGCGGTTCAATTTAGGGTTGAAATTGGAATTGTTTTACTTAATTTTATTGCACGAGAAAGAAAGAGTAGATTAAGCTAAAATTAAATATGGGTAATAAGCATTTTGAGACTACAGGAAAAATTTGTTTCATCAGCAGAAGATTCCGTTTTAACTTTCTGAATTGCAAACTGTAACTCCTCAAGGAAAATGTTTGAAAATGAAATGGATTGGAACACTCTTTAGATTTGTATAACGCCAACAATAGGACTAAACAAGGTTGGATTCTAACCAATAAAATAATAATTGATATCATTTGAAAAAAGACAAAGTACACTTTAAATCTACAACAATAAATTAAAAAAAAATAAACTTAACATAATTATTCATTATTTCAATTATTTTCACAATGAATTAAGATGAATGGCACAAAACAAAATGTTAAAATTATGAATTGACCATAACAATTCATCCATCTTTATTTTTCCTATAAAATATTTCTCCAGTACTGAATAAAAATACTTCTTTTGATATATTTTCACAGTACTGCTATAATTATTTTCTCAGTAACCATAAAAATTTACTCAGTACTGAATAAATTTTTTGTACTGGAAATATTTTTTATTTCACTTGCACTTTAAGAAAAATTATATTTTTTATCCCGCCTTGACTATTTTGTCAGTATTTTTTCATAATGGAAATCAGACTTTAAATTAAATGGTGGCAAGTCGATATGTGGTGCATCTTTTCGTTTTGTATTCATTTACTCAGTTGTTTTCCTTTCTATGGAATTAATAGCCGTGTTTCTTGACGCACAGTGATCCGGATCAGATCACATTTTCCATGCAATCCAAAGACACATTTTGATCCAAAACGAAATTTTGGTTCAGTGAATATGCTTATGTTTAGTGAAAAATTGGGTGTCTCGCTGGACAGTGAACCGCACATATACTCTTTTAGACAGATTCTAGTGGTTTGAAAATGTTCTTCTCTATATTTTTGAAAGTTAATAGTAGCTGATCCTGTTTTTAATAATGATAGTAGTTCCATGTGTTTTCCGCTAAGATTGTATATGGTGTATTCTGAGATCTTGAGGTAACTCATATTTATAAAGTGAGTTTCGGAAATCAGCATAATATCGATATCATTTTCAATAAGAACATAAAGTACTTCTAATTTATGTTACGCTAGTACATTCATCTTCCATACAACTAACTTAACTGCATTTATTATTGGTTTTTGATAAGAATTTGCATGAAACTATTCATGTTTTGAAACATAAGTCTCATATCAGCCTCCATCATTAGCATCAATTTGTTCATTGATTCATTGAGGGAACTGATCATTTTGCAAATACCATGATCATCGTTTGTGCTTGCATTGAAAGAATTGCCTTTGGCTACTTTTGCATTCAATATTTTTGGATTGATGGTAGGAGACAAATTCTTTTTCACTATTTCGACTTTTTTAAATGAGGTTTAGGGTTTGTTGTTTAACTCTTTGTCTTGGAGTCATTTGTACACTACACAACCTCTATAGCCTACCGTATGATTTTCTTCACAATTGCTTCATTTTTTGACCTCTGGATTTTTTATCTAGCTCACATATTTGCTGGTTTCGTATTAATTGCTACATATAATAGACACAGCTGGGAGTTTACAGTAATTTTGTGAATCCCCATGTCTTGGCAGTTGGTATAGGTGGGTTATAGACGCTTATTAATAAAAATATAAACTGGAATAAACATTTTAAATCGGAAACCAACATTCGAGAAATACAAGGTGGTATGCTTACAGGTTTACACGTCATGTATTTGTCTTTAAATATAAACAGTCCGCCATAGCTACATTGGAAAATCAATCCTTTCTTGCCTAACTAGATGAAAATCTTCAATATCCAGAACTGAGTCTGAGATATTGGAGGAAAAACGGTTTCGGAAAGGCAAAGAATATCGATTGGTAAACCACAAAAGATGATATGGATTTTGACAATATAAGGTAATAGACCTTGCACATTTAAAAAAAAACAAACTACATTAACAAATTGAGATCTACCGGCCAACATAGATCAGAAAACCACACAGGGTATAAAAAAGTTCAAATACATGGCGTGAAAAAAAAGATCATACTTACAATTTTTAATCTTAAATAATTTAAATTGTAAACTCGAGTCAAGTACTTGAAATTAATTAAATAACCACAATAAAGTTATGTAAGTAGTCCAATAAAATATTGAAACAAAACTTACTTGGATATTAAGGAGGTTCTCTAAATAACGTAAATAAATATGCTGCAAAAAAATTAGCCGAAAAATTAAAATAAACATAAAACACGAATAAATCGAAATTTTTTTTAGTAATCATCTATTATTCGCTAGAACAGAGATGCAACACGAAGCAAGTGTTAAGGTGATCATTGCATCCTTTGCAGTAGAAGTTGCAAAGATGAGATGGCTTAGTTTACGATAACATTACATTACACGAATTAATCAAATCGTCAAATTCAGTTCAAATTCTACACAAAAACATATATAGTTTCCGTCATTCGTGGGAGTGTAAATTAGACGATGCAATTTATATGGTGTTTTTACATGTTAAAAGGTGTAATTTACAAAAAGGTATTACATTCTACAATATATAAAACACCATCTGCTAAAAAATCATCTTACAATTTTACAAATAGAATTTACGAAATAATTAACTGCGTACAATTGTTTTGACTATAAACTGAGTGTCAAAATATTTGTTAGGTCAAAATTTTTGTTAATTATTAACAGATTAATTCCTTTAAAAATCCAACTAAAAACATTGCATTTATTACACATTTATCTATGCTAATGACCAAACCAAACGTCAGTAGATTTTTGAAATATTAACAGTATTTTGTTGGTCACTGGAATAGGAATGAAAATAATGCTCAATAAAACGACAAGGAATAGTTTACATAATTTATATAATAGTTTTCATGAACACTGCCAAAAATATATCAACATATTTTATTATTTTGTCCCCTGGATTTAAACACTGCAACTAGTGGCGGAATGAAATTATTCCAAAGCCAACTTGAAAGTTGGAATGAAATTATATGGCATTGTTGTTCTACAATTGCCAACAAAATACTGCTATATTAAAACAGATGACGTTGTCTACATTTTTTACATGTAATTTAATATTGATTTTTACGCTGTTATGAATCAAGGAAGAATCTTTCGTTCACAACTGGTCGTTGAGGTTCTTTATACATTATTCTACTTATTACTTATTCTGGGAAGAACGATTTCTTTCATAGTGCGTCTATCATAGTGCAGGATATTATACCACATTAAAATCACTATCAAACAGTGTTTCAAGTGATTTTAGAAGGGAAATACATCCTAGAATCCATGGCGTAGACATATTTTCGCAAACTAAGCGAGTTTTGAGATCGAGTTGAGAATGTATGATCGCATCAATTATCCGAATGTACTGTTTCTATTTACCAATAGTAGTGAATAGTTTTCGAGATACTACTGTATGTTCATGAGAATGTAACAATGGCCAAAAAGTATTTCAATTATGCAAATTTTTTATTTTTCACTCTGATCAAAGTGAAAAATCTAAAAATTGAATATAATAAAAATAAAATTACGAACATAAGAATAAATTGCCGCTCAGCTCAGTTAATGTAAAATTAAAATAAAATTGTTGTTGTATATACTTTAATTTGTAACAAATAAATTTATTTTACTTTCTTGATAATTTATTTAAATGATTTTTTCTGCATTTTCTTCTGCTTCTTTGGATAAATTGCATATTATGTACGAGTCCACACCACAAATATAAATTTATATGTATCTTTATGCAATGAAATCAGACTCTGGTTCAAAAACACAGCAAATAAACATTATTTTTTTATGTAATATAAATGTTGTATTTGTTTATCATAAAATTGGATTTTTAAAAGAATTAATTGATGGGTGTTTCATTTTATCTCTTTAATTATATGCTACAAAAATTTAAATACTTTATTTAAAAGACATAAAAAATGTTTTTAACTTAATTGTTATTAATACAAACATGATTATGATTTGATTATTCAATTCAGTAAAGACCGCAAAGTATGAGTTTGATTCCAATTTGATTGGGAAATGTTTGGTTATTTGTTTTATGTGATAACAGTTGAACAGCTAATAGATAATTAGTTGAATGAAGCTATTATATTTACTTTCCGTTCTGACTAAACTTGTCAGTTTTAATAGAAACAGTAGATAAGAGGAAATATAAAACAGATAAACTGTGTACCTTGATATGTTTTTTATACACATGAGTATTATTCATAATTCAATAATGTGGTTTAATGCAAGTTCAACTGCGTTAACCAGAGATTATCACTGTTTCTGGAATTAATCTGGATTCTCCAACCTTGCTTCTCAATAGTAAATCGATAAATTATACTTGTTTTGAAAATTTTTCAGGCAAGATCATTCAGTTTCGGTACAATCTTCTTCAGAAGTAATAAATTAGAATAACAACCTCAGATTTAGAATTAAATTTAAGTGTTTGAAGTTAGTAACATCAATGTGCAATGGTCTATTTTGTTTGGCATTTTAACTGTCAAAACTTTATTTTTTAATTTCGAGTTGTGCTTGGCTGTGGTTAAACCAAATTTAAACTTTATTTAATATTATTGATTTGTTATACGAAATTACTATTGTTTTGAAAATTTCTTTATAATCTAGGGAGCGATGAACCATTCTAGCTCGGATTAACTTCCATTGTTTCAAATATTATGCGGTCGTAACTCGAAATGTCGCTTCAAATAACTTTCTTTAAATTTGTTTTTTTATACTGGACGTGACCAGTTCATACAGTATTTCCCTTCCCGATTTCTCACTTCTTTAATTCTTGTGTCCAAATCTTGATTTATTTCTTATCGACAAATTTTTAAACATTACTTATATTTATATAAGCATACAAATGTAAGTAGACGTGCTTAAAAATATTTAAAAATTATATTAAAAAAAACACAAATATCCAAATATTACATATTCGAACAATTGTCAACAAACAAGAAAAACAAATTTAAAAAAATATGGTTAAGAAACAAAAACATTCGAATTTGAAAAATTTAATAGAAGCATAAAATTTTCTAAAATATTTTTTTGAGTTGGTAACCTTAGGAATATTGTGCTCAAACTTGAATACCAACGCGAAGGAGCTTAGTTTATCATCATTTTGAGTAACTTTATTGGAGTTTGAGGTAAGATTTTTATCATACGATTAAATCCGACCATACTTAAACGGACCATCAGTTTAAATAAATTAAATTTTCGATGCATGTTGCTGGATTCTGTGAGTTTAAAATTGTATTGAATTGCATAAATTTTGTTGCATCTTTGAAAAATACTTAATCTTATGAATAAAAATAAACTATAATAAAAATTATCGGGTTGAAAGATTATTGCGGTTGTTGTTGAGTTGGGCCACCTCACAGTTGTAAACAACCAAAATATTTTCAAACTACAAATACTTTTGCTCATGTCTGCAGTATATTTTTAAGGTAAAGGCTACTCTGTATTCAGCAGATGCATATAATAAAAAGAGAGAATGGTTATGAAAAATAAGTAACAAATATAGGTGATTTTATAGTTTATATAAATGGTAAATGTGAGAGAGCAATATAGTATAGTTGTTTATAGCACAAATAATATTTTAAAAGCAACTACCAAGATTCAAATTTAGAATCAAAAATGACACAACACCTTGTGGATATTTTCCAGTAGTAGGAGCGAAAGTGATGATGAAAAATCATTGAAAAATAAACGGACCCGAAAGTGTTCGGTACGACCTTATTATCAATCGCGTGATAAAAGGGGTGCCCATTTAATAATACTGCAAACACTTTGTGATTAGAATGTTGAAGATACACAACTGTTTAAGTCCTATATGAGGATGACATCCAGTCAGTTTTAAAATTGGCTTCCAATGGTTGGTAAATTTAAATGCAAACATTCTTAGAACACAGGTACCCAGTTAGCAATCACAATTAGATAAATTGCCACCGGAGAATCGTAACAAAACTTGTTTAGCTTTTAAATGTTTACCAGCATCGATACACAATATCATCACAGAAACTACAGTTTATCCGACTGCCTAAAAAAAAAGGTTTTTCCCAAAATAAATGCAGCATATTTAAAAATGATCGAGAAAGGTTTTGAAGAGAAATGGAACTTCCCTCATTGTATCGTTGCAATCGACAGTAAACATGATTCAGGTATAGTTCAATATAATTATTTTATTCAAAAGTGAATATTGAAACATATTATTTTTTGTAGGCTCCTCTGGATCAGAATTTTTTAACTATAAAAAAGCAATTCAATAATCCTATAAGCTATTTGTGACTATACGATTCTAAATTTATGACGTGCGATATCGGCGCATGGACGTCGAAGTGATGGAGGAATATTTGGAAATTGTAAATTTGGCAAATTATTTTATCCGAACAAGTATTTCTAGAATTCAATTTTAACCTGAATATTATAACTATTTTTGTTGCTGATGAAAATAATGATCGAAAACACATTTGATATGTTATGGCAAAGTGGAGAATCCCTAAATCACCAATAAATTTGCATGTTGGTCTTATGGAGCAAATTATTGAAGCATTTGTTTGCCTTCATAATTGGCTTCGAATGCAACTATCAGAAAGTTATATTCCGCCAGGTTTAGTAGATAACGGCAATAATGGTACGCTAATTATAAGGCCGTGGAAGAACGAGGAAACTAACGCTTCGTCCAAACAATAATTCTAGCAACGAAACAAAAGAAATAAGAAATAAATTTGCGCAAGATTTTGTTGGACGTGATGCAACGTGTAGTTGTCAGAATTTTAAAATTTAAATAAAATATATATTTTTTTTTATAAATAAAATATATGTAACGAAAAATAATTTAGTCTTGCGTTCGTTTTTCATTTAGGTTAAACTAAAATAATAAAATTAAGTATCTGTGAGTAATAAAATAACCAAAAAAATTATGATAAAGCACAGTCAACCCCTGTTTTGATTGTAAGAACATTTTATGCTTCGGAATAGGTTCGGACTGTCCACCTCATCGGCTACCATTTCCTCAAAAAGTTGGTTACTACTCCTTTTCACGGAAGTTTCTAATACTTGTACAGCACATAGTCTGAATTTTCTAATCTTTCTTCAATTCTTCGGGTATATTACAAAAAATCAATTAACAATATTATTTATATTATAAAACATAATACGGACCACCTCATCGGCTCTATTTCCCCAAAACTTACTAGGTGGCATCAGTTTTGTTTTCATGGTTGTTGTCGCTGGCTGCTGATTTTTTTCATCATGAACGATGCTAACTTTATCTAAAATAAAAATTCGCTTTGATCTAGATAGATAAGAAATTTTTTTTTTAAAACAAACGTTGAACGAAAAACTATTTGACGTCATTTATAGCCACAGTTGGGCCGTCAACAATCTGACTCTATCGGTTTCGACCACCAGGCAGTTCTTCATACTATAGAAAGCACTCCGAATATCAATATTAATGCAATCAACTCCTAGTGAACGATTTTTCTTTCATCTCTGCATGACCATGGTGAATTCCTCATAAGATGAATCCTCAATGGACATCTTTTCGGTCTGTATTTGAGGATATTCAAATACAGCTTGTGATATATGTGGAACATTAGGTAGGTCGGAAAAATGTTTACGACATGTATCGAGTACCGCATCGACATTAACACAGGTTTTCATCCTGTGTTATTGTACTCTTAAGACCTTAGTGTTCCACCATTTGCGCTTCTTCTGTCTACAAAAGTGTTTAGCTGCCCTCCAAGCAAGAACTTCTTTATTTTAGTACAAAACAATTGTTGTAGCTATTAGTTGCATTTTGTAGAAAAGCAATGTTGGGTTTGCGTTAATTCACTGCAAAGACTTGCAACTTTATGAAAATGAAATTTAAACTATTTTTTGCAAAAGTAACTGATACCAAATATTTCGTTACGATGATTTGTTATAAAATATACGTATCATGTGTAGATTTATAAGCTAACGGAAAATCTAATGTACATCTAGTATTGAATCGTAATTCTTATTTCTACATGCAATTAGTAAACGAGTTTATTCTCAATCCTTATGAGAATAACACTTCAAGCGGTTCCCATCTGTAACGAATGAATGATAATAGTTTCCGTCTAAATTAATGTTAATGTTGGACACGGTTATCAATAGAAAGTGTGTGCTATTTTATATAGAAACCAAGTATTATTTGACAGTTTCACTGCTAAACTAGTAAAATTTGAAGCTACAAAACTGACATTCATCTTAATTCTAACTACTTATATGACATACTAATTAATTCCCCAACAAAATCAAATTAATAAAGCTTTTGGTGTTAACCCTGAATTAGACCAGTACATCAACAACCTTGTTATAATATGTTTTGTAAGAGATGTAGTTTTAGTGTTTCTACATACAAATAAATTACTATAATGTAGACGTGAAAGATAATTAATGAACTGATGTTGATTAGACAACGCATACCTAAGATACTCTTGATTTATTTTAAAGGCAAGCATTTTTTAAAACTTTGTTTCTGTGCAGCCTTGAACTTGTTGTTTGTATAATAATGCGCCAACTACATTTTGATCTTAATTAGTTTTTGAGTTAATTTGCGTACGAACAAGTTCCAAATAAACTATTTGACAACTATAATAAACCATTTGGTAAAATCCCATAATTCCATATTGCATTCTAATCGCTGCATGATATTCACATATCTCAACACTTTGCATATTTGTACACTCTAATAAAAACGATGGTAGACCAATTAACACTATTTGTACATTTTACAATGTCAAACACAATTTAACATTTCAAATTAACAATAATAAATAATTCAGACTGTTATATAAATATTATTAATATTTGCAAAAAAATAATTGTCATGATTTTCGTTCGATGGAATAAATTACACGAAAAATACGAAAGAAGGTTACCTTACAGTTAAAATGCTATTACGAATAATTTTAATGAGACGGAACAAACGTCTTCTAAAATTAAAAAGTGAAATGAATCTATAAGAAAACTAAAAAGCCAAAACAAGGTTATGAGATTCTAATTGTTGGTCGAATCTTCTTGTGAATAATTTTTTTTTTTAGATTGTCAGTTGTTATTATTAATATCGCTTTTTAAGGTTATGTACAAACGGATTTTTTGATGTAAGTATTATTTATTGTATTAAGTTTAATCGATTAGTTCTCTCAAAATGTATGAACATCTTATTGTTGTTTTTATTCCGATTTTGTCTTTTTAAAAACCTTCTTCCGTGTATGTATATGTATATCTGTACGTACATATATCAAACATTTTATTATAATAATTAAATTTAATGTACTTTTATTTTGTGTCTTCTTAAATATATAATTATAATTTTATCTTAATGCAGTCGCGGCACATAAGTTTTATGTAATTTCAATACAAATTAACGAAATAAACACTTTGCCGCGTCGCGCGGTATTATTTTCTCGTTGCGCGACATCACATTAAACACGAAATTCGATTTTCTATTTTATTAAAATGACAAATTTTATGTTGAATTAAAGAGGAAAATAAATGTAATAATAGTAACAGTAATAATAGTAGTAATAATAAAATGAAAAAAATTAATTTTACTTTAAGTTAGAGACAACTTATGTCAAATAAGTTATTTATATTTAAAATAATAATAATAACAACAATAATAAGAAAGAAAAATTGGAATTTTTATTATATTTAATCAAGTAGAAAACGTTTGATATTTTAGTACATTTAATTGATAATTTTATATATGTACGTAATTATTTTGTAAAAGCGTAGTTAATCAATTTATTATATGTTAGTAATTATATTTTACTTAAACGTATATGCATTGGAAGAAGCTGCATCATTAAGATTATTATTAATGAGTTTAGCAAGCCATTGTCAGCCGTATCGTGACATCAACTTTTTCGTGATTTAAAAAAAGATGACTGTCAGATGACAAATTATTTCTAGATTGTCAGTAAAATTCCGTTTATGCTCATTCCCGCTAATATTATGCCAAATAGTGAAAATTCCAACCGTAAAGTTTTTGGAAGGCCTATCGCTGAGAGTGTGGCTCAATTTATCAACCTGACTGTGTTCAGTGAAACATTTTAATCAAAGCACTTACCAAATCAATGCTTACGTTATATAATCAATCAAACATGTGTCAAGGATGGAAAGTTAATGGTGTTCTAGCGAGGAATTCGTAGAGCTCTACATACGTTCCGAATGTATTGTAAATAATCAATAAATAGTTTGTATTTTGATACGAACTCAAAGAAATAACGGACAACCTACTATTGTTTCCGTACATTTACCTTTCGATGATAACAAAAGTAAGTCTCGAGTTCTCCATTCTTTAAATGGAATTGCTCGAAGTACACATCCAACTTACCAGGATAAGATAATCCCTTGGCGGTTTAATACTACTTTCTGCATTATTTTGATTTAGTCATCGATCGATGTCAAGAATTTTTTTTTAATGTACGAGCACAAATAACTACTACAGATAGCCAAAATATATGGAGAAATTATGTATACTAGACTGAAATAAGGGAAAATAATTGTACCCTGGATGAAAAGGCTATAATTGAATTTTATTGTCTCTTTCATTCCTTTAGCATTGATATTACGATGAGACCATGGGATGAGAAAAAATATCTCATTCCGAAATCATATTTGAACCAAGCTGCAAACCATGGTTAGCAGTGACACATTGCAACGAAATCTCGTTGTTAACTCGAAACTGTAGTTACGAAACCAGATATGTATATGTATTAGCAAATTTGACAACGTAATTATAATATGACATCGACAAAAATGTTTTGACCAAGTTATATCTGTTGTTATATGTGGATTCATCTCGATCATCAAATTTTGTCTGTGAGTTATTTTCGTTTTATAAGTTTTCACTGATGGACGTTTTTACCATCAGTTGCTTATCGTAAAATTTTTAACAATTTTCAAGTATTCCAAGTGGTCGTCTAGGATCGTTTAATTAACCTGGTTGTCTATACGAAAATAACCTAGTGTTCTTGTCAATTAATTAGAACAATAAAATGGCTCAAGGTTCTATAATACCAGATACCCATTATCAGTCCACGGAAAAGTCACACTTTGTAAACATTAGACCTAATTTCGATAGTACAACTTTCGAAAGTCCTTCCCCTAAAATTAAAATAAGTTAGGCCCAAAATAAAATAATTAGATTAGCTATAGGATATTCAGTTTTTTTAAAATTTGTTTTGAGAGAGGAGGTGATACTCTTTTTAAGCCGAGTGTGGGACTTATCAGAATGAGATACCCACTAAAACATCTCTTTTTTCTGGCCTTATCTGGAACTATTTTACACATTTTTTCAAGCTATTTTTCCTAGTCTTGTTTTAGACGCTTCGGTTTTGCCTTTGAAGGACATCCAGGTCGCTTTTCTTTGTCCTTAATATGTTTGTTTTATATATTATGTTACCACGTTCCATTCATCTTTCCCTTTGTTTTAGTATAACACTGGTTCTATTCTCAATGCACGTTGTCCCGACCAACAGTTCCATTTTTTCTCTCTGCGTCGACTATCTTGCATATTCAATCACATTTCGGGCATAATTTAATACAGTAAATACATTCTACATTTCTTCTAGCCTCACAGTAAATACATTCTACAAAGTCTTTCTTATTTTATTAAGGTATTTACGGAAGTTGTCCGCTAAGGTACTGAATAAAATAATAATTAACTTCTCCGTGTTTCCGTTCAATCCAAATAATCAAGCTCGGAATTAGTTTCCCAGGATACTACTGACACCGTGTGGTAGACTGAGATTATTTTAATAGTCATAGCCTCTGCCCAGATCTGGTCGCTATATAATAGGTTTGAATCCACAGTAGATATATAAGCAAGCAGCGCTTGCTTGCTCTTAGGACAATGGTGTTTGCCATCAGTCTACTCAATGAGATAACATATTTGGCTGATTTGTTGGCAGAGTACTTTATGTGCTCATAATAGGTCAGTTTTCCGTCGAGCAGTACTTACTTTTGTGGTCACTTCATACTCTCCGACAGTCATCTGGATAGTTATTTTCATTTTGTTATCGCAACTATTTCGGTGTTGCTCAGTGCTAGAGATAGTTCATTATTTTTCTTCCAGCTATTTACAATCTTCATCGTTTGGTTGAGCTTCAATTGGGCTGTCTCTATATCACGGGTGGATATCTGAGCCCATCTCGCAGAGTTAAATGCATTTCTAACGTCTAGTGTTGTAACCTGTTCTTAATTTCCCATTTTACTTTGGGGACGCGTTGTTCGATCGTAACAATCAATCTGAATTTAATTAACCTTTCTAAAACTGTAATAGCTGTGCTAAGCATGCACAATGGTCGGTATAACGACGCTATTTCTGGACTTTTTTACTCTTATCAATAAAAACAAGGCTTTCAGCTGCTATAGAAAGTAGTCACTCTAAACCAACCACCATACATGTTTTGTAGCTAATACGAGTTTCGGGTCCTGGAGCTTTTTTATTTTTCAAATCATTAATGGCCAAGTCGCGTTCTTCTAAGGATAAATACGCGACCTCGCTTATCTTTGGACTTGTTTCTACTACTCGTTGCGGATGGTTTGGGAACAAGGCACCAAATATTTTTTCTATCATGGATGCGTCCATGGCTAAACTCGGTTTATTGGCTCTAGTTTCTTCATGATGAGCTTGTATCCAAGGTTAGTTTCAATATCATCCACACATGGAGTCGTTTCGATATCTTCTATTAGTACTTGCCAGCTGCGAGCTTGGCTGCTGTTGATGATAAGGCGTAACTGCTTCCTTTTATCTTTATAGTCTCTTGATAGTTGGTACGTTTCGTGTTTGAGTGAAAACACGGTTTACATTGCTGCGCGATTTAAGTTGTCGAATTTTTGGGCACAGATGCGTTACATGCCTGGACGAATAAGTTTCTAGTGCTGTTCACCAATTCTTCCACTCTCGCTCTGTCGTTAATTTTCCCATTTTGTATATTTGTTGTGCCTTCAGCCATTGTGTTAGCGAAGGTTTCTTCATTTATTCATTCAAGATTCCAGTTAAGAAGTAGTTTCTGTGAAGGATATTCAGGCTTACAACCATAATTTGATAATAATTTTATTAAATTAAATTTTATTGTTTTGTCTATTTAAATTTTTATATAATTTGTCAGTAATGACCAAGGGTTATAACTCAAAATAAAATTTTTGTTTGACCTAATTTTCAATTAATTATAAAAAATCGTAGTCCTGGAAATATGAAACATTCCAGTGATTAAATTAATAAATTTAAAAAATAAATAAATTTGGTTGAATTTCTGGATTACACACCAGCAATGTAAAAAAAGAGCAAATTTCAACTGTTAAAAATGTTAAAATTGATCTATCTATGGTTTAGAAGCCAAAAACGGCCCTTAGCGCGTCCCAACTGCGACCATACGAACCAATTTAACGATTGGTCGTCATCCCAACGATTGTTTTTACATACAATCGCTTTTTATGTCATCCGGTGCATGTTTAATTTTTGGTCAACGACGAGAATCGAACCAAAATCGAACTCAAGACCGCGGTGTGATGACAAACTCTCCTAACCATTAAGCTACAAGCGGTGACTAAAATTGATCAATTTGACTATTTCTTTAAAATGGTCAAAATAAGGTCTTGATTGTCAATCGACTATCGTTTATCCTGTTAATCCAACCCATTATAGGGCAGTTCTTTAAATTATTATTATTTGTTCTTCCCTGAGACTAAATATAAAATTTAGGAAGTGGGCTCTGAGAACTCTGCTGCATTATCCATATTGAGAAAGAATATAACTATTGTGATAGCTTAGACTTAAAAAATCTATGCCTTTGACTTAAAAAGGACTCAACAATCAAATGAAGTGTCATTTATAAGAAAAATCTGATTATGAACCCGGAAAAATACGTCCGAGCAAGTGAAAACTTATATTCATAATCCCCTTTGACTATCGACGCATTTTCAGTCTCAACTATGTAATGTGGTTTCAATCAAGGCCTATTTTTATATTAAAGCACTCCTAATTCTTTTGCGTTTACTTTTAACGGATTTAGGTGCACGCAGGTGTCCATTCCATTGATCCAGGTAAATATGTAGTTCTTACATGAAAGTTGGGCCGACTGGTCAGAGATTTATTAATCCCGAAACCAATCGTCATCATATGATGAAAAATTCATTCTTTACCGGGATTCGACCGGGGTACTTTACGCTCCAACTGACGGTTTAACGCTTTCTCCAATACATTTTGCAATTCGTTGTACAAACGTTATACAGGTAATAAAAGTACTAAAACCTATTTGTCTTTTATTGAAATGTATTCAGATCTAGTCTAGATATCAGAAAATTAGATTTGTTTATCTGTTAAATTGATCTACTCGACTTTTAATTTATGATTTCGATCTCTTATGGGACTGACTACATTTATAAAAAAAATAATTATTGTAAACTCGATTTTGTTATTAATTATTACTATTTGTCATTAGCCATTTCTAATTCATATAAGATTACGCGAGCAACACAATATATTTCTCACACGGTATTTTTCTACGGTGCAACGAAACGACTTAGCGTTATACGAATATATAAGAAGACGTTAATTTAATAATTTATTTTGGCAAAACGGCAAAAAAATTTAACATAGCGAACCGCCAAATAAGACATTCTTCATGTGTCTTATAAGTGCGAAGGAAATTTTTCCGGGTTTTATTTCGAGATGAGATGAATTGATTGTAAATATTTTTAATTTATTTATTTTTAGTTATTTAAATTTGGCTATGTTGCGAGCAGGTCATTATCCGTAAACAATGTAAACAAAATATGTTAAATATGTTAAAATTTTATCTAATCAAACATTTTTCGATTTTGAAATTTTGCCTTTCAATCTAATTTAGATACAGTACCAACCACGCACGTCAAAACAAACCAACGATACGATGTGTACACATAAAAAGAACTTCTTCCCGATTAATTAATTTTAAATTTAAATTCACCAGAAAACATTGAACTCGAATTTCGAAATAAATAGTTTAAACAAATATTTTGTCTATTTGTTTTGATCAAATTCTAAATAAATCTAAGCATTGTGTTATTTATCGCCTCTTTCGGTTTATGTAAGAGCACAGAAAATTGTTGTTTAGTCTAAATTTAAATTTACTGTAATTCATAAAATTAATTCAATGTTTTAATTATAAATGCATGTATTTTAATTACAATAATAAATTAACGTTGGTTTGCAATAAATATTAAATTATGCCTCTTTTATATATTGTCCAAGATAAATGGTATACAGGTGATCGCCTTACAGACATTTGTTTATTTTCGTACTTCAACTACTTGTTAAAATTCAGTAGCTTTAATTACCGAGAAAAATTGGTTTATCTAAACCGTATACTTAAAACGGTGCTCATCAATGAAAGACTATTTTATAATATAATTATTGAATAGAAGATTAGTTAGGTTGAGCCATCGACGTCTGATTGTGTTGAAATTAGTTCAATATTAAGGTAAAGAAGGGTCTAAAATTGGTATACGAATGAATATCAATAAAATCAATCGACGCCTGTAAAATATCAATAAAAGCTCAACTGATAAAGTTCTCAAAAACTATTCATTATTGTACACTGCAATATAAAGATGAGTTTCGTCTTAATTCCCTTAAAATCAGAATTGAATTAATTATTATTTGAATTATTAGTTAATAAAGTGAATTATTAACTCATAGGTTTGTAGCATATGCAGGCTACAAAGTTGATTTTATTAAATGTTTTGACATCCCGATTGTTAAATTTTTTTCAATTTATTATTTACCTGTAATTATAAATACTTAATTACGTATTTATGAAGGTATGTGTTAGGCATGCTTTATGTTTATTTGTACTGTTTTAATACTTAGGCTATCGTGGTTTGATGTATTGGTCATTTCATAATCAACCACGTAGTCATCAGCATTCGGTGGATTGCTATTGGGGGGAAAAAATATAAATATACATATATCAATATTATAGTATAGTATTGACATTTAAGAATATTGTGACGTTAAATCTCGCATCGAACCATAAATCGGCGGTAACATGTAACAATAGACAACCACTTGATCATCATAAATATATGTATATATATATATATATATATATATATATATATATATATATATATATATATATATATATATATATATATATATATATATATATATATATATATATAATTCTCTTGTCATAGTGTCATCCATGAACTCCTCCCAAACGGCTCAACTGATTTTAATGAAGCTTTGTATATATGTATATTCATGTATATTCGGTAGGTCTGAGAATAGGTTTTTATCTATTTTTATGCTTATAAGTGCAATTGTTTGATAAATATTAATAATTTATCAATTTTCAACCTCGCTCGATTACCATTTCAGTGTAATCTTCAAGTGAATTTATTAATTTGGATTTGAATTTTATTTATCACAGTAGCTGTGATTATTTTACGCTTATTGAAAAGTAAGTAAAATTATTAGTATAATATTTTTGAGCGTAGTTCTCACGTTTATTCTTTTAGTATAACCCTAAAAATATTTAACACATATCACGAGCTCCCGTCAACAATGACTATTGTGTTAAACGTATTATATTTAATTTTTTTTTATTAACAATTTGTGCAATGCCAGCTAGATGCAAAGGAACTTCTTTAGGCCATCAAACACGTGGAGCTGCACGCAAGCGAACCGCTTGAGTCCAAAAACAGAAGACCAAATCCAGCAAGATAATACTAATGTGCGTGTGAAAATGGCGCGATTACGTCGATCTGAATCAGCAGATGCGCGAACTGAACGAAATGAAGAAAGAAGATTAGAACAGAGACAAGCGCGCCGTTTTACAATCAGCAGACGTAGAGCAAATGATCAACAACGGCAACAGGTCCATCGATCATTTACATCTAATTCATTCCTGCGTCTAGCATTCGAGTATGAGCCCGATATTGAATATTATGCTCATTCAAAAGTGGTAATTGGTGCTATGGATAAGGAATGTCCTCATTGGCATGCTCTTAAGTTTAAAAACGACCCAGCCGGGATGTGTTGTTCGTTAGGAAAGGTGCAATTACCAGCCATTGAGACACCACCTGAACCAATAAATAGGTTACTTATCGGTACGGATCCAGATTCTTATCTGTTCCTAAAGTCAATTCGAACATTTAATTCATGTTTCCAAATGAGATCGTTCGGAGCAACAGAAATAGTTAACAATAATGCTATCAATGGTCAAGAATTCAATTTTTTTTTTTTTTTTTTTTTTTTTGCGGTTTTTACAGGCCATTATTGGCCCGTACCGTGTCAACAATCTGACTCCAACGGTTTCGATCACGAGCCAGATCTTCATACTGTTGCAAGCAGTTGGAAGATGCCAGATCGCTCTCTACGCCGCGGAGGTTCTCCCTTTAAAGATCGCTGTATCATTCGGTTCGGATCAGCACGCAGAACGTGACCGAGCCAGCGTATTCGCTGTCCTTTGATTTCATGCACGATATCAGGAATTTGCATTAAATTCCTGATCTCGTGATTGAAAAGAACTCGGTAAGTGCCATCGACGTCGCGTTTTGGACCATATATCACACGCATGATTCTTCTCTCGAATGTTAGAAGCCATCTTTCGTACTCATCCGTCAAGGTCCAACTCTCACATCCATACATGACAACGGGTCTGATCAACACTCTGTACAGTTTCAGCTTATCCGTATTTGCAAGATATTTTGATTTCAGCAGTGGTCTACGTCCACTGCCAGCGGCAAGGCGGACCTTGATATCCTCGCCCACACTATTATCGTGAGTGATGAGAGATCCAAGATACTTGAATCTCATCACTCCTTCAAACGTGTAGTTTCCACTACTGAAATCAATTGCGTCTTGGTCTCTAAAACCCGAGATCAGATATTTGGTTTTTGACTCGTTGATTTTGAGACCAACGGAAGCTGAACACTGTTCCAGTGGATCAAGTATCTCTTTCACTCCGTTGCCATTTAATCCAATCACACAGATATCATCTGCATAAGCAAGAAGTTGATTGGATTGTCGGAATAAGATATTGTCCTGAGGTGTTGAACTTTTACGAAGGATGTATTCCAACATGAGATTAAAAAGTATCGGGGACAGCGCATCTCCTTGTCGAACACCGGAATTGATTGCAAAAGTTCTCGATAGCCTGTTCTCAACTTTAACACAGCATTGTGACTGCGTTACTGTCATTTTACAGAGATGTACATATTTTTTCGGTATTCCCAAATATTCAAGCACATACCATAGCCTCTCTCGATTGATCGAGTCATAGGCTTGCTTGAAATCTAGGAATACCTGGTGTACATCGCGAGATGTTTCGTAGTACTTGGAAAGAATCATCCGTAGCGAAAAAACTTGATCAGTGACTGACCGATTTGGACGGAATCCTCCTTGGTAGTCACCGACAATTTCCTCCGCTAGAGGAGTAATTCTTCCCAAGATAATGTATGACAGTAACTTGTATGCTGTGCAAAGGAGAGCTATACCGCGATAGTTCTCGCATTTCATGCGATCACCCTTTTTGAATATTGGGCATAACGCGGCCACTTTCCATTCATCAGGCATAACTTCATTTCGCCATACCAATCGAACAAGGTCGAAAAGACAGTTCCACAAAGTTAGCCCTCCGAATATCAAGAGCTCTGAATTAATGCAATCAACCCCTGGTGAACGATTTTTCTTTAATCTCTGCATGGCCATTGTGAATTCCTCATAGGATGGATCCTCAATGAACATCTCCGCGGTCTGTATTTGAGAGTATTCAAATACAGCTTGTGATACATGTGGAACATTAAGTAGATCAGAAAAATGTTCACACCATGTATCGAGTACCGCATCGACGTTAACACAGAGGTTTCCATCCTGGTCCCGAATGGCAGTTGACCGAGATCTTAAGGTATGGTGCAATTCGGTGATTCCTTTAAAGAAACCACGCGAGTTGTGCTCATTGCTGAGTTGTTGTACTCTTAAGACCTTGGCCTTCCACCATTCGCGCTTCTTCTGTCTACAAATGCGTTTAGCTGTCCTCCTAGCAAGAACTGCCTTGTTTTTCCTTGCAATTGTAAACCGAGTCTGCGCTTCATTGTGGGCTATATTGCGTTGCTCAACAGCAAGACGACACTCCTCATCAAACCAATCATTTTTGGGCGTAGTTTTCACTATACCGAGAGTGTGCTGGGCAGCATCGACAAACCTCGGTTGTCAATCTCGGTTCAATACTTCCCAGACACTGTTCACATCATCAGATTGGTAGCTGGATCCTAAAATGCTATTGCTGACAAAATCTTGATATTTTCGTTGCGTTTCTTCATTTATCAGACCTTCACAGGAGAATCGCGTTTTATATTCTCCTGTCCTCCTTGACTTGTACGAAAATTTCCATCGTAGCTTTGCAGCAACCATAAAATGGTCACTGCCTACGAATTTTGTTGACGACCGATACGATCTCACGTCTTGAACAACCCGAGCCCGGTCTTTTGAAATCAACACATGGTCAATTTGGCTTCGGGATGTTTTACGTGGATGTGTCCAGGTTTCCAAATGGATGTTTTTGTGGGGAAAGAATGTACTTGCCACTTGGAGATCATGTGCGATCGCAAAGTACATCATTCTTTCCCCATTTTCGGTCGCAGTTTCGTGTCGGGAGTACGGACCTATGTTGTTACATAAGTCGGTCTGATTTCGGCCAGCTCTAGCATTAAAGTCACCAATCACCAATCTGATATCGTGCTCAGGTATAGAGCCCATCAGATTATCCAAATTATTGTAAAATGAGTCTTTATCTTGGGGTTGGCTTACATCAGTGGGCGCATGTACACATACAATTGACAGGTTAGCTAATCTCATGTGCAAGCGAAGCTTACACATTCGATTATCGACTGCTTGGAAGTCCAACACAGCCTTTTTTACCTGCGGCCCAATGAGAAAGCCAACTCCAAGATTTCCGAGGTCATCTCCACTGTGTAGCAACGTATAGCCTTGGGACACATGGACTCCACTTTTAGGCCATCGAGTTTCTTGGAGCGCTACGAGTTCCAGCCGATACTCCTTCATACATGTGATAAGGCCGTCCAACGCGCCAGATTTTCTTAGTGACTGCACGTTCCACGTGCTGATCCTCATTCTCGTATCCGGGTACTTAAGCGGGGGGTCATTGTTATTTAGGCGGTATCCGATTTTTTTGTTTTTGTTGACATTTTTAACTGTTATTGTTCTTTACGGATGCGGGTCGCCAGCCCAGCGATCCAACCAGATTTAGTCGCCTCCTACGACAAGCTCTGGATACTGTGGTGGTATTCTATGGATCTCATGTTTCGTTCGAAATATTTACGAAACATGGTTGCCCCCACCCACAGGGCTAATTAATTTTGAATGTTGAAGAATTCAATTCAACATTCAAAATCAAAGGCCAAATTTATCACAAAGTAACGACTCACTAAATTTTTACAAATTTACTTCATGGGTGGTGAGGAGGTGAGGATGCACGTTGTGGCTATAATCACCTTAATTCACTTTTTGCCAGGCGTATCATCGGCAACCTGGATACTCTATTGAATGAGCACAATGAATTGTTAAAGATATTCAAATCACACATGCACAAATTACAAAGTGATAATCATGCTATCGTAATCAATCATAAAACACCTGCTGAAGAGCAGATTCGTAGGTAGATTTAATGCATCTGTTCTTGATGATGTCGCTGGAATCATAGTCGACGATCGTACAGCTATGCGGGAAATCGTGATTCGAAGAAGAAATAATAATCACACCGCTCATATGACGCTCTCCAATATCCGCTAATGTTCTGGAAAGGCCAAGACGGTTATTGTGTAAATATTAAACAACGAGATCCCACAACAGGTGCTGAAACAATCAAGAATGTTAGTTCGAAGGATTATTATGCGTATCGGTTGATGATCAGACGTGACTATCGGACAAGATTTATTGCCGGGAGACTTGGTGTCCTACAAATCTATTAATACAGTTTGCGATATCACCGAAGCTGTGAATTATCCAACAGAGTTTTAAGCTCATTGGATCTACCAGGCATGCTACCATATAATTTACAACTGAAGGTTGGACCTGCAAGGTTATTTTGCTTCGTAATTTGAACCCACCACAGTTATGCAACGGCATGTGATTAGTTATTAAAAAATTAATGAAAAATGTTATTGAAGCCATTATTTTAAATGACAAATTCCGAGGTGAAAATATATTACTACCGCGAATCCCTATTATACCCACAGATGTACCAATTCAATTTAAACGCCTTCAATTTCCAATTGGCATTTTCAATGACTATCAATAAGTCCCAAGGCCAAACGATATCTGTCTGTGGTTTAGATTTGAGCACATCACGTTTTTCACACGGATAATTGTACGTGGCGTGCTCTCGAGTGGGTAAACCATCCAATTTGTTTGTGTTAGCTAAAGATGGGAAACAAAAAATATTGTACAGTTTGTTGCATTAAGAGACTAATATTGTTTTTTAGTAATATTGTCATAATTAGTGATATGCACATAATTTTAAAGAATAAATTTTAATAAATTTAAAAAATAAATGTTTAGTGGTTTGTTTTTGTTATATTCCGTTATCATCGACAGCCTTTTCCACTCATATACCGAATCCTCGTACACTTTCAATAAGTTAGTAATTTTTTTCTACCTAAACAATCCCTAGAAATAATGTATATGGCAAAACGAAGTTTTTATTAAATGTCCCTGGAGGCGTCGCGCTGCGTAGCGGGCATAGCCCGCTAGTATATATATATATAAAAAGTGTGAAAAAAAGGAATATGATATGATTGGATTTGTTTAAGAAATATATAGATTAGTTTTAAGAATTTATATATAGATAAAGTAACAAGCAGAGGAAAACAACCCACTTTATTTTTATCTCTCTCAGGTCACAGACTGGCCAATGTGCTGCGTCATCAAGATAGTTGCTATTGAGATTCTGATAACGACTTTGGATTTAATAACTCTAAAAACAAACGTAATATAATAACAATGCGGCCGTTACAGTTTATATCTCCTCTAAATTATCATCGGTCAATTTTGGGAAATTAAATTTTATATTTATATTAAAATTTGATTGTAGACGAATTCCTCCGTCATATTTATAGATCTGTCCCAAGTCTCTGGTCTTGAGACGTATCAAAAATGAACCTGACTTCTCTCACTTTGTAAGATTTTGCGAAGCCATTTGATTCAATAAATCATAAAATTCTTTAGAAGCTAAATAATTACACACAATTATTTATCGGATAGTTTACAGTTATTATTCTACTCTGTTTTCCAGTCACTTCAGGTGTTCCTCAAGATTCAGTACTTAATATTTTTTATGAACATTAACCTTTATGTTTACAACCAAATACTTAACTATCTTATTTACAACCAACATACCCGGGTTAGTATGAAAACTTCCATACGTTTTTAAATATATTAAAATGATAAACTAGTGAAACAGAGAGTTTTGATATTTATTACATACTACATATTTATGGAGTTCTTGTGCTCATCCTTTTTATCGTGCTACGATGGGTCTTCAGCGGTTTTATACAATAAATTGTTATATTCGTTTTGACAACCGCAACACTCGTAGGAGCCTACTAGGCGATAAGGCTGCTACCATCTCAGACATCTGGCATATGATAAACAGAAATTTTCAAGAGTATTTCGTAGTTGGGTCAAATATTACTGTAGATGAACATTTGTTTCCATATCGTGGCGGTACACGCTTAACACAATATATCCCGTCCAAACCAGATATTGAATCAAAATGTGATGGGTGTGTGAGTCGAGGACTTCATATCCAATAAAAGGACAAATATATACTGAAAGGCGAATCAGGAAAACAAGGGAAACAAATCAGGGCGAATGAGTAGTAAAAGATGTATGCTGCAATCTATTTCGTGGAACCATAACCTGCGACAATTTTATTATCACTTATAATCTAGCTTCTAGTGTGATGTTTGATTTTAACCTATCAACACTAGGCACGGTTAAAACCATCGTTTTATACCTCCAAATATCCTTATTGTGAGAAAGGCCAATCCCGACCTAGGGGTCGATTCTCGTTCTGTGAATAAATTGCGTGAAAAAACTTTTCATTTCTTTTTCACACACGTTTTTCATTTTTATATTTCACAAAGCTAAATGATGCGATTTTCGTTGACCTTTTGAAAAAAACTAGCTGAGTTACGCTGAATAAACCGTTTTCATTTTGGACTAGATAACTGAAAACATTTTAACATTTTATTAGTATTACAAATATATTATTATATTATCATTATTAATATTTTAATTAATAATATAATGAGCTATGCTCACTTTATTATAGAAGGAGCAAACGAAATCGGCAAACATATACGTGTACAACGAAAAATTGCAACACAAGCAATTTGTTTAGTTTGTACGTTCCATTATAGATTTGATTTTAATGATTTTGAATTAATATTAAAAGTGTCTGTTATTTTATTTTTTATTTCATTTAAACTTATAAATATTTGCCAAAGTATTATTTTTTGTTGTTCAATGTTCAGTATCTCTTGTTTGAGTTCCATTTTTTTCCTCCAATTTTATCATCTTGGCGGTTAGTTCTTCTGACTGATGACCGAGTAAAGTTGGTGCCTGAGCATCCACTGGCTGCGCGGTCAAGGTTTTGTCAGTTTCAAAATCCGCTGATGTTCTTGGGATTCGTGGAACCTCTTCAGCGATTCCCACTGATTCGCAAAGGTCACTTGATGGCTGCAATCTGCTGGATGGTCGAATCTATGAATATAATATCAATTATTGTAATAAAATAAGTTTTGATAGTATTAATTAATCACACAATGGATTGTTGTTCGTCAAGTTCTAGCAAATCAACGTCTCCATCAATGGCTTGTGGCGTCATCACCTGTTGGTTTTGGCCTTCTAGATTTTGCTCTTGTTGGTTTTGGCCTTTATCAGTGAGTATCTCCCTTTTGCGTACAATCTGAAATAAAACTGTAAAATCAAAATGGATTTGAAAAAAAGCATTTAATTGTGTGCCCAAATGGTTTCAGTCCGCATCTCGCGTCCGAGCCGCCCATCCACTGATTTAAACCAATTATAATAAAAGTAATATTTAATAACATTAATACAATTAATAAAACTAAAATAGATTTTTATATTGAAGAAAAACCTGTCATGTGCTAAATTTAAATTCATTTCCAACAAAACAATCAGAAATTCTTTTTGTGCTTCAGTATGTAATTTTTCCTTTGAGCGTTTTCTCCATTTTCCTATTTAAAATTAATAAAAAATTCACACTTGTTCATTGTTGCATACACTTATTTGAAATATACTTAACGTGATTGTCACATTTCGGGATTACCCTAGAATAAACCAGGAGAAACCCTATATATTGTTTTTTAATTTTGTTTTATACAAATTTTATACGTCAATTATAATTTTGTATCTAAATTATATAATACATTTACTGTTAAAAAAAAGGAATTCAACATAATATTTGTATTTTCACGACCAAAATATTCGGTGAAAATGCTTTTTTCATATGCAAACATTTTGACGTATTTCTTTTCATTTCCATAGAACGAGAATCGAAATTGATTATTTCTCACTGAAAATACTTTTCACTTTACTTTTCACAGAACGAGAATCAACCCTCTGTTCAATTATTTGTATTTGGATACAGCAGTAATATCACAGTGTGTTCCTACTTTCCAAATATCGTAAAAATTTTTGATTTTTAAAATTACAAACTTACCCGGATATGTGGTTGTAAATATATAAAGGTTAATGACATAGAAGTCTCGATTTACCATTGTTTGTTTCATATGATGGCTGATGATATCCGTTTTTATTGAAAGAGTAATCTAGATCCGCATTTTATTCTTATATTGGTAGTTCTCTGGTTAACGACGAGTAAGATAGAGTATATAATTGTTCGATCAGCAATGGACTTCTCTTAAATGCTCGTAAATCGCATAGATGCGTTTTCTTTTCCTGGTATTCGTCTTAAAGAACCACTCAATCCATTTTAACTACTGAAAATGTTTGTCCTTGCTTCTTCCAATTTTTCTATATGTATGTTTCCGGATCAAGTGACTATTCTTTAAATATGTTTTAAGCCTTGCACTCACTATTTCACTATATTTCCACTCACTAATTTCACTTTATTTCCACCCTATTACAGGATTATTATTATTCGTTGTTTAGCTAGCTTTTATTAGTTTTGGGTTTGAATTTTTATTAAGCTACTTATCAAAACTAAAGAACCAAATTATTTAATAAGAGATTATTTGACAGGTCGGATTGCGCCGTTTTAATGTTTAATACTTTGTACGGTATCTTTTGATTCCATATATTTTGTTTCTTCTTAATACAAATTATAATTAATCCCTATAATTAAATACAAAATAGAAAAACCAGTCTAAAAGTTTAATGAAACTTCATATTTGGCTGTCGTGAAATAACTTCGGAATTGGCCCGGTCTTATTTAATTAGTTGAACTAAATGGTGGGTATTGTCTTTACCAATATAGTAATTTAAGTACAGTTAACATTAATGGTGTTTTTAATCATATAATATGTTTTAAATATATTGAAATGATTAATAATTATTTCTAGTAAGATCTTGTCTGATTTAATGTTATTTAATTAGAATTGGAATAGCACCAAGTTAAAATCGGAAAAAGCGATAACAAGTGAAATAATAAGTGAAAGTAATAATGAAATAGCAGTGGTGAAGAAGTTAATTTTTGTGATAAATAATACACTTTTGTAAAAACACACAAGCCAGACCAGTTTAACACTGGGGCAACACCTGGACATGGGGTGATTTGATATGGGGCAGTTTATGGCAGCGATTTATCAAATGACGAGTGTTTTAGATAATTTGAAAACCGAAATGCTGACTAAACAAGAAAATTTGAAAAGCGGACAAGATCTATGATGATCGAACAAAAGAAAGACTGCGACATGGTGTTAAAAAGATTGGAACAACAAGAGGATATTTAACACTAATAACATGATAAAACCAGAAGTAGAAATACGACGAGTTGGATTAGAACCAGAAAATTATAATTCAAGGGATTACGAAAAACCAGTAATTGATTGGCTTCCAATAAAGTTTCGGACTGGGAAGGGTAAAATAAGATGTTGGGTCTGGGACAGTAACCTATTCGTGTTCTAAGGGATTGCTGAGAAATCAAAGAAATGAGCAATGATACCTTCATCGTTGTATTTGAGGAAAAGGGATCAGAAGAGAATGGGAGTCCTGTAAGATTGGAAAGAGAAAATTAGTAAAGGAAGTAAGCTAACTTCTACAACCAAATCCAGCATGACATCGATCCCTGTTTCACGATTGACACGAGGTGGCTTAACGTTTACTGGAGAAATCAAAGGAAGAGCCTGTATGATAACACTAGATACAGGAGCAATGCGGATCATTGTGAGAGAGATTTAGTAAAAAATGAACTTAATCCAATTGGAGGATTCAACAAACAGCAACCGGCAAAAATGCAGAGATCAAAGGAAAGAAGAAAGTAACCATACGGATTGGTAACATGGACATGAAGTTTTGGTGGCAGATATTGTAGATGAGGTGATTTTAGTTGTGGACTTCATGAAAAAAAAAACGAATTTGGGTTGGATATTGAGCGAACTACAATAAATTGTGGAAATTTTAAGCTACAATTTCAATGGAATAGCGGAAAACCAAACGTCGGGAGAGTTATATTGAGTACTATTGAAGAGGACCGTATATAATGATAACAAGTATTAACGATGTAATCTACCAAAGAGGACCTCGAGGAAAATTTAAAAAATGCTCATCTAGGAAGTATAGTTCTCTACAGAATAATACAATTGGATCCTGTTTGGGGCGGGCAGGTTTGGAGGATGATATTACGGACGCGGGCGCCATTTTAGAGTCGGTAGGATAACTAAATGTTTACAATTGAAAAGTAGCATGGACGCAGTATACATGCAAAATAACAAATAAAAGGAAACTTCTACTATGAACTAGAAGCAGGGAAACTGGGAAAAGCTATAACAAATGAAATAACAAGTGAAAGTTATAGTGAAATAGTAGTAATGGGAAGTTAACTGTTGTGATAAATAATAAACTTTTATGAAAATAAGAAAGTGTTATTTTATTCACATTTCAGTGACCGAACTATAATTTGGTTGGAATCTCTACTAGGGCTATCCGTGCAAACAAACGAATAACTGGGATAGTGTAGTCGAGTAAGTATTCACGACTGTTTCGAGTTAACCCGAACTTAAAATGCGACCATTTTTTAGAACTTGTTAGGTTTATATCAAGTTAAATTCTAAAAATGACAAATTCTACCTTACTACCTTAATTATAGTACAAAGTATTTTTAGAAGCTATTAAAAATGAATGATTGAAACGAGATTTTGGTTTAAAAAGGTACGATTTTCGGTAACAAAATGCGAATATTTCTGTAGAAGCTCAGTTCAGTTCAATTTGATTTTGAAAGATTTTTGCGATCCAGTTTCGAAAAGAGTATGGTAAAATAAAATCCAGAACCAAATTTTTATAGATTACATAATTCGTCATGTTACAACAGATATAACAAAATGATGAGTAATAAAATAATTGTCTCTAAGTCTCTACTTTCAGCGGTTGTTCTTTAAACTAACGAAAGATTCCCGATTTGTTCATACTAATTAAAAAAAATTGTTTACACACTTCACCTGATTAGTATTTAATATGTATGATATGTTTTAGTAGTGGAATAAATACCATGAACAGGTGTTTCCCCTCATCAAAGCTATCGATTGTAAAAATGTTATTTGCAGATGAAATTTGAAACAGAGCAAAAAATAATATCTCACATTATCTTAAAGTTAAATTATGCCACAAAAATTAAAAGAAAAAAAGTTGATGTTAAGTTATTGATTCCTATAATCACGATCAGTTTGTTGAATGCTGTTTAGATAGATTTATTTATTTTTAATTTTTATTTTATTATTTCTAAGCACGATTATTTAAAGATTGAATAAGTTAAAAAAATATGACAAACATTTAATTTTGTTTTGCAGTTAGATAGTATGTAGCCTATGTATATATGTATAGTATGTAACTACATATTAAATCCAAGAAGTAAAAGGTTTTACAAAACTATACTATTTCAAAAATATTTTAAATTTCTTATCGATAGCAAACATTATATTGCCTTACTATGGAAGGAAGAAAGCGATTAACATCGGTAGAAAAATACAATTTAGCACAACATCTTTAGAAAATCGTTACTTAAACTCTATGTTCGTTTAATAAATAACATTACATGAATTAAAAGTGTTACAAATCCAAAACTTAATTATACTTATAAACAATAAAATAATTACAAGAATTAAAAACTACATTAAGACGACGATGTAATGATTTATATAGGAAAATATAAGAACTTGTTTATAATGTACACAATGTTGAAGGGAGGCGGACTTCTTAAAATTATATAATTGACGTTCGATTCGAATGATTGATTGAATCGATAAGTTTGATGGCGCTATATTCATTTAAAGACCTTCGCAAGTTGTTCAGATTAAATATGAATTATACATATATGAGTATGTATTTAAAATATTTTTTTATGAAACGACACTCAGTTTCAAATTGATGGGACAAAAAACAAAAACTAAAAGCTTACAACATACGAAACTTGACTTTGGAAATTTTACCATTTAGGCTTTTATTTTAAACGTTAAAATGTTTAAAATAACCGCCCAAATGGTTGAAGCACTTGATCGGTGATGTTCCGTGGACAAATTTATAACCTCCTGAGCACGTTGGTAAACCCATATTTCATGCAAATCGTACCTGTGTCTACAGAAGTACGTCTTCAAGTTGGCTTTGAAAAACTTTTTTTTGTAAAGACAACCGTTGTTCTATACTTGGTATTCATTCTTTTCCAATTATATAGTAGTGCAAAATTTCTGATTTTAGGACATACATACAAATATTTAGATCGATATAGATACAAAGATTTTTGATGACATACATAGTTTATTTATGAAATATTCGATTGTATGATCGATGAGGAAAATAGGTAGTATTTTAGGGCTCTGATTTATTTTCTTGTTTTGGTGCTTTAAAACTCACAAATCGAAAGAAAAATTATTTGGTTATAATTTACTTCTATTAATTTAAAATTATAACAAATTTAACTATTGATTGTCAATTAAGATATGTGTTACTGTTTAGGATCTCAGAAAAACTATTTTTCAAGAAGCTACGATTGAGAACTAGTATATATCTGAAAATACAAAGAGCAATCCATTATACTCTTTTGTGGAAGCTTCCATTATCCCTCTTAAAAAACTTTTAAAGCATCATCCGTTTTTTTTGATGCATGTAAATATAAATTAAATTAATTTATAATAGTGTAATTAATTTATTCATTTTTTAAAATTTTTCAGGACGACTGGGTGACGAACTTTATTAAATTTTACAAACTTATGACATATGTATATATATACCTACTTAAAAGAAACACAAATAGCAATACATATAATAGAAATTATAAACTTAGAAGAAATTAATGATTTGCAAACGAGCACCATGAAAAATTTAAATAATCGACTAAACGGCGTAGTGGTTAAAGCTACAACAGTTAAAGCAGTAGATAAAAATGATATAGCTTAGGTGCCGTAAACGATCCTTACCGCGCCTCAACTGAGACCTTACGAACCATTAATACGTATTGGGGCACATTGTAGATGGTCAGTCCAACGAATGTTATTACACACAATCGCTTTTTATGTTATCCGGTGCCTTATAATTTTTGGTGAGTGTTGTGTTGATCTTCACACCGAGTGGACGTGTTTTTTTCCGCTCGGTGTTCGTTAAACAAAATTAAATATATGTGTTTGTTTTGTGTGTGTGGTTTAAAATCTGATCACAGACGAGTATCGTTATTATATTTTATTATTATTATTATATTACATTATAATTATATATTATATTATGTTATATTTTATTATATTTTTTAAAATACCATTTAATCTTACAGGCAATGTTTTATAGTATTGGTTCTAAATATATTCAGTTTGTTGTTGTTTCTCCTTTATATAATATAATATATAACGATTTTGCTTCGTATCTTATATACATGATTTTCATATCACACACACACACACCACAATATTCCATTGGAAGCGATCACATGCGACATGAGTTTCGTGTTTTCTAGAACATCGCTCTTCATACAATTTTAACTAAATAAACGTTATATATTTTCCTTTCCTTTAAACGTGTTTTCATATTCCTATTGATTTTGTTTTGTCAATAAAGTCCACTATTTTGCTCTTAGGTAGATACTCTTGGTATATACTTGATATGTATCATGGTATGTTGCACTCTTAAACAACTTTTGTCTTATTATTTCCAAGGAAAATAATATTTTTATTGAAATAATTTCGTTTTATTTACTTATATAAGTGTAAATGAATAGTATTTCTTGAGTGACATGCTTAAGATTGGATGGGGATTAATTGATCGGTGGTCTTGACTAGAAAGTTTATTTTACCTAAATTATCGGCTTCATTGCTGTATAAATAATTCTATTACAAACTTTTAAACTTTCTGAAACAGATAAGGATAAGATGCATAATGGAATGGAATGAATGATCAGGTTAGCTAAATGACTGGAGTAAACTATTTATTTACTTAAATAGTTTCCCTCACAAACGAATTGACAGTGTATTAGATCATTATATTGTATATGGAAATGCTGTCGCGATTCTATCGCGAAATTTATATTCTTCCACGCGTTAGATGGTGATGGATTGGGAATTATAGAGACACATCTTTAAAATTTATACAATTTGAGATTAAATAAATATAAAGTAATGGAGTTAAATAATAATAATGCAATTAATTAAAGGGATGAGCAGACAGGAATATAATAATTTTAAATATTTGTGCTGAGGAAAAGGCAGAAAGATTCAGAACGGTTGGTGGACCATATTAACAGAAAACGAGCGAAAATGATGCAATGTACTCGTTTGTGGAAGCTTCGGTGTGCCCACTTAATAATATAGATTCTTCAGATGCATTATTTCCAGTATGCTTAATATATATTTAAATTATTATAAATTATTAAAATGTGTTTTTTTAGGACGATATGAATGTGGAATATTTGGATGATGAAATGTTAACTACACTAGATCCACCAAATAGTCTGCAATAAATGATTCACTTGGTAATACTGTGGATACCGACCAAATTCATGAAACCAAGATATAAACCGCAGCTGTGACAAATGAACCGGCACCTCAGATTCCCTAAACATACCTTCAACATCCAATCGAAGATCTAATATTTTAAAGTCACGGGCAACAAGAACTTCTGCATTAGAACGACTGAAAAATAAAATGATAGAAGAAATTATAAAAATTTGTATTTTATATTCGCAAAACTATTCGCTTTGAATAAATATTTATCAACAATTAACAAACGTCAAAAATAATGAAATAGTGCTACCAGATAAAAACTGCTATAAACGGAAGATATAAAATTTCTTCATACAATCGGAGTGAACGATCTTATTTGTAGAATTTTCAATTTTTATGGCCAACTAATTTTAAATTTCTGAGCATTTATTTTAAACAAATGCTAAAATTTGTTTTAAAATATTTTGAAAACAAAACACGAGTTGCGCTTACGCTGTTGCATTTCTTTGTCTTACATCGTTGCACTCTTTTTGCCAATAAACTAAATTTTGAAGTGGGGATATTTTTGTTCCATCTCGTTGCCAACTAAATTATTTGATTTTCGATTTGAATAACTAACACAAATAAAGAAACAAAACAAAAATTTAGAGGTTTTTTTTCAATGCTATGATTCATTAACAATTTGTTTTCCTTTTGAAGTTAACCAAAAAAAGTTTTATTGTCATCAATTTTAGTCTTGGAATTAATAATCTTAATTTTTGAAAATATGGCCGAACAATTTAAACCGCTGCCAAAGGATAATTGGAATAAAAACCATACCCTCCTTTTAATTGATTTATTTAGAAATTCTCCATGTCTATATAATACGTTAGATCGTCATTTCAGGAATAACTGCAAGAGAAGTGAATAATTGAATGAGATTCTAACAGAATTAATGACAACTAAAGAAACCGTAACAATGAATTGTTTACGAACTAAAATTCGTACGCTGCATAGTCAGTTGTCACGAGAAAAATCAAAAGTTGTCAGTTCCAAAAAAAGCGGGGACTGACGATGTATATATACCGAAATTGTGGTGCTACAACCAGCTGCAATTTCTATTACATTGCAATGATACAGAGGAAATATTGATCCGGAACACGCAAGCCAACTTTATTTTAATACCTATATAATATAACTTTAATATTTTATTAAATATGGCTGGAACCCTTAGAGGTTCCGCACTCAATGCCACAGAGGGCCCATGGTGCAAAAACTTTAATATTGTTTAATATTTTTGTTTTCAGATTGGCTTAGATAACAGTGGGTCCTCTAAAGAATTGGAAAATAAAATACCAAATGTAAGTTTCAAATATAAAAATTCTTTATTTATACAATGTGTGTATCGATTATTAAAGCACCTATAAATCATATCCTTCTTATAATTTATAATATGGCACCTTCGTTGATGAAATAGTCTGTAAACTCTTTCCTCACAACTTCGCCTTCCTCACGCCATAGTTGTGAGTTTTTGATTAACATTCGTTGAATCATTGTCACACTGTTGAAATATGCTGCTTTGTTCACACTCAACTTCTTCATGATAGCGACCTTTTGTTATTAAAAAATTGTGCAGTACGCAACACACTGTACAATTTTTATTGCTTTTTCTTTATTTAAATTAATTGGTGTTTGCAGAATTTCGAATTTATTGCTTAATATTCCGAAAGCACGTTCAATATTCTGGCGAGCTCTGCTTAAACGACGATTAAATGTTTTTTTACTGTCATCCGTAGTTGTAAATGGATATGGTGTCATAATATTTCCCGATAAAGCGAAAGCATTATCAGCAATAAAAACGTGGGGCAATAACCTTGAATTCCTTATTACTTTTTTCGGGGGCAAATATTTATCTGGTTGATTAATTATATATAACAAATCTGAGCGTTGCAAAACACCGCCATCACTAATCCAACCATTACATCCAATATCAATAAAAATAAATCTTGTATAAGCATCAGCGAGGGCAATTAGTATAATTCTATGGAAATCTTTATAATTATAATATAATGGTGCAATTTTTTTGATGGTTTAAATGCTATTATGTGTTTTCCATCAAGAGCACCTAAACAGTTGGGAAATTGCTATTTCAAGTTATATTCATCTACTATTTTTGACCATTTTTGCACGGTTGTAGGAAACTGAAATAAAATTAGTGTTTAACATATGTTTTTATTAAATTTCTAATTACATAAATAATTAATTATTTATTTATATTTTCAAAAGAAGAAAAAAATGAGACAAGCCATTGCCGTTGTCAAAGGAGGAAGTGTTTTGCAATTATTTATGTGAGGAAATAAAAACAGTCAAACTGGACGAAACATTTCACGAACTTAAATTTAAAATCCTGATGTTGGTGTCAGCAGCAATCACTGAAGAAAACCAGCTGCTAAACGACAAACTAATCATGTATGCGTCTATTTCAAGAAACGAAACTTTTGACGAGCG
Organism: Tipula lateralis; assembly: GCA_963932295.1. Taxonomy (NCBI): domain Eukaryota; kingdom Metazoa; phylum Arthropoda; class Insecta; order Diptera; family Tipulidae; genus Tipula; species Tipula lateralis. Next base: position 88,590,997 of record OZ010736.1, read on the forward strand.
ATTAAAATCTAGAAATTTACATTTAAGTTCGAACGCCTCGTCTAATTCACTGATTCTATCGTTATTTGAAGATATTGGAATAGAATTAGATAAAGATTAAGTTAATTTGAAAACCTCCACACCTAATAAGGAATTGGATCAGTACACACAAGAAACAACATCGTATACACCGATAAATGCAAAAGAAATATATGAACAAAAACACTAGTAAGTTTCAACCGCCTGGTTCATTTACATTTAAAAGTTTTGAATCAAATCTTGAAAAAAAAAATAACAATATTGGAAAATAAGGTGTTTAAAGAGGCGAATCTGGAAAAACAACAAACATCAAAAGATGTTCTACAGATTGCGCTAGAAAATTTAAATGATGGCAATGATGATGTATTTGTATACTTTTAGTAAAAAAATAAATAATATGTTTATATTATATGTTTAATTTACCCTCAAATATTCATCCTTTAAATTTTTGTATATGGCCTCACATACATCTAAAACCGCGTTGGCTATGAAAAATTTTGATAACGTGGAGTTGTGATCCAATTCTATTAATTTTTCGCCAGTAGCTATATACCTTAAAGTAACAGAAAGTTTTTCCTCTGCAGTTATAGCTGATCTCATATTAGTATCCTTTTTCTTAATATCTAGTCTGATTTTTGACAAAATTATATTAAAGCAGGTCTCATCCATCCGTAAAAAAATTTTATAATCGAAGGAATTTGGCTTCAGCTCTTTCATTAAGTTTTGAGTATTGCCACTAGGTTTGCGTGATTTTCTATAATCTTTAATCCAGCACTTTCGTTTTTTTGGTGATTCCTCCTCATCTTCGGGTTCCGAAGCTGCTAGAATGAAGCAAGCTGTAGCTACAGACATCAGGACCACTTTTGAATGATAATCATTCGTAAATTGAGCAGGTTCGGCAATAGTGATTGGTTCTTCATTAGTATTTTCATTATAGTTTATTCATATTCGCATCAATATTTCAGTATAAAATAATTTTGAGTAAAGAAATGCGCCAAATAAATTTTCCAATTTCAACTAAGGAACTTGTAAGAAAAACTAAAACACTAACAAACTTTTCACAATAATTTATTTTAATTAAATAATTAATCTTAAAATTCATAATAGTATTAATTCACGAATTGAAGCGAAATTAGCTGTTGATAAACAAACAAAATTATATTTTTCCTCGTTTCTGTTATTGTCAAGTCAAAACATAATACGAAAATGAAAAATTTCACACATACATAAACAAAAAACCGATTTTGGGTAAAAGGCAGTTATTTTGTTTTTATATTAGCATATTAAGTGTATGTAGACTTTTTTGACATGAATGTTATGAATTTTAGGCTGGCCTGTTTAAGCAAGATAAAGTCACCTTACTTGGAAAAAACTAATAATGAAAGATACACGTTGTACTTATACAATGCATATTGATGTTAATTTCGAAAAATAGTTATTTTATTTTTGTGCCAGCACCAGTATGAAGTTGAAACTTAAGACAGATATTATAGAACTAGGCTGCGTGCTATACTTAACGTAAATCGCAAAATTCGGTAAATTTTATTTTTAGTATAAATCTACTTCTCATGTTGTGTCAAACTATATAAGTAAATTTTTTAGTTAAAATGATATTAAGGCTTAAAATCACTGGTTTATACGTAATAAATGAAACGTCAAAACTTCGTTTTATTTTTTCCATATTTAAATATAAACCATATAATTATAGCTTTTTATTATTTATATTATGTATTATTTATTTTATATTATATTTATTATTTGTTTATGGTTTTAATAATTAAAATTACTTAAAACGTTAACATTTCGAAGCAATAATTTCAATGTCAAAAAAATTACAACAAAAGCCGATTACCCTTTTTCCAATCCATTTACCCTACTTTTTAGAACAGTATTTCTATAAATTTACTAAAAATGTTATTTACCTTGAGTATGGCATGCAGCCTTAGTTGTTTATTTAATGCTTATAATTTAAGAAGAAATCCCACAAATGTATAATTATTTGAACATTCTGTAAACTGTAAAAATTATTATATCCTTTATAGGCATCCTATAACATCTCTTGTGTGTAGATACTGTACTAGTGCACTCCCACGTGGCATATCCTCAGAAGATGAATTGGGGAATGCTCTTTAACATGCTTTTCCGGAGGGTAAGTGAGAAATAAAATACCATCCGCCGACCAAATTTGCCTAGAAAAGCACTAGAATAATAATGTTACGGTGCAGGGATTCTGATGCCCAGTATCGACGAATTCAGAACTTGAGCGAGCGAGCTTCCAGCCGTTGATATACAGCGACCGCAATTCTTAAGTAGTAAGAAGATAAGCAATGTAAGTGGTTTTTATATATTAAGAGCTAAACTCTAAAGAATTGTCGGTGACAAAATGACAGAAAAACCTGCAGTTATATCCAACAATAATATCAAAATAACAACGCAGTTTTAAAATGACTACCATAAAATTAAGAAACTACTTAGCAAAATCAAAGTAACTGAATCCAAGAACAAGGATAGTAAAATCTATAATATGGAATAGTTATGGTATTCAAAAGTATCAGCTCAAAAGTGAAAGATGGTACAGTGTACAGAGTCGTAATACGAAGTTTACCGTCGTTCATCGATTGCGAAGAGTTCAAAGCGGCGATTGAGGACTATGGCCATAAAGTAACCAACATTATCAAACTTCATAAAACGTTTGATTAATATTAACTAATCAAACTTTTTATGGATGTTGATAATTTTGATTACTATTAATATGTAATGAGAAATTAATATTAATATGTAACACAGTTATGAAAACAATGAGAAAATTATTAGACCAGGCTGGTCATTTTGTGGTGCTTTATCATTGTTTTAAATCAAGGCTGGTCATTTTGTGGTGCTTTATCATTCTTTTAAATCACGGTTGGAGACTGTTTTTGTGATATAAAAATAGTAAAATAAGTCTACAAACACAACTCTGTGAAATAAATTTTAAAGGGGAAATAATGAATTTTAAGGAGAAATAAATATTTAAGAGTGATAAACTGACGTTTCAACATAGCCCCAAAACTAATTATATCATTTTTATATGATGTGGTTGAATAGGTAGTAATAAATATTTTATAATATGGAAAGCTTATGAATACAACTTAAATAATGACATTGGAAATAATTTTAACTTGAAATATGACAAACAGTATAAAAGGTTGACTGGTAAAAGCGAGAAGGAAGATATTTTTGTCTTTTTTACCCGTTTCAATATGCGACGTTAAGTTGTTCATCCATTAATCATCCGTAGGAAGGTAGGACAGTTTCATTTTATCATATTTTTTATCACTAAATGTGATAAAGCACTACAAAATGACCACCCAGGAACCTGCTATATTACAAGGTGTCTGTTGAACCACCTAAAAAGGTAATAGGTATACCTGAGTGTACAAATTACCAACAGTTAGGACATATGAAGAACTTTTACGATTCAATCAAATAAAAATTTGATATGTTTAGTTCAAAAATAATTTAGTGGAATTTTTATTTTTTATATTATAAATATATTTCGGCAATCAAGTTGCCATCTTCAGTATTTATCATGAACTCTTAATATGAAGAAATTCTTAATATGAATTTCAACAACTTTTACGATAGACGAGCCAAATGTGTGAAATATGCAGAGATTCTTTGTAGTTTGTAGAGATGGCTCAAACAAACCAATGTCAAAAGCCATGAAATAATATACCAACTTGTACACTGTGCGGAGAAAAAAGTCAACCGGCTAGCCACAACCGGATGCCAGGTGTATCAGAAACATATAATGCTCATGTTCTATTCGCACATTTGCGCGCTGTGTGTCCTCGATAACTCCACGAATTCCATCTTTAAGATCTCTTGAATCGATTGTGGAGCATTGGCATAAACCTTGCCTTTCACGTGGCATTAAAGAAAAAAGTCTAAAGGTATTAAATCACAAGATCTCGGTGACCTACTGTGATCACCTCTTCGAGAAATAACACAGTCAAAATTTTCACCATTTTTGTAGTGAATTTGAACAATTTCAATGCGTCGTACCATTTTTAGCAATGGCGTAGTTTTGCTTGTCAAATGTCAAAAGGTGACAGCTTCAAAATTAACGGCTGTCCAAATACCGAGCTATTCAAAATGAAACTTCTTATTGGCAAACTCCTGACATTTTTAACTGTAATTGTTTTTTACGGGTGCGGGTCGTCAGCCCAGCAATCCAACCAGATTTCCCGCTGACAATCGGGCTTTGTATCCTCTACGTCCACTTCTGAAATCAAATATCTTGCATATACGGATAAACTGAAACTGTACAGAGTGTTGATCAGACCCGTTGTCATGTATGGATGTGAGAGTTGGACCTTGACCGATGAGTACGAAAGATGGCTTCTAACATTCGAGAGAAGAATCATGCGTGTGATATATGGCGAAGTTGATGGCACATACCGAGTTCTATTCAATCACGAGATTAGGAATTTAATGCAAATTCCTGATATCGTGCATGAAATCAAACAACAGCGAATACGCTGGCTCGGTCACGTTCTGCGTGCTGATCCGAAACGAATGATACAGCAATCTTTAAAGGGAGAACCGCCTTTCGGTAGGCGAAGAGGTCGCTGTCGGCGACGATGGCTCCACGGCGTAGAGAGCGATCTGGCATCTTCAGGTTACTTGCAACTGTATGAAAATCTGGCTCGTGATCGAAACCGTTGGAGTCAGATTGTTGACACGGTACGGTCCAACAATGGCCTGTAAAAACCGGAAAAAAAATGGCAAACTCTTTACTTTGATATTACATATTATGATAAGCTGAGAAAAAATATTTTTAGTTAGAAAGTTTAAAGAATAAGAGGCCAATAAAATCTATAAGGAACATAAATGGAGAATAGGTGCGACGTAGTGACGAAAAAACAGAACTGTTTGCTCAACTTTATATCCTATATACCGGGTGTTTCTTTTAAACTGAGACGATCAAATATTTCGAAAAATAGACACTCTACGGAAAAAATGTCCATCATCAAAATTTAATCATACCGCGGGGGAAACACATTAGTGCAAAAAAAATGGTCCCCCACCCCCCGCTTTGTAGGTGGGGCGGGGGTAACTTTTAAACTAAGATCGGAAGCCATATTTTTTATTGCAGATACGGATTCTACGACTAAAAGCACGTATGATTTGAATGAAATATTTTGTTCGGTTCATAATAGATGGCGTTGTACTCGACGAAATTCAATATTTTCAATTTTTTCTTCTTAGAACACACGCATTCAATTCTGCAATACATTTGAAATAAAATTGAAGGCAACTTGAATGATCAAATGTACCGAAACTTTTTGGAAAATGAACTGTCAATATTTCTTGAAAATTTGAGCTTAGAAGTGAGACGGAACATGTGGTTTCAACATGATGGTTGTCCAACATACTATTCGGTGGTGGCACGTGAAATACTTGATCGTGATTTCAATGGTCACTGGATCGGTAGAGCTGGTCCGATAATTTAGCCCGCCAGATCACCAGATCTTACTGCGCCAAATTTCTGTTTGTGGGGCTATCTCAAAGACAAAGTTTACAAACAAGAACCAACAACACGTTAGAACATGATTGAGCGAATCAGAAATGCGTGTGCTGAAATTCAACCAAATACACTTCTCAGTTGTGTACAATCATTTGAAATGCATATTAATAAGTGCATTGAAGTCGCAGGCCATCATTTTGAACACTTATTTTAAGCTAAAATTATTTTATTCACCTGCCATGTACATTTATAAATTATTTTGATGACGAATTTCGAGTATTTCCTATTTCCAATGAAAACGTGATGGTTTTTTATTTCAAACGTATTGCAAAATCGAATGCGTGTGTTCTAAGAATAAGAAATTGAAAATATTTAATTTCGTCGATTACAACGTCATCTATCATGAACCGAACAAAATATTTCCCACCTACAAAGCACTAATGTATTTCCCCTGCGGTAAGATTAAATTTTGACTATGGACATTTTTTCCGTAGAGTGGCTATTTTCGGAATATTTGATCGTCTAAGTTTAAAAAAACACTCGGTATATCTTTCAAATATCAGAGGACCGACGTAATGCAACCTACTAAATTATAGTTTTTGTATAGATAATTTGATCCGTTAGTTATGAAAAGTAATAAAATCTCAAACCCGAAACTCATAAAACCTAGCTTAACTACAATCAAATATAATCCTACTTTCTACGGTTTATAACCCGCACTGTTGTCGCACTGATGGCTTTGCTATAATAAGACAACAAAATTATATTTATAGTTGGTTTTTTAGATTTGAATCTATAGTTATGGTACTGCCATGATTCCTTATTATTAAAAAATCAGAAATTGGCGAACAATTTAGTTATTTATTCTGGTATTTAAAAAGTGCAATGTTATAAATAGTATATGTATACCTAATGACTTGAGCCCCAAAACAGTTATACATAATAATATATGTATATATGTTTTGGGGCTTAAGGCTCGCCAAACTTTCTCGCGGTTCGCTAGGTTACGTCTTACTTTACGCCATTACATAGTCACTAGGGGGTTATATGAGTGTTCATTCGCACCACCGATCGTAATTATATGATGAAAAATCCCTTTCCAACTGTCGTAGCTTTAACCACTGAGCCATTTGGTCGGTAACGAATATATTGTTTCTGCAAATACATTTTTCCAAAAAATTGCTTCTAATTGCTCCAATTAGAACCAGACTTGCTTTATCCCAACTTAACGAAGACACAAAAATCTTTTTGTGTCACTTATTATTCCATTTGTTTTTTGTTTTATAAAAGAGGAACAAAATGATTATCAAACTATAATATACCTATTGGACTCTAGTCAGGTATTTTAAAAGTTCTTAGTAAAAAACTGTTTACAAATCAATTTTAGAAAAGTAATTTTCGAAAGGGTTTCGGGTGATCATCAAATTCGTCTAATAATAAACAGAACATAAGAACGTACTTACAATGTAATTGCTATATCTAACTGCGGCAAACATAATAAGAATTATACAAGATGTTCTACATTTTGTTTCCTCGACCACAAATATGACACAGATCCCCACATATGTATATATAATTATAATTCCTATTTCCACTTCACCTATTCATGTAACAAGTATATATTACGTCAAAGACAAAATTGATGAAACTTCAACTTTTCTCATGCACAAAACACCATCGCACATATTGATTGGTCTACTTAAATTTCACATAACAATAATCATCATTAAAGCCTCTGCTGTGTATATATAACAAATAATTTTACTCGAATAGTTTCGAATTATTTCAGTTCACATAGTAAATAAATATACAGAAAGCGCTTTTTCTAAATAAAATTTAGAAATTATACCAATATTTCAAATTGATTAGTTTTTACATTTTTTTTTTCAATCAACTTCTTATTTTTTGCATTATTTGTGTTGTGAGTGTTGATTATCATTTCTGAATCGAAATAATTTGGATGCATTATTTTGCATGCAGCACATATTTAAATATTGTTCGTTCTCGTATATAGAATATTGCATATATGCTTACATTGTACATACAGTACGTACATAAACGAAAAAGAGGTAAACAAACCGAAGAAGGAGGAGGTGATGTTAAGAGATTTATATGCACCTCAAAAGCGCGCAGGTAAAGAGAAAATGTACTCAACGTTATCTAGCCCATAATAAATACATCAAAGTGATTTTGTGTATAGTTTTTGTTATTATATGTTTTTAGACAATAGAAATAATAATAATCATATAATAATTCAATGAATAGAAAATAAATTTGCTGAAAGAAAATCAAAGTCACGAAGAAAGATGGTCATTAAAATGAATATTGAAAATACTCGTCGAAAAAATAATGATCGAAGAAATATTCACAAAAAAAAGTGTTAGATATCATGAGGGAACTAAAATAATTGATTTAACTGTTTTTGTTGTACATACATATGTACATGTACAGTATATATGTGCATCGTATATACAAGAAATCAATTTCTAATGTATTGAATATAGATTTGATTGAGTTTTTGAAAATATGTGAGACTCATCTTTTCACTTTGGCTCGGCTTATTTCATGTTGTTGATACAAAATCGATACAAAAGTTGCAAAATTAATTTTCTTTTATTAATTTTATGTACATATGTATGTAAACTCCAACATACGTATGCTTTTTTATACATACATAACGGTTTTATTGAGATAATTGGGACTAGAATTACGTGAAGGAAGTTACAAATGTTTTTATGGAATTATGCAATTAATTGAGTTTCGTTTCGATACAAAACTTGTATTATATACTAAATTGTATCATAAATTTACTTTTAAGAGAAGGAACAAAAGCAAACCAGAAGATGATTTATGTATTGATAATCGTGGTGGCCATCATAAATATTAATAATTGTTAATTTATTTACGTACATAAAACGATTTAAATTGTTTGTTAAAATTACTTTTTCGATGCTCATAGAGATCCAAGTAGAGGTTGGTTCTGTGTGTTAATTTCGAACAAGAGCAAAGAAAGTGTTCTATCATCTCCTTTACATCTTTTTCATCTTTACGTCCTGCTATTTCCTCAAAGAACGTCTATGAAGTTGTATTGGCCTTTTTGTGCGTCCCAAGTTCAGTTTGGGTCACACTTAGCCCTTTCTAAGTTTTAATCTAGCTAGCTCGTATGCCTTGCAATTTCCAAAACCATTCGAGTGATCATGGATAAAAGTTAATATGTATGTTTAATATTCACCCATCATCAGACCAACCGCTAGTACCCGCTAGCGGCCCGCTCGGTTCTTGTCTTTGGTAAATTAACAGTAGTTAAGAAAAGCATGAACCAAACAACTAGCGGTTCACTAGTGGTTGGTCGATTGAAAAGCAGCTATATTGTTATTAAAATAGAATAAAACACAGGCCCATAATAAAAACATGTTTTACGGTTGCTTTACCTATAGTACTTATTACCTATAGATTTGGGTTACTTACCTATAGTTACATTTCGCTTTAAAAGTGCCAGAGCTACCTACAAAAAACCATTCCAATTGATAGTAGTAAGATGATTGATGGTAGGGAGTGTATTAGAATATATTCTATAGGAGAAAAACTGTAAACAACTGCACCTTAAATGTATTTATAGATTTAAATATTATTTGGGTAACAAAGGTGTCCAAACGAGTTCAAATGATAGTTAAAATAACACAGCTTTAACTACCACTGCATTATTTTTTTATTTGACCTTATTTAGTTAATTTGTCGCCGTTGACCAAAAATTTAAAAATGCACCGGATGACATAACAAGGCGATTGTGTGTAAAACTAAAAACATTCGTTGGGCTGACCACTTACAATGTGCACCAATCGTTGAAATGGTTCGTAAGATCTCAGTTGAGACAAGGTAAGGGCCGTTTACGGCCCTTAAGCCATAGATTATTTTATATAGTTAATTTGTATTTATAGAATTACGCATTTATCCATTGATAATGCTTTTTGTTTAATATTTTAGCACGATTTTATGATTTGTTTTGATGTTAATTATTTTGTTACTCTTTTGATTCATGATTTTAAGCAAAGCTTTTAATTTCGATCTTAACGAAATCAATTTTCAGGTTTGTAGATCATCACTCCGAATATACCACGGTTCATCTAGAATACTACAAAGTATCTTGTTTCGAAAGGGCTTTCTTATCTGTATGTGGCTTGGTTTAGTACCTTGGTTAATTATTATTTACACACCGATATACGATGATAGCTTCATTCTTCTGTTGTTTGATTTAAGAGTTTCGTTAGATATTTTAGTCAAGGTTTTCGTAATGCTATACTCTTCTATTTCTAGCAAGCAACTCTCTGATTCTTCGTGGGGAATTATTTAAGTCTGATTTCAGAAGTGTTTTTCTATATTTCGTGGTGAATGACAATCATAAACGTTTTTACTTCATTGTTTAACTGCTCTGCCGTTTTTAATTGTTTTCTCTTCCAGTGGCCCTATTCTGGTTTTCCCTGGGAATTGGGAAAAAAAAATTCCCAATTCCCAACTATAATAATTCCCAATATTGTATTCCCCAATTCCCGAAAGTGTATTCTGGCGTGCTGGGAATTATTTCCCCTCTGTGAAACAAATAGTTTTAAATGTTCGCCACTAGAGTACCTTTTTAATGGTTTTTTTCATGGTGCGCTATGTTATTATATTTGAATATGATTTAAATATTGACGGATGAATAACAAATTTTAAAAAAAATAGGTGTTTTTGAAAAACAATTAAAAATTTTTTAGGGTCGGAATTATTTTCTACATTCACTATTTATTATGATTATTAGTGTTTATGAATGAGCTAATTTTTTTATATATTAGGGCAGATAAGACCAAATTTATAAAAATAGGTGTTTTTGCTTATAAGAAATAATAAAAAAAATTTAAATTTATACTCTAGTATTATAATTATGAGTATTTTACCATAAGAAATATGAATTCCCAACAATTTTAATAGGGAAAAATAAACGTCAAAACTGTTATAATTGGGAATTATTTTTTCCAAACCAAATATTTTTCCCAATAGCCAGAATACACTTTTGGAAAAAATAATTCCCAACTGTTATAAAAACGTCAAAAATTCCCAATTCCCTGGGAAAACCAGAATAGGGCCACAGGTTGATTTAAAAAAATGCATCTACGTTTTTTGGTGAGTAAAAGAAGATAACTGAACGTGTAATTGATTTTTTTAATGATAACATAGCAATAATTTAAACAAAGGTAAAATGATATAACACCACGTTAAATCAACTTATAAATCTATTACACGACATGCTTGCTCTAAACAAAACACTGCCAAACAAAGAATGCCAAATTTCCCAAAGATCTGACACTATTTGTTTATTGACACCAGCGTTAATCAACAAACCGATAAAACAACGAACCGTCGTTTGTTTGTTTCCATATTTGCCGACGTTTTTCAGACCTATACAAGTAAGTACAGTTTCCTGTAACTTTTATTTTCTATGTTCTAGTATAAATCAATTTCAAAACATGAAAATATTTTACGTATTTTTTTAGAAAATATACAGGACTCATCGCGTGCTTTTGTGTTTATTTTATGAATGAGTTCTCTTTAACTATATACAGTAGTGCGACGGTTATCCGAATTAATTGGAACCGTGGGTTGTTCGGATAATCAAATCTTCGGATAAACAAACATATAAGTAAAACTATTAATTATTAAGAAATAAATGTGTACAAATGTTTATTTTTAAACATTATGTATGTACTACAGATTCAGTGGTCGAAAATATGTAGTCAGTTGAGATTAGTTCGTCTTAGTTTTTCTCATTTGTTCCAGTATTGTTTAACAATTTACTCCACGCTAATTTAAGATTATCTTGTGATAAACTGTTCCTGGCATCTGTTATCATATGACTGCAGTATTTTAAATCAAGTTTTTTCGAAAACTCCACCTCATTTTCTTCGTTGTCTTCAGCTAGCAACAAGTGACATAAAACTGGCTTTTCGTAATTTTTTTTTTAATTTTGCTATGATATCCTGATCTATTGGTTGAAGCAGTGCTGTTACGATTGGCCCCAAAAAATAACATCGAAATTTTCGTGTACCCAATTTAATATTTCTGCTCCCGTATGATTTTTCATTTTGATATTTTTGTACATTTGTTATAAATTCGTTCTTGTACCAATCTATAAAAACTTCACAATGCTTCCAAGCTACCAATCATTAGCTGTTGCAATTCATGAGATCCTGTGTCATTTGCAGATACCATAATGGTGACTCACTCTTTGCTGACTTTGAAACTGGGAGCTGCGTCTAATTGTAACAATATTGTTCGGTTAATTGACGTTTCGAATAATTGACGTTTGGATAATCGACGTTTTTCGGTTAATGTACCTAAAAAATAGTTTACGGTACTTTAACACTTAATCATTGGATGTTGGAATACATATATGGTATAGCATAAGTAAGAGTAACATAAGTTATCGTTGGTTTTTTAGGCGAAAAGTTTAAAATGAATCTGCGAAACTCAACCTGTGGGTTAAAGCGTTCATCTATAGTAAATAAACTTAAATCATTTTTTCTTAAGTAGTAATTCTAGCGGACTGTACAATTAATTAAGTGTCTAATGACAATTGGGACAGTGAAGGATGGTTGAGGCTGTAAAGTTTCAGATGTTTTCATTATTATATTATATTTTTTTCTTTTGTCTATTTTTTGTGTGTTTGTGTGTATATATGTATATCATTATCGGTTTTGTGTACGCAACCAAACAAATGAAGTACGTTTTATCATTGCCTGCTGAACTTTAACTCTTTTAACTGCAAATAATTTTCTTCAACATTTTGTTTCTCTTAAGAGATAAACTCTTTATTTCAATTTTTTTCTCATTTTATATAAATATATTCATTAGGAAGACATAATTATACGTTTTAAATTCATTAAAGGCAATGGTATCTATTACTATGTTTCCATGCTAGGTTGAAACAAAGTAGAGTTAGGGTTGGCGTTCATAGAAACAGAGTTTAGGGTTGAGATTCGATAAATGTTTTAACTCGACGAAACTAGTGAAGTTGAGTAGAGTTGAAATTTAAATTGGCGACGGTCACTTTGGTTGTGATTTTGTGACCAAAGGATGCACTAAACACAGTATTTTAACTTTATTATTTACTGTGATTTTCCCCATTATTTACAAAAATACAATTATTAAGTATTAACGCACGATTAAAATTATTAACTTCACTGATCTTCAGATGATAAACACAAAAAATGACTAATTACAAACAAAAAATATAAAGCTGTCAACTCAACCTAACTCTGTTTTTTTTCATGGAAACGTTCGACGCCATATTAAATTTAACGTAATCCTAATTTCAACTCAACCTAACTCTATACTCTACATGGAAACATGGTATATGATAGCATGAAAACCATTCAATAAAGTCGAGATTATTCCACAAACGAATACACAAACTGAACGTGGACAATTTTAAAGTAGACATAATGTATTTACCATCTCCTTTCGTTAATTTTTTCTGTTTCATTGTTTTTCAAGAACCCAATACAGTAATATTTAATAGTAGTCCAACATGAGAATTTAAATGCTGTGTGTGTTTGGCAGTGGTATTACTGAGGTGGCGCTGTGATGCTTAAACATATTGATTGTGAAAGGGATTGGAGGGTTACTTTTTAATATTATCACTGTCATTTGATCGTTGTATTGCCATTTGACAATAATGGATGAGTTCAGTGGAAATTGCCTATTAATTGGAATGGTTTTTTGATTCATTGAATATTTATTGCGATAAATATTGAGTTCGATTTGACATGTGTTGATTGATACATTGTTTAAGTTTCGAGATGTGTTGTACGTCGATCACGTACTAAATCACATGTAATTTCTGATAGTGTTAAATTAAGTATGACGTGCATGGTAGTCACACCATTGTATTGTATTTGATATTCATCTTATATTTATCATTTCAGTCTATATAAACTGTATTGAATTGAATTACTATAATCATTTGGTGATTTAACAGTTTTCTACTAAGTCTCTTCTTGCTACCACTTGTGCGAGTCGTATTTTGCTGCAGGGTCAATAGAATTTATATTATAATGGGTTAATTAATTTTTTAATCTCGATACTATAATGTCGAGCGATATTTTAACAAAAGTTCATCATTACCAGAATCAACGATCACGCCACTGGTTTATAAGTCCAATCGAATTAATAAAATATGTAAATAGTGTTTTTAAAATCATTTGCTAGGTTCAAATAATACCTTGAAAACTATTTCTCCTAGTTTGAATTAATCGCCTAATTAAATTACAATTTGGTACAAAACCTTGATCATTGGTCCACAGCATTCAAATTATAGTCTCGCATCTGAGTACTTATTTAACTAAGTTAAAATTACAAAAGATATTAATTCCATTAAAAGCTTGGGGAAGATCATTTTTATTAATGTACTCTTATGTGTGTGTGCGTGTAAGATTATGATACCAACAGCGAGGTTTTTTCATTTCTTCGTTCTTTGGTGAATTATTTCGACTTTAAATCAATTTATTTGGTTAATTAAAATTTAAAAAAAAAGAAAACCAAAAATGTAAGAAAACATATATGATTTATAATAGCCGCAATTTTAGTTGCTCGAAGCAATTTTAGCCATTTCAATTCAAATTGAAATTAAAATTAATTTCATTTTTTAATAAATTGAGTTGTTTTAATTTTTTATGATTTTATAATGCATGAGGGGGCTATCTCGAATAATCAACCATACAAACGCATGTACATATCGTACAATGTCAACTGCATATACATATGTATATATGTATGAAGTGTATGTAGTTTTGGTAGTTGATATACATAATTTTAGTTACTAAATTACTCTCGCGTATAAGGGCATCATGTGTGTGCTCTTCTGTCTTAAAGTAAGGCAAAAGTGAAAGGATTTTGATGACATTTTACATACTGTATCCATGAGTTGTAATCATACAGAAACATAAAATTATTAATTTTAATTATATCTGTATATTTTTTACTTTATGTCTACATACATTATCTCTATAAGTTTAAGGTAAAAGATCCTGGTCTGCTTAACAAAGCAGTTTATAAAACCTCTTTTAGCTGTTCAAGTTCTAGAACCAAGCGTCTGTCATTTGAGTTAAAATTATAATTAGACCGATCCGTAAATAAAAATTCCCAATAGAAGTAAACTTTGGATCTTAGTTTTATCTTCTTGAACCTATTTCGAATAGTTAAACCAAAACGAGAAGTAAAAAAGTTATTTTGCACGAAAAATTAGTATGTTATTTCGATGAACATTCAAAATTATGTTTAGACGTGATCCTATAATGGCTCGTTTTGTAAATACTCTAAAACAGGTGCAACATTGTCATTTAATACGTTGAAAATCTCAATGCTACCTTTTTCGGGTAAATATTTTGTCGACAATAAAAGAGCAACAAAATTGAGTTGCCATGATTCTTCATTCGTTAAATGTTTTGAATTGTGGTCAGGGTGGAATTAGTTGGAAATTACACACATAATTGTTCAGTCATCATCTGCAATACAAAAACGATGCATAAAATAGATTTATATATAGAATGTAACATGGTTGACGACTAGATATTGATGTTATCTTTTCAAAGAGTTTCATCCATTGCCGAAAACCATTTAGAATTTGAGTTTTATGTACATTGCAACATAATTAGTCACAGTTTTTAACTTCAAAACTCCATAACTTAGTGAAAGTTATTTGGAATATTTTTGATTTACTTAGTTGACTTTATTAAGGGGTAGGCTTTAATTCTTCCACATTTTTCTTATGGTGATGTTGTCTCATTATGCTTACCTTCGATTACTCACTGCCATAGATGTATAAAACTCTCAGTTAGAGAAAAACCAGTTAGAATTGGAATTCATAGCTAGAGGTTGAATTCTATTCCATTCTGTATTAATAGTAGGGATCTACCGAGACGTCTAAATCAAAAAAATAAAACTCAATCCGGCTCGCAAGTTTCTCAGAAGATCGGGTTGGCCATTAGCGCACATAAGCGACTCAGTCTTTTTAAAGTGGTTTGAATAATGCGCAAACATACTCAAATAATTGTTTACTTGTTGGTTCAGATATTTATTAAGTATGGCCTGATTCCCAAGTTGGCACGCCAGTGCAACGTTGTGAGACTATTTATAATTTTCGACAAATTTAACACGCTTCGTATTATGAATGTATTCATTTTTCTTCCGCATTGTATATACAATACATTACATTTTCAAATTCAAAGTGGTACTTACATAACATTTTCTTTTATACAAGGTTATAAAAAATTATATTTTTTCTACTTTACAAAAAAAATCGGGAAATTTACTAAATATAAAGAGCTAAACCGGGAAATTCGAATGTCGAGAATAAAATAAATTCAAATTGCAGTTCATTTCGAGAGTCGATTATGTTTAAATTGATAAAATAAAAAATTGAATGAAACATAAATAAATGAATTTGTACAAGTAAATTACAATGAAATAATAATATTAAGAATGAAAGTTATCTAAAAAGTTTGATAATGATTATTATAAAATAAATTTGCTATTTGTATAGTTTGTTAAAAGAATAATGAACTTGAAGCAAAACAATGCCGCTATGTTTCGGTGAAAAATAAATATTATTTTCATATTAATTATACGAGTGTAAATAAGAACGACTTTAAGTTAAAACTAATGTTCTGAAATAATTGACGTAACAAAAGCAGATAGTCCATCGATGATTTTATCAACCTGTTTGCCCAAACAAAAAACCGGTACAAATTATATGCAAATAAAGCAACCATCGAACTCCCATTTTATCTTATATTCATGTCAAAATAAATGATAGTGTTCTCGTTGGTAAATCTGGAGTGGCACATTGCTTAGGCATGTATAGAAACAATTTGTATATACATACTGGCGTTTGGGTAAAATCACTTGGAAATGGCCGATTAAGAAAACACTCATCGAACTCACATTTTAGCTTACATCCATGTCAAAATAAATGAAATGGTGTTCCCCTCCGTTGGAAATGAGGAGTGGCACAGTGGTTACATTAGGGATGAAGAAAAAAATCCTAAATAGTGGCGTTCGGGTAAAATCTCTTGGATGTCTTGTTAATGGGCAATTAAGAAGACACTCATCGAACCTCAAATTGTATCGTATATTCATGTTAAAGTAAATAATAGTGTTCCCCTCCGTTGGGAAATGAGGAATGATAAATTGGATACATTGTACATGTTGAAACCATTTGTATATTGGTGACGTTTTGGTAAAATCAAAAATTCAACAAACGTTCTGGAAAAATAACAAATTTAACAAACAATTAAGTAAACACTAATCAACCTTCACATTTTATCATACTAAAAATGTATGTGCTGATATATAAGAATTAACTAAAAAAAACGACGAGAAATAATATTTTAGGATTTTAATTTTAACTAGAGATTTTTACAGAGTAGGGTTTAATGGAAACTTTTAGGTTCATTAAGTTGTATTGTGCACCTTACAATTATATGGATAAAACTATTTATGGTCAATTACTATTCACATTACCGATACTAGAAGGGATTTGCTATGTATAAAACGTGTGTACGATGTGCGATTCTGTTGAACATCCACTCTTATTAATCTGATTCCGATGCATGTACTAACTTCATAAAATGGCAAGGGTAGAACATCAAAAGTGACCTATGTAAGCTATTAAGCGAATAGATTGTTACAATAGAAATAATACACAAAATAGTGCAGTGGTGAAAGCTGCGGCTGGTAGAGCGGGAGGTACCGGGTTCGAATCGCGAAAGAGAGCCGAATGAAAACATCTGTAATCCCTCCTGTTGAGTTTAGAACTGATGGGGCCAATCCATATTCCATTTCTATACTATAAGTTGGCATGGATCTATGCAATGTTGCAGATGGTTTTACGTAAATCGGAGGAGAGATACCACAATGGGACAATTGAGCCTGAGTGACGAGAACACAAGTGCAGTGGTGAAAGCTGCGGCTGGTAGAGCGGGAGGTACCGGGTTCGAATCGCGAAAGAGCCGAATGAAAACATCTGTAATCCCTCCTGTTGAGTTTAGAACTAATGGGGCCAATCCATATTCCATTTCAGTACTATAAGTTGGCATGGATCTATGCAATGTTGCAGATGGTTTTACGTAAATCGGAGGAGAGATACCACAATGGGACAATTGAGCCTGAGTGACGAGAACACAAAAAAATATTCAAATCAACGGTACAAATTACCATTTGATGTCAAAACAATTCAACGAATGCTGCATTTATTTTGATACAACTCGTATAACCTTCAATGATTAATCTCATTATAGTTTTTTTTTATATCTTAAAATTAGTTTTATGAGGCGATTGCATAGTATTGATAAACATTATTTATTTATTTTGTAAATGATTCTTGTTTTTCGCTAGCTTAGGTCATCAGGTACCTTGCCAGTCCCAGTATTTCTTTTTGAAAAAATTTAATTTATAATTTTTTTCGTCTGTCTCCGATTTTAGGAGCATATGGTATTAACGAGACTTGAACATCTAACTCTATTTGGAGCTATTGTTTTTAGTTCTTCATTACTGGTTTTCCCACTTTACTAGCGGATTTCACTCCAATGAAATTCTTGTTATGTAACTGAGAGCTAAGGTTACAGTTTTCTGATTTACGTTAACGCAGAATTGAATACATCCCGAAAAAGACACTAACCCACCAAACGCTCCACAATTAAGGCCAATTAAATTTTTTGTACCAATTTGAAGAGAATGGTATACGGCAAAGGATATGTTGATTTTTTGGTTAAAAAGATGAAAAAAATTAAAGAATAGTTAAAGAAGATTAATAAATCAGACATGGAGGCTGAAATGAATTAGTATCAGAAATGATCAAGAAAGCCCATATATAAATGGGGAACAATTTTTTTATTTAAGAATGGATTTTAATAAATTATGAAACAGAATTATTTTATTAGTAAATAATAAATTTAAACAAATCAAAACAATCCTAGCTACCACTATGCCATCTCGATCTTTTTGTCTTAAAGTCATAATATCCAATTTCGATTGAATCCACTTGCAATTTCCAATTTTTGCGTTAATTTTATTTATAACTTTTTT
This sequence comes from Tipula lateralis, assembly GCA_963932295.1. Taxonomy (NCBI): domain Eukaryota; kingdom Metazoa; phylum Arthropoda; class Insecta; order Diptera; family Tipulidae; genus Tipula; species Tipula lateralis. The sequence continues at coordinate 88,609,640 of OZ010736.1, forward strand.
TGGCTACTGAATTCTTTTAAAATCTCCGAAATTACGAAATATTGTTTAATAATTCCAAATGATACATGTTCACCTAGATCACACAAAACTGTTTTTAAAGTAATATTAGAAGACGAAACATTTTCATTAGGAATCATCACTTTTTATATGTGTATTGAATTTAAATCCACGTAATTGATAGTTATATCTAGCCAATTACTAGCAAAAAGAATTGCTTCGGGAATTTGGATTTTTCCCAATATATAGAGAATAATAAGTAGTTTGAAGGTAAAATATCACTTAAGAATGAATAACTTAGGACTGACATCTGTCATCCTAGATAATTGAATAAAACACAAACGTAACCTATCTCAAAATTAAAACAATTCTATTGTAACCACAGTTGGGCGTGTCAATTACACAATGTAATTTACATGGGTTTCTACATGTAAAAGACGGATAATCATAAAGTATAAATGTTATTTTTTTACCTTCTATACGTAAAACTGTTTTGTTATGTAACTCACGCGCCCTTTCTTATCAAATCTTACTGTAACTTATCTGTTAAAAAACGTTCAACTATATCACGAATAGATAAATTACCCAAACCTATATTTAAAAAAACAAAAAGTTTACTAATAATAAGAAATGTTCTGGACACTTGTAATTTTTACAAAAATTCTTTAGCCATTGATTCGGTTTATCAAGCAGTTGCTGTCTCAATATATACTAATGCTTTAATATGGAGATAAACAGAGGCCGAATTAAGTCTTTATTAGAATTATCAATAAACAACGATTTATTTAATAATATTATAGAAATAATATTTTGCTTTTATAAAGATGCATAATTTATTTTACACTTATGATAAAGCAGAACTTTTAAATTAGATTTAGACTGTGAAAAACGATAGATTTAATCTTTTTCAACATTTATATCACTATTTGTGCTCGGTCGGCATGCATAGCATCTTTCAAATAGTTACTATTCAAATAATTGTACAAAGTACAATACTGATAGTTTTAAAAATTTTAAAAAAATGTTGGGTTCTCAACCGATAATTTTATATGTTATCAAATAAGCATGTGAGTTTATTATTAAATTGTAATTATAGTACATCCTTTAATTAGAACATCATGTACCTCTAGTCAGGTGCCACTGGAGAAAATAAAGCAAGATACGTTAAATTTCTTGGCTAAATTTTAAATATCCTATTGGTAAGATGTAATAGTTTGACCAATCAGCTAAACCGACATTGACGCACAACAGTCGAAATTGGACGCAAAACATAAAATTGTTTGACGGATCTACCAGCCGATTAAGACTTTGTCTTATGAAATGTATGTGATCTTGTATTTGATCTGTAATGTTCATTCGCTAGGCAGGTTTCGGACCTGATAACGTCATTGATTCGTTGTGTGATCGAAAAGATCAAATCCATCTCTTCAGGCATATGCGACCGGACTTGATGTTTGTTTCATTTTCATTTGTTTTTATGTTGTGAGGCTTTGTTGCAACAGTGCTAGCGAGTTACAGAGTTTTTGAATTGAAATCTTTTTTCGATTATTTTGATTTTACTTCACTATTGTGAACACCACAAGTCTACCTGTTGTATTAAGTTCATAACCACCCTTGTTTTAATACTTTTTATAGTGCTCTCATTTCTAGTTTTTATATGCGATGAATCTAACGAATTGAATAACGGTGCTTCTATTTTCTTAACTTATTTATTTTTTGGTAAATTTTGTAGATTTACGGTACATTTTAAAAGAAAGCGAATTGTTTACAATGGTAAACATCATATTTTAATTTAATTAAGTAAATCGCTAGATCAATTGTGACGTTCAAACGCAAAGGTCGCTATCTACATATAAACCGTTCGTCATAAAAAGTGAAAAACCTGCCTTTACTCCTAAGGGTAAAGTTTTGTTTTTTTCGCTAATTTTATGAATCGAAATGTACAGTTAAATCAAAATATTATAAAATTTTTGCTAATAATTTCAGGTATTTAGTATTTTAAATTTTGAAAAATGAAACGAGTAGTTAAATTTATTGCAGATAGAACCTTGTAAAATAAATTTCGTTTACAGCAAGGACACAAACCGAAAAATTAAGTACGATCGTATTCATAAATACCAATTTAGATTCGTATCGAATATGAATTTTCGTAACGTAACACAATACGAATCGTATACAGAAATAGGGGCCCAGATATGTGTCTATGGTGTAAGATAATTGTTTTATGCGTTTTACAAACCATGTAAATGCCTATAACATGACCAATAATTTAATATTTTGCAACAGTGCATAATTATTTGATACTTGTTAACACTGCATATTTCAATTGGTGAATCAAATGCCGGTAATTTAAATCATTTTATTTAAATAACTCAATTTATGGGATATCTTAACGTATTAAATTTGTATAATTCCGGAAACCTTGTAATAATGTATTACTATGAGAATACTAATCGACGCTACCAGTCAACAGTATGACATCCCGAAATGTCTTGGTTGGTTTTGATTTCATTAAATGAGAGAGCTAATGATTACTCACATACCACCAAAAACACCATATTTGTGCGATGTAAAATGTCAAAGTTATAGCTAAAACAATTTTTGTTATCATAGTTTCAATAGAACGTTATTGACATTATAACAGAATGTGTTTTTTCGAGTTGCCTTAGTTTATTCAAAATTAAGTTATTTTAAAACAAATGTGAACTAGTTTAAGAATTTTTTTTCCTTTTTACCCATTTTTTGCTATGACTTTTAGTACTTGTCATAGTTTAATTTAATATTTGTACAACTTTTGAGATAAATAACGAAGCTTGTACTAGTTTTAACGGAAATTGCTGCTCATAAATAACGGATTTTTTTGTGATTTTTACATTTTTGATCATTAAAATCAGTGCTTTTGTGATATTGAAAGGAAGATGTTGTGTTTATACAGGAAAATATGACGAGTTCAGGACGTTTAATGTACCAATTAACTTGCAAAAAAATCACAAGAAAAGGTAACTATGACGATTAAGATAATTTTTTTATTTTCTTATTACACTATTTTAGTTTATTTTTATAATAAATGAGTGTAACACTATTAATGAAATATTATAATAATATTAATAACACTCGCACGGCATATTGGTCCAAACGAAGTAATTAGCTGCCTGAAAAATTCATAGAATTTGAGATGGTAAAGAATCAAAATATAGAAGAAATTCGTTTTTGATCAGACAACAGCTTCCACCAGAACAAAAATAAATTTATTGCCTTCTAAATTTGGGCTTCGAATAAATATAAGATAAAAATTTGCCAAAGATATTTAACTAAAAGCCATTCACAGAATGAAAGAGATTCAGTCCACGCGACAATTGAAAATTGTAAAAAGCAGAGATGTTATGCTTATGGTATCTAGTCAATGGTACGAAATAATACAATTCGCGAAAGTAAATGAACCATTTTATAAAGTAGTAGAAATGAGCCGTAACGATGTTCTGAATTTCTAACCTCTCTGTGATATTACTACTTTTAAAAAGAACGATTTTCTCATATTTAAATTGAAGGAAGTGGTGTTCTCAACCAATTCACTTGTAGTATTCTTCCAAATTTATTTATTGTGCTCATTGAAGTCGGTAAAAAAAGAGGAAGGAAATCGAAAAAAAAACCTGAATTATTTTTAAATTTTCAAACTGCACGTTGTTACGCTAAACCCATTCCAATCAGTTTTTTAAAATGGCAAGATTTGAATTATTTATATGATTCTAATTTAATTCCAGCAGAATATCACAATTTTTATAGCATGGTAGATTCCTAATATCATTTCAAATGTTCATATCAAATGAAGATTATTCTGATGAAGATTGATTTTAAGACTTTCATTACCTTTTTACAACAATTTAATTATAATTATTATTTTAATTTATACTCAATGGAGAATGATATTTAAGTTGCGATATTTTATAATTTATTTTAACCATGAATTGTTATTTAAAAATGTGATATAATAAATTCTATTTTCGTTAATAAATAACTGGTTTTTATTTAAAATAAGTCTTCAATTCTATTACTTGCTAAACTATGACTTCTTAATATAGCCTGCGGGAATTTATCTAAAATAAAAATTGAATTATGATAAATCAATGTATGGCTTAATGATTTAGAATTTATACTGTTAAACTATGATTTTTCCTATTTTTGGAATAGCGTGTTAATTTCAAACATTTGACCAAGCCACCCGAAATATTATACTTAAATAAACTAATATTGAAAATTTAATGGATATCCGGTTATTACTTTACAAAAAACTAAAAAAAAACTTCTCCTGTAAAATCAACTATTTTGACTTGTCATAGTGTTGATTGGCAGCGTCAACTTATTCTTAACCGACTGCTTTATTACGACCTAATGCCCGATTGGAAAAAAACGAATCCAAAACTGTATACCAAGATAAAACATTAGCTCGGAAAATGTGACGAAGTTTACACTAAAGATTCAATAAATTAAATTTTTCCGACCTCCATAAATAAAACATGTCCCAAAAGTTTTCTTCATTATCTAAATGTTAGTTAATTAAGTGATTAAAATTTTAAAGACAATTTCAAGATGGTACTTAAAACCCTTAAACAATTAACGGCTGTACAAACCAATTATTTTATAATCCAAATTGGCTATATTTATTAGCAGTTCATCATAAAGGAAGACAGTTGATTTTTATCAAAACTCATCTAATTTATCAACATAGCCAATAGTCCAACTGTATCCTATTTCCCGATCCCTTTTTAAACATACGACGTTTACAACTTTTCATTGTGTTAGCAATCATCCCATTATTTGAGCGAAAACTATTTTCCAAATTGATGGCCAAATTTGAAAAATATGTTGAATGTGAAAGCCAATAGTATCCTAACGCATAGTATTTAACTTTAGCGGAGTTACGATTTAACATTACTAATCTTTTCTTGTAAGTTGTCATTCGATTAGGTTTGTAATCAATCGTAAGCAAACTTACTCTCAACGTGCGAGTGGTTTTTCGTGTCATAATATTTCACCATGATTTAATGTACTTCGCACATGGACCTCACCGAATTTAAATCTCTTATGCCCCAATATTATGCCAAAGAATTTAACGAAATGAATAATTGGTTTTAGCAAGAAATAATGTTCTAGAAATATTCGTTAACATTTTTTTAAATCCACGGTTATATGGTTTCAGATGTAAAACATGAACTCTCTGAAAAAAGATCCCATGCATATGTTAACGTTTGTTTTGATAGCTGGTTATTTAATGTCACATTCTTTACTTTCCAATCGACCAACCGTTAGTGCACCGCTAGTAGTTCGGTTCTTGTCTTTGCTAAATTTACTATGGTTTATTTAGCAAAACTTAAAAACCAACCAACTAGCTGTTACAAGAGAGTAGCAGTTGGTCGATTAGAAAGCGACTGTTATTATGTATTTCTCGAACAAAAGATCGTTTTTTTATTACTATAGTGCGATTTTCTGTCGTCCTTCTTTAAGCACTTCAAATTATAATAATTCTCAAAGGAGTAATAGATATAGTTCGTAAATGTACAGTCTTACTTTAATAATAGCCTTTAAATGTAATATTTGATTTAAATGCTAAATTAGCTATTCATAATTTTTTTTTTGCTGTTTTCTTTGGCACATTGGAGGTTAAACGAAGTTATAGCTCCGACTTTAAAAATTAACTTTCTGTTTATTCAGATGATATTTTCCTTGAAAAAAGGAGTTACTTTTGTCATGATATTCAAAAAGTACTAATAAAAAATATTACAAACTCAAAATTAAAAATCTGAACCTAAATTCAAATAATGGAAATATTAATTGGGAAAGTCGACAAACTATGTTAAGTTGACCGTTACATAATTTCTGGGTCCGCCTTAAATAATTTAAATAGTAAATGGCGTTAATGATTAACTACTTTTACTACCTCTTATATAGCAAACCAAGTCATTAATTTCTTCATTTTATTTGTTATGTCATCCGGTGAACAAGAAGAATAATAATATAAATGTTTAAATTATTCAACCTAAAAAAATATTAAAGCAATTAAGGGGAACATTCAACCAATCACAAACTTAACTCGTATTCCAAAAACAAAATGTCTTTAAGCACTTAACACTACAATGAAAAAGTGTTATAACGATTTTTCATTGGACAGTAAAATGATGGTCTGAACATTTGTTTTGAATGAGTTGTTTCACACTTCACAATTAATACATCACCGACGAACTAAATCTATTGCCGTTGTGAATATCATATTACAAAATGATTCATTATCTTTGTTTAGTAAGATATCAGATATTTTTAATACAGTTGACAGATTTTATTATAATAAGAATAGCGTTTATCCTTGGTGAGCTTTCATCTCAGTATCAAATGTGTCTGTGTGAATAATTTTGTGTTGCTTGCAAGAACAACATTCACTTCGTGTGAGTGATTGATAATTCTTATTAACAAACACTCACCTTGCGTTTTTAATATTTTCCACTTAATTAATGTCCGCTTGCCATTTCATATGTACGTGCATGCTTGTGAAATATTCATCATGCTTGTTGCTGATCAAGTATATTTTTCATCTCCTACATTACAATTTCGACTTCTGTGCTAATGCTTGAAGTTTATTTCGAGATGCAAAAGAATTTTTTATTTTGCATTTGTAAACATACACGATTTACTTGTATAATTACACGGTTTCAAACAAGAGGTAAGAAAATAGTATTTGATAACACTATTTAACATTATGTTATAGTATTACTGTTTTTATTGTTGTAAAATATATTAGCATATAAACATATAACGAAGATCAAATGATAAAATATTTTTAGAGAGCGCAAGAAAATTACGAAATAAATTTGGATTGGCATAATACATATTTTAAATTGGATGTTTTGTAAAATGTTAAAGATAGTCGTACAGCCATAGGTCTAAATCAAGTAGATAAATTGGTGTAGTGGCCAAAGCTACTACAGTTGCAGCAGAAGTTACCGAGTTAGAATGTTAAAAAGAAGCAGGATTCACAAGAGACAGCCCATTATTTGATTACGATCGATGTAATGAATATAGATCGTTATGATTTTATGTTGAAGTGCAGAATTTGCCAGTTATAGTTTTAATAATAACTCAGATTAACAAAAGCTTGTCAACATGTAAAAGCAAAAACATACAATGTTCGAAGCTCAGTGATAATGGAAATTTAGTATTAAAAATTACTTTTATTTGAATGATTAAGCTGTCTGCGGTATGGAACCATCATTTATGGTTTTAATGCATATTCACTGTCCTTTTTAATAGAAGTGAATAACAATTACATATTATTATTATACCAAAAACGCCATGTTTTATTATTCACAATATCTTAAGCTTCTATTCCAGTACTAATTCGTAATGGTTAGAGTTTGAATATCTGGACTGATTTATACGCAAACTGTAATGTCGTATCAATAATTAAATTTGTATACACTATGCAGTGAAATAATCATATATCGATTAAAGGTCGTAATTGCCCTAACCGCGTCTCTACTGAACACATTGAAGATAGTTACCCCAACGAATACTTTTACATAACTGCTTTTTATGTAGCGGTGTGATGAGAAACTCTCTCCGGTAGTAATCGTTATGTAATGTTGAAATTAAATTATTTAAACTATACTCCTCAAAATATTAAATGATCAGGGATCCAATTGGCGTTTATTTATTAATGGATAGATAGACTTAAATGAAACTGTGTAAAATAAAATTCAATAACAGAATAAACAATTTAAATATAAGTAAAGTTAAATTGCACATAAACTTAAGTTGGAACAGTAACCTAATAAAAGGCGAGAAATTAAGAATTTTTGTAAAGTTATAAATTTATTTCATTTTATTATAAAAAATAGAGTTCAGTACCGTGTATTACTCCCGTGGGCTTGAAATACGACATTGCAGAAGCGGTTCATGCTCTGAATCACGCTTCGGATGTAGTCATGTTGTATGTGTATGACATTTCATTAGTAACGCTGCTACTTCTTACTCTCTAATCGTCTGTGGTTGGTTGTTTGATTGAGCTCGAATACAACCCTATGGTGCTCGATCGGATTCACATCGGAACTGTGTGATAAACGTGGAATCTTTGGAATTTCATGGAATTTAATTCAAAATTTTAAACCAAAAAAAATAATTTTAAATTAGCACTAACTACCCATGACCCATTACAATTAGTTATGTATATAACTATGTTTTGAAAAATTAAAGAACTATACTAATGCGACTTAAATACAATTAAACTAAACAGACATTTTCAATCTAAAATAAAAAAAACATGGCCAATATTTTGAGGCACCACGCCAAAATATAGGCACAGTTTATGTCATTAAAGGTTACAAAATATAGCGTTCATTTTACCGACTCACTTTATATTTATGTAAGCTATCTAGGTTATAATATTTATTGACTTTTATTATTATAATTATTTTTTATAACTATTATCTTAGTCTTAGTAGATATTAATATAAATTATTTTTGATAGATACTTATTTTTTTATTATTAACTCTTTATTTATTATTAGTTTGTTCTTTCAAAAATTACATCTTTGCTCGTTATCTCACCTTTTTTAGGTCCGGCACTATATTAGCTGTGTTTTAATATTCGTGCTATTCAAAACTTGATATCCGGAGCTGGGGAAATTTCTATTCAAACCTTTCCTATTATCCGCGAGTGTCACTGTTAAATAGAACAAAAATATAAATTTTGACATTTATTCAGTGTGTTTACACTTGATATCAAGAAATCGATTTGTGTTATATCCAGAAATCCACTATCGTTTACACTATACGCATCATAATATCGATATCAAAATAATTGTATCTGTAAGTATTTTATTTTTATTTATTTCTCTTCAAAATTCAAAACCAAAGTAAACCATAAAATAACAAAACAATAATGTGTCCTTGAAATTTTATTTTGTTTGTATTTGTGTTTGATTTCGAAGAATCACAAAAAGTTGTCGTCGAATTAAGAAATCATGCCAAAGCCGGTTTCGTAGGTAAACGGGGAGCAACGGCTGCAGCTTCAACTGACTGATAACTGGCATGACCTCTTGGGTGTCCATTTTACTGTCGCTGTCTTCGTTACCCATTTTAATCAGTTGTATTTTCTTTCGGTCCGTTTAACAGGCAAATTAAAATATTTTTTAAATGCTCAGCGAAAACACTAATAGCACAGGAAAATTCTATCCCAATATTTCAAAAGCAATCGAATGTATAGAAAATCGATTTAAAATACAAATGAACTCACACAAGAATATTCAAAAAAATGTTCACTTGAAATTTAGTGAAAAAAAAATTTTATTGCGCGCCAAAAAATAGTGGTGATAAATCCACAAAGTATGTATCTTAAATCTAATATGTTATTTTTTAAGAGAAGTTTAGTTTTTGAGAAAAACCTTTATATAATATATAATTTTGTTAGTGTTTAAAAATAATTATGTTTAACAAAAATGTAAACACTCATCTCAATTGTCCATTTGTTTCGCCTTTTAATTCATACGGTTTTTGTTTGTTTACGGCTACTGTTGCTGTTGTATGTGCTGCTGTTGTATATGCTGCTGCTGTTGTATATGCTGCTGCTGTCGTAAATTCTGATGCCACGAAATTATGTTACGCCTTGGTCTTCTTCAATTGACCAGGTCTTTATGTAGATTACTGGGATGTATGGTTCGCACCGTTTTGTGTTGAGAAATAAATGAAATGTGGAAAACACAAAATTTTTGAATTTTAGAATAATTCTATATAAATTCCAACGTATGTGTGCGGTACGTAACTTGTTCTTGGCACAATCTATTGATTGCACCAAGATTCCAATTATTAAATCCGAACTGTTTTTTTTTATTGTTGACGGTCAAAAAAAATCATTCGAGAAGAAAAAAAACCTCGTGTTCTATAAATGATCCGCGGTTGCGGATGAACCCTAAACAGGGTTGACGGGAGTCACCAATTGTCGTGTATAATGAAACACTTATTTAATTTTTTAATTCACTTTGCTTTAATTCTTTATAATTACTAATTAAAGTTAAACTTAATTAATTTCACAAAATGGTTGTTCACCACCACCATATATAATTAATATTTTTATTTGATCTCGTCCGATCAAAAGAATATTACGTACCGTAGTGAGAAATACTTGTGTGTGTGGTTCATTTATATTTTTACTACCAGAAAAAACTAGATTTGTAATCGCACAAAATCTAAGCGATTCGACAGGGATAACAATATAAGTGCACCGCGCATGACAACATAGACCTATACAAAGCTATGGGCCATAATGGCAATATCAACTTAAACAAAATATTTATAGCAAAATTAATAGCCCATACGCAAACCAATAGTTAAATGAAGATGGTGTGTAAAGCGTATAATCGTCACGATAAATTAGAAAAGTGACTTGGCTAATATTATGTTTAATTATTCTACATCCAGCGCGATTCAAATAAAATGTAATTTAATTAATAAATCGATCAGATCGATTTGAATCGACCGCTACAGAAGGAAATGAAATCCAAAGGCAATTGTTGGCGATGATTCGTTTAAAATTCCTGATTTTATAAATAATAAATTAATGAATTATTTATAGTAATAAAACTTAAAATACATATGAATAAAAATTAATTAAGGTTTTTTTAATAGATGGAAAAGACACCAACCAATTAGAATGAAGGGTAGTGTGAAATTTTTACTCACTAAAACCATCTCTACTTGCCAACTACTTACCTAATTATTACTTACTTACTATTACTTACCTTTTTATGAATATACTTATCTTACCCTCGAGATTATGTAGTTCATGACAAAATCTTTAAGCTTTGTTGTTCAGTAAAATATAATGATCCTCTTCCAAATGACCAAAAATAATGAACTTATTCGACGGTTTCTCAACTTGTTCTTTGGATTCTATTGATTCATCATGTGTAACATTATGTTTTATTAAAATATTATGCAATTTAACTCTCGATGTTATTATATTTGCAACTATTTTTGGCTCATACCTCAGTTTCCTAAAATGCACCTAAAATAATAAAATATATCAAACTCCAAAATTTCATTCCTATATAATTTTTTATTTCTCTTTACCAAAACAGATCCTTGAGCATTCCAATGCAGTGTTCAATTATAGAGTTGGTTGTTAAGTTTCTTTTGACGCGATCTGGGCCTTTGAATATTCCTCAAAAGAAATGGTTGTAATGGGTATCCACTGTCACCTAACCAAATAACAAATGTAATTAGTATTATGTATATGGAATTATGTATAAATGACAAAGCTTTACCTAATAACTATTCGTGACGATGTCCTTGTTCGTATCTTAGCTGTCAAAACGCAAAACTCTGCCTGCAAGACCAAATATAACTATCATCAGTCGGCTGCAATATGAAGTTTTTCTTAATGGAATTTCACTTATTTCAAATATTTATTACTTATACCCACAATATCTCGCATTTAAGTTAATGATTTCCAGGCTTTTGTTACATATTATCTCAAAAATAATTAATAATTACTATAATTAGAAAAAATAATGTTAATATATATATATATATATATATATATATATATATATATATATATATATATATATATATATATATATATATATATATATATATATATATATATATAAGCCTTTTCGGTTCACATACGAATGTTATTCTTTCGTTTTAAGCCCAGCTATGGCTGTATGAGTTCTATCAACACTAGTCCAATATGTGAAGAAACTCATATTCTGCCAGAAAACTATAAAATAAAATAATAAGGCATACCAAAATACTTCTTTAATCAATCAATATTTATTACCTTTATTTTATGCTACTGAGAACCTTACGTATTTCCTAGGCCACTTTTCGGAAATGATCGTTGCGCATTTTCTGCTGCAATTAGAATTTCGATATGTTCATATAAACCAATGCATCACCGTCAACTCTACGTTGATTACTACCACTTGCAAAGAAATTGAGCAATAATAAAATCTTAAATAATAAAAAATTAATATCAATATAGGCATTGAACAAAAATTGAAAAGCTTGCTTCTAAATGCAATGACACTTTTTGTCGATTATGTCACCAGCCTCACCTCTCTTCAGGCTTATTGAAAGGATTCATTTTATCCCTTAATCGATTTCGTAAAATCCTCATGTGATTTCATTGCTTATAATATAAGGCAGCTACTGGCACTACACTCATCTTTTTTCACTAGATGTTCTCAAACATTTGAGTGGGAAGATAAAAATCAGGTCAAACTTACCGAGAAAAAAACACAAATATATACATTGTCGAGGAAAGAAGTCACAACGAATACCCTTTTGTGGTACAAGGCCACGTTCTCAATTCGTCTGCTTGGTGTTCAGATTAGCAACACTTTAAAATGGAATGAACACATTATCGCATTGGTCAAATCAGCTTCACGTAAACTCGGGTTCCTCAATAGATGCAGACGGTTTTTTAAATCGCATCAGGTTCTCCAGATATATAAAACCTTTATTAGACCGTGTATAGAATATTGCTGTCAGGTTTGCAGTGGACCATATGGCACTGCCCTCCAGTTGCTGGATAGTTCAGCGGCGTGCCATCTGAATAATACAAAACTACAAACTTACGAAAGATCTAGGCAGCCGAGATCTAGACACCCCAGAGATGTTGCAGAAGTCTGCGTGTTCTATAGATTAATAAATGATAAATGTTCTGCAGAATTAAAGGAGAAAATACCACCATTTGTTACGCCAGGACGGGTAACACGAGGAACGGTTAATGCGCATAGGTTTACGGTGAAGCCGCCGAAACCTCGAACTGAAGATGCAAAGCGCGAATTTATTTATCGAACATCCAGGAAGTGGAACTCGTTGGCCGGTTTTCAGTTTTCGTTGAAATATAAAATGCACAAGTTTAAGGCAGTTATGAACCTTTACTTGAAAGATCGCGCGTTGGGTGCAGGAGCTCTGACAGTTACAAGGAGCTAGAAAAGTCTAAACGTCCGCCCTGCACCCAAATAAAACTAAAAGTAAAGAAAAAAACAAATAAATAAATTTTATTTATCATCGACAATATTGTCACAAATGTTTTCTAAATTAGATGATTAAACACGACTTTCAGCAATTTATATTAATAATAATAATATTTATGAAATAATTTATCTTTTTAGGTTTAGCACAAAAACTTTATCACTTTATCACATCAAATTACAGTTTATTTTTTCAGACGACTTGTTTGATAAACGTCAAATTGGCTTGTTATTTGTTAACAAAACATAGCAAAGCAAGAACCGATGTACGTTATTACAGTAAAAATTTGCTACTATAGAGATTTTTTTTTTGTTTTTAATTTGTACATAAGCGCTTTGCAGATCCCATAATAATATATGCTAAATGGAACCAATACATGCTAAATGGAATGTTCAACACAATAGGTAATTTCTACTGATGATTTGTATTATTGTCAATAAATGATCGTATGAAAACAATATTTTATACCATTAACATACATGGCATTACAGTAAAACAATAAACAGCCATAAATTTAATTTAAATTTTAATAAGATTCAAATATATAAGCAGTAAGTCTGATTTCCATTATGAAAAAAATACTGCCTGTATTTTTTACTGGAAAAACCAAAGCGAGTACTCTTTGAATTTAATTTAACATAAAACCATTTAATTTAAAATAAATAAACTTAACATAATTAATTATTCATTATTTCAATTATTTCCAAAATGAAATAGACTACTATAAAATGCTTCATATTATGCATCAGGACTTCACTTTTTAAATATGGATTCACTGCATACAAACGTTTCTTATCCATATACATTTTTCCTATAAAATATTTGTTCAGAACGGAATAAAAATACTTCTCTTGATATATTTTGTCAGTACTGCTATAATAATTTTTGCAGTAACCATAAATTTATTCAGTACTGAATAAACTTTTTACACTGGACATGTTTTTTATATTTATATTTTTATCCTACTCTGACTATTTTGTCAGTTTATTTTCATAATGGAAACTAGGCTTTATGTGCAAAACTATCGAATAGCAAAACCAGAAACGTGGACAATTTAATTGTATTCATTGATATACTCGTATTTAAAATAAAGCATAATATACAAGAGAGATCCTCTAAAAGAAAGGGCAACACACGTTTAGTATTTAGTTTTATACAAAATCTCCTAGAAATAATGAAATAATGATATCAACATTGTCCTTCGGAATTTTTATTTCTGAAATTTTTTTATAAATGCATGCCAGGTATGTTTTTAAACGTTTGTTATTTCTTTTCGATAGATAATAGATCTGTGGTTCATTCGAGGTTTACTGAATCAGTATCTGAACCACCAATAAAAGCAAATAAACTACACATTCTTCTATGTTGAAATTACAGCGACTGCGTGTTTTTTAATAAAATATTGTAACTGGTACTTCTTCCTGCCACTACGAGAGATGGATAAATATGAGATGAGATGATAAAATATAAAAATTTACAATAGAATAAATAATACAAAATTACCATATACAATTATAATTTTCACTATAATTAACACATACTATTTAAATATTATATCATATTTGCACCTATTACATGTGGTATTAGCCAGAAACATTAGTTCGGAGTATTAACCATTGTGTGTAGTTTTGTAATTTTTATTATTTATACAAGCTTGTTTACATTTAGTGTTAGCAAAATTTAATTTTATTTTTAAAAATCGAGTTGTATTAACCCACCCAACTATCAAACGCTTAGATTTTATATTAGTTTTGAAATTTCACTTTCATTGAATAAATAAATGGGGTTGATCTTTAACCGCGAACTACGAAAAATAGATTAGCTATACCGTACCAAAAATAATAGGGCATGAGGGTAGAACATTATTAGTATTGCAACTAATGAACTAACTGGTTGTATTTAATAAAAGCTTCCAGAATCAGATGTCAGTTAATTTTTAGTTTTAAACCACGCTTCATTCTGAGAAAACTATTATATGTAAAGGGAAGAGTGGTAGATTTTTTAATATTCTCCTCATAATGAGAGTTGCAAATATCGAGTAATGTTCAACAATTTTAAATTATTACTTATAAAATATTGCTTCCGCACAATTTAGTAACACGAATTTTGTGATCCGAATATATAACACTTCACTATTTGTTCAAGACTATCCGCTTTCCAGTGGTGAGGACTATGAATCTTAAGTTCACTTCACATCTTTATTTCGAGTTGTTTCCATGCGTCACTGTATAGTAGGGTCTGCAATTGGTTTAGATTCACACGCTGTTTTCTCATGTTGTTGATTCGTGCGTTGTATAGTATTATCTCATTTCTCATCTCGTAACTACTTCTCAACCTGATATAAGCTATCATTACCGCTTGAAGATAATATTCAAACACCTTGTTGTTTTCTTGGATAATAAACTTTCTTAGAAGTATCTGGATTTTAAACTCCAAAAAGCCACTGCTATTTTTTGGCAATGCCGTAGGGTTTTTGGTAATTCTTGGGGATTATCTCCCAAAATTCCATATTTTATCTATAAATTACTGGAGAGATCAATGCATCTATTGTTTGGTTGACAGTGGTTACATTAAAATTTTCAATTGATAAACTTAATTGTTTGCAAAATATCGCTTGTCGGGCTGTAACTAGAGCTTCAACTTCGCTCTTAGCTATGGAGCTCATTCTCTTCCTACCCCAGATACAATCCTTCATTTTAGGTACAGCTTGTTCGGCTGCCTTTCGGCACTACTTCAGATCATAGATAAATTCTTAATGTTTTACTCGAGCTATAGCTCCAGAAATCGGCATGGCTATTGATACGCTATTATTTGAGGTGCGTTTTATCAATCAGATATATGAATCACTAGTATTCTTTTCAGATGTCACTTCATTAGCAGTTGTCTGGATTTCGATCGCATGAGATCGCTTGTGGTCAACTCTTGGAATATTCCTGTAAATCGACTGTCTCTTTTGGTTCAAACTGCTCCTGGTTTGCTTAGGTTGCAAAGTTTAGTTTAACGCATTTTAAAAATTTGACACTTTCGTGTTGTGGGAGAATGATTTTATTTAGTCTGATAAGAGGGCAAATTAGCTTACGGGCTGTGAATGTACTGTGCGCAGATTTACGCTTGTTGGCCTTAATTCTCCATTTTGTTAGTCATTTTTCGATTTTGTCTAATTTAATTAGTAGTTTAAGTACAACATTGGTCCCAGTACACTTCCTTCAGGTACTCCTGCATGAATATCATATAAATCTGAAGATGCGGTATTATAATTCACCAACAATGTTCGATTGAGCAAATAATTTCCAATAATTTTACAAATGGTTGTCGATAATTGTGCTCTAATTTGATGTAAAAGCCGTTAATGTCATACTTGGCTATATCTTTAAATGCTGCAGAGCAGTACTTTTTTTGTAAAAGAGAGTTCCTGATTTCAGATACGACTCTGTGAACTTCTTCCAGGGTTCCGTGTTCTCCTCTAAATCCAAATTGATGATCTGGAATGATGTTTTTTTTTCTCGTCTAGGATTGGCTTAAGTTTTTACAGGAGCATTTTTTCGAAACAGTTTTGAGAGAGTGCGTAATAAGCTGATTGGGGGATATAAGTTAACTTTTGTTTCATCTTTGCCAGGTTTCGGGCTCATTTGTAAAATTGAAGTATTACAATCCAGATTACATTATAATAATCCAGATTTCTCGATATTGACCTGTTTTCATTATAACATTGAAAATATAAGTTATTTATTTGATACATTTATCCGGGAGATTAAAAATCACTTTTCCAATCATCTTTTTTATATCGATGAAGGACAACATCGATCGTTTGTTCTACTTTGTGCCACTTGTGTTTGGTAACTTTCTTTAAAACGTATCTACAAAATTTATTAGAATTACGTGACTTCCAATTTGCTCGTTTAGCAAATATATTTGACATTGCTTACGTATTGAGCGTTTTGTCATGAGTAGTTGTTGACTATTCGGAGAAAGTTTTCGATAAATAAAATCAGCAGAGTTAATCATTAATCATGCGTATTGCGTAGAATTAATCGGCATAGTGATGTTAGAATAGCTTGTTGAAGAATATACTAGTTAGTCGTTGGGATGTAACATTAATTTCATATTTTGCTTTAATGGAATATTAACGAACAATTCGAGTTTATTGAAGGGTTAAATATAGACCAATTAATATTTTGTTTCGTCAGGAATCTAGATGGCGCTAGGTTTAGGATTGCGTCTAAAGAGTTATTAATACCGGAGAGTGACAAATCGTAGCACGTTTCGGCCTTTACTAATGTTCTAGGTATACCTTTTGTTACTCAGAAGTCAAATAAATCGAGTTCTTTTTACCTGTTAGTTGGCCAACTAGTTGGAAGGCCCAAAGATATGTGATCCATCTTTTCATTCTTTATACATTCTCACAGTTTTTCTTCGTAAAAATTAATCTTGAACCCTATTGAATCTGCTTGGCGTTGTGTTCACCTCTTGCTTTAAGCTTAACTCCTAGAGTTTTGAAGTTATTCGCAAATCGGTTGCTCTTAATTGAGTGTCTCGCTAGGCAGTAAACCGCAGAAATTATGCATTTCCTTGACCACTCCTCTAATCAGATGCTAGTTGCTTGAATGATGCTAAGTATGCGTATATGGTATATCCTTATATCTTGAGCTCATACCTTCGGAAATCAGTATACTATCGACATCGTTTCAATGAGAAAATATTGTACTTCTATTTTATGTTACGCTAGCCCATTGAGGTTCCATCCAACTAACTTAATTTACTGGTTTTATAATATCTTACACTATAGATGGATAAAGCTTAAATGTCGCCGGTTGTACCTTTATGGTTAAAAGAGTTCCTCATCGCGCTGTTCTGGAGTTCGATTCTAGCCGATCTTCTTATTTCACTGATATTGGCACATTTAATTTGAGCAATTGAGAATTCACCGTTAAAAAATCTAAGAACTTATTTATTATGTAATTGTGAAATTTCTAATAATGGCAAAAACAAAACAATTCGAACCATTTTTTAGTGGTAAACGCTTTTTTCCAACCAAGCTTTAAGTACTCTGAAGATCAGAGTGTATGAATTTAAAAATTCATGTCAAATAATTGGTACATATCATAAATCTGTTTATAGATCAACTGTATTTTTAATAAATAATGTTCTGTTTGTACAACATAAAAATATGTGTTGTTCTATGTACTCGTACATTTTAGACAAGGTATAATTATTTTTTATTGATGTTAAATCGAACACCACCAGCACCTTTCTATTAAAAAAAATTAGTTGATACAAAATTGTTGCGCCACAATAAACAATTAAAACTACAAAGTAGAATTACTTTTTTCACAAAACATAAAACATAATTTTTTTTTTAGTTTTCAGTTGTCGATGATTTCTTTCAACCCACGCAATCGCGACTTAGCGCAAAAAAGCACAACATTAGAGATTTGAGATGGTTTTTTTTGGGTTTGAATTATCACGAACTTTTTTTTAGTTTCTTGTTATTTCTGTACTTTATCGAATATTGTTATGTACTCGAACTCGTACATATTCGTATATACAAGTACGATACCGCCTTCTTTCTATTATGTATCCGTACATTATTCATAATAAATTCTAGTTTTAATGTAATAAAAACTAAATAATTCGAGTACGTTCATAAAATCGAATTTTTTTTTTGTTCAACATTCGATATACGAGAAGGAATTGATGTCTTTGTACAGGTACAGTGAGACCTGAAAGAAAAAAATTCAGCACAATAGTTTATGGTTTGAAATCATAACGTATTTACAATTAATTTCAACTGTAGCATCTTCAAGAGTATTGTTTTTAGTTTTGTTTAATGCATGAAAGAAATTGCAAAAAAAAAAATAAATTTATTTTTATGGGAATGTCTTTTGCGCGATCTTGCTTATAATTTTTGTTTTTAGAAAGGCTTTTCAAAGGTATATCAATATCAACAAAAATGAAAATTAAATAATACGAGTACATAGAGCGGTTTAATATCAAATTTCGTAAAACTATTACAATGATTATTACTATTATTGTATGTTATAATTTTTTTTTAACAAGACTGCGGAGTGCATATAAGCGAAACAAAAATTATGAATAGTTTAGTAAGATGTTAACAAATAAGGTGTGAATTTACTCTTGTTTAGTAATAATTTTTTAAAAATATTGAAACAAATCGAAGATATTGTTACACAATAACAAAACTAAAAAGTAATAGACATATAGACAATGGGTTGTGAAGGTAGTGCATGTATTATATACATAAGATCATATATAGATATTCTAGATCTCTTATTGGGGGGATACATATAACATTATGAAATAAAATAATTTATGTTTATAAAAATGTTCAATTCCGGGATCTTTAAGATCAAATTGCATTTTTTTAAAATTCGATTTGTAGGCCACTGGCTTGTGGGGATGGGTGTGAAACTTATGAAACTGAAATAAACTTTTACCTCGACCTATTTAGAAAGTGTTGATGGGTTTGGTTGTTTGCTGAACCAACTATTTTGATATGATTGGATTAAAAATTTAACATTTATTAATGTTTTAGTGGGCAGTGGTATGTACTATAATTACTATTATACTTTATGAAGCATAAGAAATCAAATAAGAAGCATAAGAAATCTTATATAGTAAAGAATATAGTAGACAAAACTATCTAGGAATCGATAGATAGAAAAAAGTATCTAGGAATAATTTTACTAATCTTTGCACCCATCTGACCGACCAACCAAACCGACCGCAGAGGTTAAAGCTGCGGCAATTGAAGCAAGAGGTAACGGGTACCTGCGTTTTCCAAATCCATGACCTCCTGTTGGAGTGCAGAATCCATGGGTCAACTCATCTTCTATGTTAGTATCATAGGGCGGCGAACAGTAAGATGTAAATAATCCGAGGTTTGAAATTTACACACCAATTATCGGCTAGATGCAATATCTCAAATACTTGAGATGACAATCGCCCATCATGAATGAGATGATACAAGTTCAATATGTAAGAAGCCAGGTTAAATCGAAATTATGTGTTAATCAATAATGTGTTCTTGAATACAAGGTACAGCTAACTACGACTGATAACAGCTAAATAACAGAAAGCTAAGTAATATACACACCAATAATGAAAATATTACCACTTGAATGAATTCTTAGACAAATTACAAACCAGCTCGATGCACCAATAGATTGAGACTTAGGCTTAGCCTACTAAATATAGAACTGATTCTGTTTTTAAGAACCACAAGCTTTATTATTTTAAATCTCTCAGTCTCAACGAAGTTGGTCTTAATTTTATGTACAAGCTGAATATCTTGTACATCCTTTATTAGATAAAATAAATAAAGCTGCGATAGCGCTATAGTAATAATAATATATAGATTAAAAGTCGTTAATAATAATTAATAATATATATAGATTAAAAGTCGACGTTACATATATTTTATACATTTTAGAGTACATTGATATAAAATAGCACAGGATGCCTGTTATTTTTTGGACAACGAAGATGCGTATGTGAAACTATCTTAGCCTTTGAGCTACAATCAATCAAGTAGAATGGTCAACCAAAAGCTTTTGAAGAAAACTATTAGAGCAATTTTTAAGACATGTTTTGAATATGTACACACCCAACATTAAAAAACGAGAAACACCTTCAAAAGTTTTAAATCTTACTAGGTGGTGTGTAATAAGGAATATCGCTTCATTTTTCTGACGGTTTTACAGACCATTATTAGGTTTTGCCTATAGTCAACAATTTAGCTTCGATCACGACCCACGTCATCATACTTCTATAAACCATCAGAAGAAGAATGTATGGATAAGAATGAATCTATCACTTTACGTCGTAGAAGCATCGTCGCCGAGAACCACTCCTTCGATAACATTTCTTTCAAAGATCGCCGCATCATGCGCTCTAAGTATTTAGTAAGTGATTGATCCAACATGTTCACTGATCTTTGATTTTATGCATGGTATCACTGTTATCAGGTAATTACATTAAATAACTAATTTTGCGTAACTGAGTATTGATCTTTAGTATTTAAGGTTGAACATTCATGAGTGAAAATGTTTCTGATGAAGCATTGTACAATATAAGTGTATCATTTGGATATCATTGGCTTACTGTGAATCGAGACCACTCAATATGTTATTGCTCTAATGCCACTATAGTAATTTCGATAAACACAACTAGAGAAATAACTTGTCACATTTTATTTTATATTGTTGAAGTGTTTAAGATTAAATTGAATCTATGGAATAAAAAATTACTGTCATAATATAAGAACAAATAATTTTTAATATGAAGATAAATGTAATATTGCACAATGTGTAAGGCCTAAGGCTAAATATGCAGAGTGAAATGGATTATGCAGAGCAAGTAAATTAGCAGATGTTCTACGTAAATTAAACCTTAATAGAGACCTATATAGCGACCTAGAAAATCAAAAAAGAGTTGGGAGTTCGTTACTTTATAATAAATAGAATAGAAAAGAAGCAAATCATATTATATATTTTTGTTCTTTCTGTCACTCAGGCTTGGTAGGCTATTATGACATCCTCCCCTGAACGAACGCTTAAGGATCTTTGATGATTAATTGCTTCAAAGAAGATTTAAATGAGTTTAATCCGTGAACACTTTTATCTTTGTCAACACCGTAAAAATGACTATCGATGTCGTTTTTAAGAGATAAAATCTAAGCTGGCTCAGGTCTCACAAAAGTAGCAGATGCACTCACCCGGTGAAGTCAAACTTCATTCACACTGCCAAAATCATTAAAGGTAGTTATTGTCTACCAAACAAGTTTCGAGAAAGCAGTATTTAAACCAATACCCCTTAAAGAAGTTTGGCTGTTAGATAAGATCCAGGTACTACGATCTCTGTACCTGGATCTTATCTAACAGCCAGCAGAGCTAATCCGATAGAGCGCTGCTCTCAAAATAACAATGATTTTCACCTAAAAACGATATCACGTGAGATAGATAATTTTAGCTCAGGGTTAAGTCGACACCAACTAGATTATATATTGATCTATCCGTAAAGATTACCATATCTCCGATAGCGAAGAATGATATAATTACACTAATTTTCCAAAGAAGTGTTTGGACTTCATAGTCATCGTCCAATAAAGTTTAATGTTTTTAAAGCTTTAGTTTTGTCAATGTTATTGATCGAGAACGATTTTAATCTGAAAGTTGTCTGAACCTATTCAGACAGTTGTTAAAATATTACAGTATATGACTCCCTGCTAGAGTTATGGACTGAACCGTCTTAAATGTTAATCCTACATTAGGTATCGAGCTAGGTAGTACATAGTAAACTAATGCTAATCTGTAGTCGTACATCCTAGGTAAGAATGGATTTAGTGAACAGTAAATAAATTGAAAATGATTTTTATGGTTTTGCTTCCTGTTCTTAACTTGCTTTGAGTAATAATTGTTATACTTTAGTCAAGTTAAATATTTTAAAGCTTTCTGTCGATAACATCTATCGACAGTCAATGTGTGATTTATTTTAGTTAATTTACAAATAAAATAAAACCGTTAAAAAGATAAACATATGTAGTCGTAGATTATAATTAAATCTCTATAAAACATACATCTAACTACATATAATTAATATGACACACTTTCATTTGTTAGATTAGAAAACATGCATTTTGTTTGAAAATAATGTTAATTCTTCAATTTTTTCTACTATAACCAAAGTCATCATACCATATCTACCTTAAAACTAAAATAAACTTTCTTTCTTCAATTACATTGCACTGCAATAAAAAACGAATTTCCCTTAACAGAAAAGTAAAAAACCAATAAATTTAATGTTCCTTGTACGCCAATTATTTTAATAAAATAAACTGCGACTACGTATTTCAAGAGACTGATTTCAATTTTTAATTTATTTTATTTTTTATAAAAAATAAATAAACACAATTATTTATTTATTTATATAACCTAATGTGTACAACTTAATTGTTAATTTTTCGTTTATGTATTTTCATCATTTTAATCGTAATGGTGTAAATTTCGATGTGTTGTTAATTGATTGAAGACAATTAATTTGGAAAATTTTATATACTCGTACAAAATACAGAAATACAAATTAGTTTCCTGTATTAACATTTTTATGTAAGAACTCGTCAAGTTTATTAATTTATGATTATTAATGAATTACTGAATTTGTATAAACTTAACCGGTGACATAAACAACGGTGGACAAAAGCGATACTTAAACCATTGTTTTCTCTCAGTTTTTTAGTTTTGATGATCCAACTACAAGTAAGCCACATGTATGATGTCGAAATTTAAGCGATTGAAGGGCCATATGAGTAGGTGGTGGTTCTAAAGAAACAAAAATTATAATACACCGATTGTCTTGATTTTGCGCCTATAATGTATTGAAACACCAGCTAAAATTATAACTCTCAAATGTATTACATTTGAATGGGAAGGTGAATCAGATTCTAGTTAATCTAACCATGATTCACCTTAACGTTAAAAAATTTAGACAGTTAATCACAAAAAGAGTATATTAATTATTAAAAACGGTAAGGATAGGAACGATTAAACGATACGTAACGATTAAAAAGATAGGAAGGTTACAGACCCGGTTACAGGCACCTGGCAAATCGTTACTAAACTACTGTAAGCAGACAATCACAATTGTTATTTACTAATCTGTTATCGCCAGCAAGCATTCTCCAGTCCGCAACACCCATCTGCTCTGCTGTTTTTTGATTAAAATTAAAACAAAATACTAAAATAAATGTATTAGTTAGTCGCTCAAGCATCTGTAACTTAATTAATTATTATTTATTTAAACTCCAGTCCGCAACACCTAATCTAATTAAAACATAAGTACCAAATAACATAAGTATAATCTGTTAGTAAAATCTATATCATTTTTACATTTACGATTTAAGATTGGTAGACATTGGTTTATTATTTCTGACTGTTTGTCTTATTTCATCATATGTATTTATGTCACCTCAATAGTCGAAACCGGAGCACTTAGGATAATTTTCCTGAGGTTGTCCTATCAATTGCTGCATGTAAAATTTCGTGCCTCCATCACCATCTAACAAGAGACCCGAGGAACAATATTTATTTCCGTACTCGACAGCGTTTCATATATGTACATATATTATGACGACCTAATAAACTGTTATGGTAAATTATTTATTTAAATAAATAATTGAGTAAGTCATGTATATCAATAATCTGAGCATTCATTCCATTCTTTGTGCATCCTATCTTTATGCCCGATTTTAGAACAAACATTCACATGATACACGGTAGTATATTGTATAATTAGGAAGAAAAGTACCGCATTCCCGGACGATAGTGGAAATTGGAGTACGGGAATACATTTATTGTATATACTATTTTTTCTCCGATGGGAATTTAAAACGAATATAAACAAAAAATAATTTTTAGTATTATTCATTAATAAATTATCATATAAAGAAATCAAAACAAAGTAAAAAATAATATAAAATTATTGCTTAGTTAGCCACGACATCATGACATAAATACATTTTGTTTGGTTTTTTTTTTCAAAAATTATCAAGTTTGTGTAAAACACGTGTGAACGAAATTTAAAGGAATTGGACAGTGAAAGCGAATTATCCTTATCTTGTACCCCGCCGGATATAGTTAAAACAGCTAATTCAGTTAAATGTTAAATAACATGTAAAATTAAATTAAATAAATGCGTTTGACCTTATAAGTGTAATTTTGTTTTCTAAACAATTAAAAATTCATACGGGAATATATTCCCGGTCTAGACCAGAAAAAATATTTTCGTACTATTATTACTTGTACTATTATTTTTTTCCTACGATCGGAGAAATAAGTAGATTTATTGTATAGCCCACTACAATCCAATAAAACAAATCATCAAAGCGGCCACTATTTCAGAAGTTTTAATTTTTGGAAGATAATGATTTATACAGGAAAGTAACCGCTTATTAAAGTAAAATAGACTTTCTGGTTAAGACCACCAGCCAACTATAATCCATCCAACTAAGAGCATGTCATTCAAGAAATTCTATTCATGTACATTTATATAAATAAATAAAACCAAACCTTTTTTAAAATACTTTTTTTATAGAAATAATAAGAAAAAACGTGGCTTAAGTGTATTGATAGTGAAACCAAAAATATATACCCAAGAGCATATGCCGTATAGACTTTATTGACAAAATTAAATTAAGAGGGATATGACAGCTAATTATAATCAAAAACCATATAATTAAATATGGATCAGATTAACTCCTAATATATGTTAAATCGAAACTTCAACACACTAGGCAATTAAAATTTTACCAATAAATAGGTCAGTAGATCAGTAGAAATGATCATTTATATTATTGTATTATAATGATCGCCATGCTCGTATAAAAACTGTTTACAATCCCTTCTAATATTAATATACATGGCACTACAGTAAAACCTTAATAGTATTACGACTAGTGTTTTTGCTTTTCGTCGAATTGTTTTAAATTTTGAACGCACATTTTCTTTTAATAATGTTCAAGGGCTAATAAGACAAAGAAACGCTCGAAATAAAGCAAATATTGCTGCCGTTCAGGCAAGTGTTGCTGAAACCGCAATTGACCAATTCCAAGACGTTCTTAAGTATTGGGACTGTTTCAAACTGCAACCGGGCGGGTTTTGTGAAAGGATTTGGGTTTACATCACTATTAAATTGTTTTCACTGAAAAACTGAAGCCATTGGACCATCGCAAACGTCGTGAATTTACTGATTTTGCCTTGGAACAAATTGAAAACGATAAAGATGTTTTGTTAAGAAAATCATCTTAGGTTTACTTTCATCTGAGTGGTGCGATAAATAAACAAAACTATCGATTCTGGTGCGAAGAAGATCCACTAATTATTCAAGAAAACTATTACTTTAACCTAAATAGACAGTTGAGTGTTGTTTTCGGTGATCGACCTGGTCGAATCGTCGGTCCGTATTTTTTCGAAATGAAGCTGGCAACACCGTTGCTGGTAACACCGTTATGGAGATCGGTATAGATCGATGATAACCAACTTTTATGGCCGAAATTGGAAGAAGTTGATCTTCACAACACTTGGTTCCAACAAAACATTGCAAGTGCAACAATTGAATTATTGCGAGAAAAGTTTGAAGATTCAAATATTTCAAGAAATTGTGATATGAATGGCCTCCAAGATGTGATTTAACACCATTAGACCATTTCTTGTGGGATTTTTTGAAGTCATTGGTCTTTGGAAATAAATTAAACTCTTTTCAAGCTTTACAAGTCAATATTGAACGTGCTATTCATGACATACGACTTGATGTAGTGGAAAAAGTACTCGAAAATTGGATTCATCAAATTCGTTCCTGCAGAGTAAGTCGTAGATGCCATTTGAATGACGTTTGATTCATAACTTAATTGTATCGATTGAACTTGACATTAAGTAAAACACATTTCAACTTCCTTAACAATTGGGTGTTTGTTTTAAAAGAAATCATATCACCCTTATTGGAAAACTCGATATGTATAAATATAAAACAAAATCGAATTTGTATTTATATTTGTGTTTATATATATATATATATATATATATATATATATATATATATATATATATATATTATATATATATATATATATATATATATATATATATATATATATATATATATATATATATATATATATATATATATATATATATATATATATATATATATATATATATATATATATATATATATATATATATATATATATATATATATATATATATATATGCAGTAATTAAAGTAATCCGGCCATCGCACAAGCCAATAGGCTGAAGCACAAATTAATATTGATTTTCCAAACCAAATTTTATTCAGTGACGAAGCTTAGTTTTGGTTGAATGGGAACGTTAATAAACAAAATTTTCGGGTTTGAAGTAATTAAGTGAAGATAATCCACAAGCCTTTGTCGAACCACCATTAAATCCACAGAAAATCACTGTTTGGGGCATTGGGATTCTTATTATCTTTTTTGCAGATAAGCATTGATTATACTACATTATAAGTCGATTTAATTCACAATGAATCATTTTCTAGGCAAAATGCCAGCTTCATTTTTAGACTTTTTTTCCAAAGAAAGATGAATTAAACTCGGGTATGTGTAAACTACCTATTTATAAACTATAATTATGTAAATACATTTATATATTTACGCACACGTATATATATATATATATATATATATATATATATATATATATATATATATATATATATATATATATATATATATATATATATATATATATAGATATATACATATATATATATATACATATATATATATATATATATATATATATATATATATATATATATATATATATATATATATATATATATATATATATATATATATGTGTATATGTATATAATCGGTCATTGAGATAACTTAGTAGGATTCGCCGCGGCTTGTGATTTCACTATCCGTAACCAATATACATCGTATGACATAATAAGTTATTATGTATAAGGGCATTTGTTTTGCTTAGAGCTCTCGTTTAACGTGTGGTCTATTTTTCAATTTAATTAATAATGCTTTTATTAATTTTATTTTTTAATTAAATTTCTACAATATACATCTCATGAAAATGTTAAGGGCACTTTTACCATCTTCTGCAGTGAAAGCTCCAAATGGAAGTAAAGAAAAAATTTAAGAAGTATTCTATCAAAGACAGTGAGGAAAGCTTCAACATGTACATAGTGAGTTTGACTGAAATGAACATTTAACCTGAAAAGCGCCAAAAAGCTTGCGATTAGAGGAGCAACAATTTCTAACGCAACTTATTACAATTGGAACAATTTTCGAACCAAATCAATTCGCAGTACCTATCGATGGTTATAAATACACAATGGGGAGTTTTTTAAAAGCAGTTGATATTACTTTAAAACTGCATCATGTGTTTTAATTGGGGTACCCTCCTGCTGCATTTAAAATTTGGATATTCATCCTAAAGTATTTTTATAACATAACAACAGACTTTTACAGACCAGTTCCATCATAGGATACCTTAATAACTGATTTGGAAAGCACATCCTAGTTTTTTATTTAAATTTATTTATTTTTATATATTTATATTGAAATAAATATGTTACTATTATTTATTCATTCTTTTTATTAATTTTTGAAATTCAATTACTTTTTGAAATATTTCTTTTTTATTTAGTAAAAAATAAAGATGAAGTCATTAAATAAATATCTTGTGTTATTATTTGTCAGAAGTACTATTAAGATTTAACATATAAAGGTTTAAATATATATATATATATATATATATATATATATATATATATATATATATATATATATATATATATATATATATATATATATATATATATGATTTGTTTAGTTTGCATTAGCTGAGCAGTGAAGTCAAAATAAAAGTTCCTCAAAATAAAAAGTAACATTTACTATGTGCTATGTTGTTGTTTTAAGTAGTAGTGCTTTAATTAATTTACTTGTTGCTCCGAAAATTTAATAAAAAAGATGTTAGTTTAAATTTGCTATTAGCAGAGATTTAATATAATAAGATCTCTGCTATTAGTTAACTAGAGACAATATTATTGCTTTGTTAAATTTACAATTAATTTTGTTGTCCTTTTTTTATTATTTACAAAGTGCATTGATATAGTTGCTTAAATTGGGGTTTTATTGACTGCTAAAACATGGAGTTT
This sequence comes from Tipula lateralis, assembly GCA_963932295.1. Classification (NCBI taxonomy): domain Eukaryota; kingdom Metazoa; phylum Arthropoda; class Insecta; order Diptera; family Tipulidae; genus Tipula; species Tipula lateralis. Next base: position 88,638,398 of record OZ010736.1, read on the forward strand.
TATTAACTTTGCAATGTGGAGAAACCGTTAAATTGGTGGTGTTTGAACTTAAGTTTTCTGATCCTTTTTGATAATATCAACATTTTTTTTTTTGAAGTGTAGGTTTTTGTAGCACATTTCTGGAATATGCGCAAACCAATATCAAATGATTCAGAGATTATGCGGGCCATGCCTCTGCCTAGGTTCAAACAAAAATGGTCCATAAGCATTATTATTATTAAAGATGTTCGACACACAAACAACTAACTGCGATAACCCCTTGAAAGTTATTTCTACTAATTATTTAGATAAATTAGCGTATTAATTGTGATTAGGTAATGTTTCATCTCTGTTTCTTTGGTGTACCTTAACGGCAAATTAATTGGAGTAATTTATTTATGATTCATCTAGAGATCATGTCATATTATGCTGTATTTAAAGAAACGTTTATATTCGCGATGTGACGACAGCATTTGATATACAATATGATGATCAAATACGTTGTTAATTCGTTTACTTGGAAAACAAAATAATTTTTAGATTTTAGACCTAGAGAATATAATATATTCACACAATACATTCAATAGTAGATTTAAGTTAATAGTAAATTTTTAATTATTCATTGAAATTACTACAGCCACCATTTTTTATAGAAAATTGTTTAGTATTTATACAGAAAAGTCGCTGTTAATTGAAGATAAATCCTGATGAAAACCACTTGAATAAAGAAATCTTATGATTTACATTTATATACCGCGTCTCAACTTACGAATTATTTTAACGATTAGTGCACGTTGTAGGTGGTGAGCCTAACGAATGTTTTTACACAAAATCGCTTTTTATGTCATCCGGGGCATGTTAATTTTTGGTCAACGGCGAAAATCGAACTCAAGACCGCGGCGTGTTGGAAAACTCTCTTAACCATAAAGCTACAACCGGCGAGCTAAATTTATTAAATGAATATAAACAAATCAAAATAATTTCTATAAAAGTTTCTTATTTAAAGAAATATTAAGATAAAAGTTGTACAAGAGTATGAAGTGCACTTTATTGGTAGAATCAAATCAAGAACAATATAAATAGGTTTCGTTAACAAACCCAACTAATCACAATAAAAAGGCATTTTCATTAAATCAGATTAACTGTTTATGTATCAATCAACATATGGCAAATCAAATAAAAATTGCAAATATCTTTGACGACATTACGAACTTTCAACTATCGGTAGTTTAAATTTATAAATTAGCCGAGTATTAATTGTAACCATCGCTGAAGGCACAGACACAGGTTGAGCGCCTGTGAAATTTCGATGCATAATAATAAATATCTCTGAGCAACATGCTGATGAGACACCTTCAAACAGTGGATGATAGTGTTCCGAGACATGTCTAATCGATCATGTTTAATTTGGGCAATCTTATTAACATAATCCACATTCTGGAAAGCTGAAGAGTTAACGTAGAGACCAGGAAAGGAGATATCGATCCAATACAGTAAGTGTTATAGTAATACTATTTTTTTAGACTATTTTTTATACTATTTTTTTAGATATTGACCAGAAAGAATATGCTATATAGGTAGTCCAAGGATCGAATATATAGTTAAGACGTTTTTGAATGATAACAAAAATTCCAAAATGACAATAAAAATTTATAATAATACATAGACCGTTGTTAGCAGGATGGAAAGATCTAAAATCCATTTGATTTATATAAGCAGTAGTAAATCGCCATATCAGAAAAATCTTATTTTAACCACTGAAATGAATACTAGTGTTGTAGCAAGCGTCTAGCATTAAATAAATAGTGAAGTGTAATGAATTGTGTGCACAATATTAGTGACAACCGACTATTTGTTCACAATTTATTATATTAAATAAAAAAAGTTGAAAGTTTAAATAAACGGTCGTTTGCATTTTGATCAGCGTCTATTGGCGTCAATAATCCGGATATAGACCGAGGAGAGTCGTAACAGTATACATATCAATCGACCATTGTAAACCGTTACGTAGGTTTCATTTTTTGTTTTAATATGTGATAGATTTGCTAGAAAAGAAATTAATGAAACAAGTCCTTGTATGTTATTGGTTTCCAATATACGTGTTTGTAGCGTACGATTATCTATAATAGAGTTAAAGAAAAGTCATTCGAGGGAAAGAGACATTTACCGTCGCAACTAGTTTGCAAATCTAAAATGTATATTTGGTGAGACAGTTTTCAAAGAGCTACTTCTAAATTATTTAATAAATGATTTTAGGAAAATAATCGACGAGATCTGTGACGATCATTCATTATGGTTTCACGTAATTTTAGAAATTAGCCAAAAATCATTGGAACTAGATGATGTCTTTCTGTTCGGTGCAATACACCCTCGGCTCGCTTATGATATGGTACAAATAAATAGGATCGTTAGTTCAAATATAATTAATAATTCATCATATGCTATGGTACCGTTTATCGTTCTAGTACCATATTCGAGTGTCTGTACAATGTGATCGGACACGCTATATTATAGTGCAATCGTTATATACTGAGGTTACCTCCTAGCTGTTCTCGTGTTGCACATGCTCTACTTAACGTATTTATAACCACAGATATATTTAAAAACAACAATAATTACATATATGAATATAATACATTATTTTGATGACGATTTACCTAAAATGAGGTTAATGGAGGTTTTTAGTTTAAATACCTTTCCACCCATAATAGATTGACCGATGAAATTCTTTGAAATTTTCTTGGTTTAAAAAACGTCGTACAATGTACATACAAAAATATATAAGGTAATAAAATTTTATTGTAATTACACTTCTTGAGTAAAAACATTTTATTTTTGGATAAAAGAAATTAAAAACATACACAACAATTGATGATAATAGTTGGCGGAATTTTTAAAATTTTGCAGTTTTACGCAACGATCTGCGTATATAAATACATACGAGTATGTATGCACCCAGAAAACTAAAATGTTAAAATTATTACATCCTAAATGTATGAAATTAAACCAGACAAATAATCAGTTACAGGCGCTAATATAATTACTATACCTGTATTTCATAAACTATACCATCATAAATACTTACCTGCTCAACAATTTATGATTAATTATATTGTTGTAACTTTTCATGAATGTATCTGGTTTTCAACAAATTTTCTGTTTATTTTCTATTTTCACCAAATCATTAAACTACATCTTTTGGATGAAATACCAATCAATAATTTAGTTTTGAATCGAACAAGCGTTAGTCACAATGTAAAAATGATTTTAAATACATCACCTGTAGCATCACACCTTGCAATTTAACTAAAAAACATACATATTTCCATTTCGGTATAGAATATGTGTAACACTGGTATACACAGATTTTATTGAAATTTGATTAATTGATTCTCATAAATAAGAAAAGTTAATCATTAACTTTTATCACGCTCCCACCTACGACTTCGTTTTACGACTTTCTTAACAAGTTTAAACTACCAAAACAAACAACATTGCTTTAGGAAGAAACAAGAAGACTTTTGTTACGGATTTAATGTAAAAATTATTTAGTCTTGAAAGTTGATTTCTTTACGAGTCGGCAATCGACCTTTAATATTCTGTTTCCCTATTCAAACTAGCCGTAGACTCCTTGTGAGAAACACATTTCACGACTTTGCAAATTTAACATTCGCAATTTGTTAGGAGTCACTACACAGTAAAAAATTTTCATTGAAAATTATGTGAATTCTCAAGCGGGCAAATTTGCCGAACTTTTTCATGTAAAAATTCATAACTTGTTAAAATTACATTGTTATGTAATATTCAATTTTGTACACCGTAAATTTACAAGTAAAGTCATGTACCTGTTTACATGAACAAATTTGTAATTTTTGAGGATATAAAATTATTTACAAGAAATGTTTTGTACTGGTTTGCAGTGCAAAAAATTGAATTTTACGTTTTTCTAGGATTTATACATCCTAAATCATCTAAAATGTACACGATTTTATTTGTAAATTTATCAAATCCACTAAAAAGAATTAATTTTAGGAGAAAATGTATTCAATATAATCAAAATAATATTAGTTAGTTTGGTTTTTTCATTTATTATTTAATCAAATAAGTAACTATTAAATTTATAATCTACATTACTATATACAAATTGATTTGTTTTATTTTACAAATTGTACATTTTGTTTTACAAATTGATTTGTTTGACATTACTATATACAAATTAATAATTAATTCTATAAAATTATACATTTGAATATTCTTAATTTAAATTTTATGGAATAGTATAATTTTATTGAATATTTAAACATTTATTAATAAACATAAGTAATAATTAAATTACCGCAATACTTTTATTGTTGCAATATACTTTTATTATTGCAATATTTTTTTTTTAAAATTAACCACTTTTGATTTAAAATTCATTTTACACTTCTTCGAACGAGCAAAGTTAACATCTATATCCAAAAAGCTTTTTGTACTACTCCTAGTGACTGTGAGAGTTCAATTGGAAATTGTATATTAAATACAAAATAAGCAGCCATGGTTATAAGCAATGCAGTCCTAACACAGCTGCATTTTACATTTAATAACGTCCCCTCCACAAAAATATGAATTATTTTATTATTTTCAGCTTGATCTGTACAAATAATTGTAATTATTAATATAGGGAATCTAATATTAAGATTATGTTAAATTACCGATTACAGCAAAAAATGATGTGTTTTCGATTTTTATTTGATTCAATGTTGTTCCAAACTGAAAAATAATTGTGAGTTGTTAATAATTTTCTTCATAGTTTAGGAAAATAAAATTACTCACAGTATATTTTTTGAAGGAAAGTTTGCCTTTTATCTAAAATGTATCGTTATAATTAACAATATTTTAAGATCTTCGTCAATTTCATTATTTTTAAATTTATTATCGAATTTTAAAATTACATTTTTGATAGAATCCCATCTATCATAAAATAATGTTTCTTTTAAATCCCATAAGTTCATAAAAATGAGCCAATAAAATTTTTTACGATAATAGATGTGGCCATTGTTCTTTTATACCATTGATATCATTTAAATTATCATTCAAAAATTTTCTTTGTGAAGTGAAACTTTCTTTAAAAAAAGCTTCTTCATTTAAAACGTTCACATTTTATTTTCCGATTTTTCAAAAAAGTTTGGCACACCGTCCGACAGATTGCTTTTTCGTTTTAACAACTTTGCACCGCTATCCGTTAGTCTATTGAGATAGTTGTTATGATTACATAGTTTCGTGGCCAGTGCAATTGGTTTACTGCAAATCAGTTTACCTGTACTGTCCAATACTGATAAGCTTTTTGGGTTTAATTGTATCAAACGAGCAGCTATGGCACGGAAAACTTTCTGGGGAATATAAAACGATTTACATCGCATATCGTTAACTATACAGTGTATGAAATCGGAGTATAAATATCCGAGATCTTTCGCTTGGTCAAGTAGTTCTATTATTTTCTCTGGCATTTTATTGGTTGGCAGCTCGTAATTAGCAAAAAGCTTTTCAGCTTGTTTTGTACCAATATACGAATTTGAAGAAAAAACAGAACTAATGGCTGTAATTCGACCGCTTGATACAGATACTGTGGAACTTAAAGAAGTAGAGGACTGATCAATCTCCGTGTCACACGAAATGTTTCCTTGTATCCAAGTAACTACGTTATTTGAATTTTCATTTGAAAATCGATTGACAGGAAGGTTATCCTCGCAAAGATATTCTTGATTTCCTATTAATAGCGGAGCGGTCGAAGTTGATGGTGGTGGTATCCATGAAGACGTAATCTCAAGTAATTGAAAAATTTCATTCTTTTGATCAATGTATTACAGGACTTCGATGTCGTCCATTTCTGTTCCATCGGACTCGCACACCAATTTTGCACCTGGAATTCCTGCATCATTTGCTAAAAATAGAGAGGTTATGAAATTAATAAAATTAAATAAGTTATAATTTTATTAATAGAGATAAATGAAAACCACCTTTTTTTATTAAGCTTTGAATACAGTTACCTAAAAAACTTTTTTTCACCAGACGATCCCGATCCCATTGTTTAACAAAAAGGCGTTGTTGTGATGTCATATCGTTGGTAACAATAAGTCTTTAAAATATAAAAAAGTAAATAAATAAATTTATTTTCGAAAGCTTAATTAAGTTTTAAAATAACAGAACATACCAATAAATTGGTATAGCTGATTGTAGTGTGGCATACTTTGATGATCCAATAGTATATGAGATAAAGGGAAAAGGAGAGGAAAGATTCATTATGGAAATGATATTTTGCGAATCATCATACTCGGTGATCTCGAATATTCCTAATTTATAGTTAAACATCATTCGCAAATAATTTCCTATGAACGCTACTTCAGAAACGTTTGAATTAACTAATATTGTTTTTATTGTAAAGCAGGTAACATATCCGTTTTCTATACTAGAAATTGCTAATGCTTGCCCAGTGAAATATTCTATGTTATTAAAAACCAATTTCTTAGTTTGAAATACAAGTATTTGTGGAATTTGAATTAAAAAGCTCTCAGATTCTAACTTCTTAAATTTATATTTTGGAATACAAAACCGTCTACCTGTTAGAGATGCTTGAAGCATTTGATGCCTCTCTGCAAATAATTTTAATAAATTAATATAATTTCTCGATTTTGATGAAATTTGCTTCAAATATTGGTGTTTGCTTTCAAATCGAACCGTTGAAAATTTAATTAAAGGACCAAACAGTTTTATTAATTCAGGGTAATGCTGTAGATAATGATGCTTAGGTCTAAGTGGCACATTCGGAAAAAGCAATGTTCGTAATTTTAAATATCTATTGATTAGATCCTCTAGAATATGAACTTGTGTAATTGTTATTATATGTGAAGAAAGAATCTGTGATATTTCTAACAAATGGACTATCATTTCTAAAACGGTGTTATAAGGATCATTAATTTTATGTATTATCGCCAGTGGTAATAAAATAAGCAAATAGTAGTTTTGTAATGCATATTCACCTAGTTTTTTATTATTATTATTTCATTCAGGAAAACTTACGTTATATTTTAAAGTTTTCTGCAAACGTTCTAAATGCAGATTTAAATAATCGTATGAAAACCATTGATTATTTACAAAGTAGTGAATAGCTAAACTAATATCAAATGCTATTATACCCTCGTACAAATCATGCGCTATGCAGGGTGAAAAACCAGGATTGCTGATATGAAAATAAACCAATTGATTAAAACACGAATTTGCTTTAATTGCATGACAAGAATTTTGTGATCTTAAATTTTCTAGGTCTGCATTATAAGAAGACGGAGATCTCAATTGGCTTCTTGAGTGAAAATTTTCTTTAAATTCCTTTAAAGATAAATGACAAAATCTGCAAAAATATTCGGATTTACTAAAATTCAAGTTATCAGCAGAAATTGCAATAAGAATCCTTTAATATTTCCCATCTTTTGGTCAAATTCAACACCTAGTTGTTTCTGGTTTCCTTAGATCTAATAACAATTTTTCACAAATTTTATTAAATCCGAAAGTTTTTATGTGCGATTCAGTGCAAAGCAATGCCAGCATTATATTGTTTATTTTAGATCTATTGTAAATATTTAAATTACCAATCATAAAATAAATAGATATAATTTTGTGTTTCGATCTAGCTGATCCTAATGGATTGCAAACTTCGAACGCGTCGGTAATAATATAAGTTCGATACGCTTTTCATGATAAAAAAAGTTATTGTTTTTGTATAAAGATCCATCCGTATAATCACAAAATTTAGAGTAGTTTGTTTTTTGTTTGGTGTTAAACAGAGATAAAATTTCTGGTTCTTGAAATAAATGTGTAAGTGTGTCAATTATAGGAATATAATAATTAAAATATGATCTATGGTAATTACTAATCCCTAAGAAAATTTTATTAGGTTTGATGTAAAAATCAGAGGACAGTTTTTGGTGTCGCTTATAAGTCGATAATGAATTCGAAGAAATTAAATTAAGATGAGGTATGATCTCTGTTAAAACTTTTCGTTTTAATTCTAAAGGTAATTTATGACGGCTGAACACATTTTCGATAGACTGACAAATATTTGATTCGAGTAAATTTGAAGAATGTGAAAAATGATCTGCGACTAATGAAATTATTTTTTCCGGAATATTATACTCACATTTTAATTTAGTTAAGAAATTATCGGTAACATTGTTAATATCAATCTCAAGGGATGAGTTATCCTTGTTATTGAATGCTGATGGCATTGCTGTTTCTTTGGAAAAACTACAATAATTGTGTGTAGTGGGTTTTGGGGCTTGTGGGTTTTGTACTTGGCAAGAGTTCTTATTGAATTGGTGGTTCGACTTTTTGTGTGACAAAAGATTGATTTTGTGTAAACTGTTGATATGATTTCTGAACGTTTTCTCATTTTTAAATGACTTAATACACCCACTAATGGGGCAATTAACTTTATCATCGTGAGACACACGTAAATGTTTAATTAAATGTCCTATTAACGTTTCTATAACAATACATTTATAAGAACAGCCTTTCATTTGGCATTTTATTTGGATATTATTTTCTGTCAACTCCTTGGTATTATTATGATGATTTCTATAATAATGGAAGGTAAAACTTATAAACTTGGAATAAACCCGATTACAATTGCTAAATATACATTTAAATATTGAATTTGTGTTATGTTGATGGGATTTGAGATGACGTATATATTGCTCTTTATCATCACATGTTACTTCACAATTGCCACAGCTGAAAATTTTGTAGTAAACTACAAAAATTTTATTAGTTGGATATTGTACACTTATTTTATATATATACACTTATTTAAATCACTTATTTTATACAAAATCAAAATTACTTACCATTCGCTGCAAAAACTTAATGAAAACTAACATAATTTAACAAAAATATTTTTTATTTGTTTGTTTCAACAAAAGACTGTTTTTTCCAAAATTTTACATGAAAATTCTCTTAAATTGAAAAATTAACGAAAAATTATTGAAAATTAACGAAAAATTAGGCAGTTTTACAATATTTTTCTCTGAGTTTTCAAAATCTGTTGAAAAACACAGGCATCTTTAATTTTACATAAAAAAAAGCAAGTAAAAATACTAACATTAAGGATTTTTGCACATATAATAGAAATTTACGATACAAAAATGGTAAAATTACTATTGAAAATTCCATTTTTTTTACTGTGTACGTAAAGTAAGTATTTAATTTGTTTTAATTGAAAAAGTGAATTATTTTATAGAATGTAAGTGAATTATTAAATGTTACTACTAAATACTATTAAAAATTATTTGCATGGCGTCGTATTGTGTAAATAAAACGAATAAAAATCTATAAATTAACGAGTTATGTTGTTCATTCAAATCCACTTTTGAAATTGTGATGGCATAAAAAAACTGAATTGGAGAGAAAAACGGTCAAATATACAATGTATCATGTATATACAATGTATACGTCCAACGTATAAATGGTAATCTTCAATTACCAACTTTTTGATATACTATTTAAACTAAGTGCATCGCATAATATGCACCTGTAAAAGGACCTTAAGTATAAATTTATTTAATATAAATAAATAAGTTAAAGTTTACAAACATAATTAAAAACCTAGATTATTAAAAATGTCAAGAAAAATTGGATGTTGCCAACATATCAACCTTAAGAATCTGGGATGAAGGATCGACACTTGAAATGCGCCTTAGAAAACTTATCGCGTTTGTGGGTCTTTTCACACATACGAAAAAGTGTCTACTGGAATTATTTTTACATTAATTTCGATAATGAAATGAGATGATGGGCTCTATACTCAAGCACGGTGTCAGATTGGTGACTTTAATTATAGAGGTGGCAGAAATCAGACCGACTACCATATAGGTCCATACTCCCGTCACGAATTTGTGACCGAAAATAGAGAAAGAATGTCGAACATTGCGATCGGTTATGATCTCAAAGTGGTGAGTACATTCTTTTCATATAAAAACATTTATTTGGTCACATGGACAAATCCACGTAAAACTTCCTGAATCCAAGTTGATTTCAGATGAACCGGATCGGATTGTTATTCCTAGGCACTAAGTAATGACCATTATCGGGTCATTCCAGTGTAGAATTAATCTGCCAAATTGGTAACTAATTGTAATGTAAAAAATTCAACGAAGTTTCGTTAATTTATTATTTGTCAATTTAAAAACGTATCGATGCGGTTTTTAACTTGTAAACTTATAAAGTAAAAGAGAAATGAATAAAAGAACAAATGAAAATGTTATATTTAATTATAAATATCATATGAACAACAAAATTAGCTAAACTACTTTAAGAATCTTACGGAAAAAATGGTTGAAGCTAAAAAAATGTAAATAATTAGATTCGTTAAAATATCTTAAGTTTTTTTGAGTTTATACGTTAGCTATGATTAGATCATTATTTATTTCTATTAAATCTCATTTACTATGTTTCCATGAACCGAGTTAATTTAGGTTGACTTAATAACATTTTGGCGCTAATCCGTATGGTTTCCATGAACTAGTATAGAATAGAGTTAATTTGGCAGATGAGTTTTAGTATAAAAATTAATTGAATATATTTTATATTACGTTGTTTTGTATTTCAATGAGTGACTGCGATTTTCTTGAATTTTTTCAAGAGCAAAAGCCATCTGAAATAATTGAAGGAAAGGTAATAAAAGCTTTCTTTGTTGGCGCCCCTGCATATCAATTACAAGATTGGCCAATGAAGCACTATACACCAGCAAGTACACCGGAGGAAGAGTCGTTTAGTGTTTATTTAACGAAAGCTCACATTGTAGTTGAACATGCCTTTGGGCGCCTAAAAAACAGATGGCAAATTCTTCAAAAAAGAATTGATACGGATATAATTTTTGTACCACCACATATCGTAGCAACTTGTTGCGTACTGCATAATACTGCAGAGAGTAGACAATTATCTATTCTGATAATTGGAACACCGAATTGACAAATAATAACGTGTTATATTCTCAACCTCAAAATGTAAAAAGCTAACGGCGCCACTTTCATCAAATAAAATTTGAGATCATATTAAAGTTTATATGGCACAGACTCATCCACTTCTACAAAGTAAAATTCTTTGAAAATAGAAATAAAACAAATAAACATATCTTTAAGAAAAATATAAAACTGTATTTTAATTTCAATTCAATGTTTTAAAAATAATCTATGGCTTAGAGGCCGTAAACGGCCCTTACCGCGTCTCAACTGAAACCGTACGAACCAGTTTTAACCATTGGTGCACATTATAGGTGAACAAGCCCAACGAATGTTCTTACACAAAAACGCGTTTTTATGTCATCCGGATGCATGTCGAACTCGAGACCGCAGCGTGATGAGAAACTCTCCTAACCATTAAGCTACAACCGGCAACAGTAATCACATTACTTCAACTAAATAAAATATTTCGTAAATAGTTTTTAAATTAAATTTACTATCTTAACCTAAAATTCATTTCATTATCTTAACCTAAAATTTTAAGTCACAGAATATTTCACAGCTTTAAATCTAAAAATTTTTATATAATTTTTAAATTTTATATGTTCATTTTTTTATTCTCTATTAATAGGTTTTGAGTTTTTTTTAACGAATTTTTTTTGCAACTCATCTTTTTATGAGTATAAATTGAATTCATAATCAATTAGTTTGTTAGTGAAGAAAGTCCTCTTGAATTTTGCTCTTTCACTTGATGATTTTGGAAACTACTTTCTCCCATCCAAAATGTTTTCTCCGTCGATTATTCGATGAGGAGCTGCAAGTGGATGTCTCACTGGTTTCCACTACAATATCTTCTGTCTCTTGTTCAATAATATTTTCTGTATCTAAAAAATATTATAAAAACATTTGTTACATAAAACATATGTTTCAATACATAAACATATATTTTACTTGAAATTGGCGTAAACACGTCAATGACATTCTGCAATCATAAGCTGGTAGGTCTTTTTCCACTTGTTTTCTATTGTATCTACTTTTTTGTCTGTAATACTCCTCTTTCACAATTCTGAAAATATCTTTTTTCGGTATTTATCCCATCCTTAAATTTTAATAATTGTTTTTCTGCAAAAACAGAAAATAACACTATACAATCGTCGTCATTCCAAAAAACTCGAGATGCCATTTTTATTTGAAGTTATGATCACAACTAAACAAAAAACAACAAAATAAAAGGAAATGTCAAGCAAACCTACCTTAACTGTATTGGTTTCATTGAGTTAATTTGGGTTTAACGGAACTTTAATCTAATTTGCGTTTCCATTCACACAACCTTCTGTCATGAAAACATGGTTATTGTAACGTACATGTAAGCCTATTATATATTTTTTAATGTAAATCTACTGCCGAAATGTAATGTATTTTCAATTGTTTGTGATCGAGTTTTGTTTAATAAAAATAAATTATTAAATACTTTTTGTTTTTTCATGAAAATTAAAAGAAACAGAATATAATGTTCGTACACTATGTAAGTATATTTAAATTGATTACTGTTTTCAATTTTTAAATGTTCATGTTAAAAGGTAGCTCGAAATACCACATCGGTTAAAAGGAATGTAAAAGGAATTTTTCTCCAACCGATTACGATCAGAGGTGTGAATGAAAACATCTATGGCCCCCTGTTGGAGTGCAGAATCCTTGAGCTTACCCAACTTCCATGTTAGTACTAAAGACTAGCTTTCAGCTATGACCATTGCTGATAGTTTTACGCCAATCGGACTTATAGCCGTACGTCCTCGATTTGGCTATGTAATGGCGTAAAGTAAATAAGCGAACCGCGAAATAGTTGGGAGTGCGATACACATAACAAATACTTGTTATAGTACTTTGAATGTTTACCAAATAGCTAATCTATACAAATACATTTACTTTGCAAATGGTTGTGTTTAGTTGATAGTCAGTAAAGTTGCTGCCTTCATATGACGTCAAGATTGAAATTGCAATATACTCACTGTGGTTGGTATCTTGCATGTTACTTTTTCGCAATTGTTGATCGTGCAAACTCAATGTACACATCTATAACTTTTTTCTGATGGCCTCAGCTACAAACTATAAATACATTTTGTTTACGACATCAAACGTTGATGTTGTACCTGGTTATAAAATGTGGGTACTTATTTTTCACATGGGTCCCATTTATTGTCAATGCAAACCCATTACTAATATTTTCTAGTTCCTCGTGTGTTGGTAAATGATTACAACTATTGAATAATATATAAAGTTTTGTGGCATATCCTAACTGATACACTTAGGTATGTTCATTCAACCGATTATACTTGGTAGCTTGTTGCACATGCCAGCCAATATAGGAATATAATCAGTTCAATTTATATAATGTTTTAAGCATCTTGATATGCATACATAACCATTTCTTCCCCAAATCTCAATTTTCAGTAATTATGTTCCTATTCTTTACAGTACTGAAATTAAATATTTGTAGTCAGGCACTAAAACATAGTTTATATACTATGACAAAAAAATCAAGTTATCATAAAATAAAACAATTGCAACTGAGTCTTATTTTATTATAGATAAAAACGAATATTGTACGACTGCTATTAGAGTGTCGGATATTCATGTTTACATTTGATTGTGTTTATTTTGTATATAGTGTATATTTCTAATTTTGTATTTTTCCAGGATTACAAGAAACCCAAATCAGTTCGAAATATAAGTAGAATTTATGGAAAAAATGTAGAAATAACCAAAAATTTAAATTCCCATCAATTTCGTAATATTACAAACATGGTTGTATGACTTAAAAAACGATTAAATTATGCCGACCCTCCAGAAAAAAAACATTTGTGGATGGAAAAAGGTAGGACTACATGTTAATATACACTAGAACCTCGAGTTGCGTCGATTCGACTTGCGCTGCTTCGACTTGCGTCTCGAAAAAAAATAATTTCCATTTGCATCACATTTTGGACGCAACTCGAATTTACTTTTTAGTAAAAATTGTTTTTTTTTCAGAGCCATCTCGAAGACGGATCTGGCTTTGTACAACCCTTACAAAACGGAGCATATAAAAAATGCAGTACAATTGAAAAGCAAATAGAGATTTCCCCTTAAATGGTTTAATTATAATTTATGATGAAAGTTTATCATTCATTTTCTTACTTTGGTGCGCATCGTGTCATATTTGATATACACACAATACATTTCAAAATCTGTCTGCATGGTTCAATATATGCAGTTAAGCTTAGTTTTTTAGAATCTAGTAAAGAAATATTTTATTTAGGTTTCAAGTTGCGTTGTTTTGAGTTGCATTTTCCTGGAACGCATTAGTGGCGCAACTCCAAGCTCTAGTGTACATAGTAAAGTAATATATTAACAATACATATTTTCCGTAGGTATAAGAGATATTAAGTACCACACTAACTTTCCTATTCACGCTTATTTCGAAACCAATACCTTTTTGAAACTGAATTTCCTGAGTTACCTCCATCTTAAATAAGCAAGCAAGAGCATTAGAATTGATCTCACTCACTTATGTTGACTGAGGTTATATTTTGACAGTAATAATAGCTTTGCAAGAGTCGCAATCTGGTTTTAGATCAAAAAATATTTATTCGTTAGTTTTGATAATCAATTTACAATTTTTTTGCAAGAAAGAGATAGAGAATAAGTCAACTCGCCACGTTACTTATTTGTTTAAGTTAAATTCCACAAATAATTATTCGTCTCAACATCAGCGTAAGAACAAAATTAGAGCAAACTATCTATCTGGAACTGATCGTGCCGGATTAATATTTGAATCAAAGTGAATAATTTGTTGGATATTTAACTGAAACTAGAAGATATAACAGGTCATTCAATAAGTCCATAGGATAAGTAAGAAAAAAAACAAAAATTTGTCAAAACTCGATTTTACTATTCAACAAAGTTGCCTTCGAGGGCGAAACAACGAGTATAGTGATTTTCCAATTTTTCGATACCACTTTTATAGTACGATTTCTCTTTCTCATCAAAATAGACCTCAGTTTCAGTGATTAATTCATCATTGGACTTAAATTTCTTTCCAGCTTAAATCGTCAAGTTCTTGGACTTAAATCGGTTTCATCAATCTGTGGCACGGGGCATTGTCTTGGTGAAACAGCACTATTTTCTTTTGCCAATGCAGCCGTTTCTTAGCGATTTCAGCCTTCGATCGATCCAACAGTGCACAGTAATAGTTGCGGTTGATAGTGGTAGCTTTTTGGAGATTGTCGATGAATATTATTCCGTTTGCATCCCACACCATCACCTTACCGGACGACTGTTATGTCTTTGCTCACTTTGGATTCGGTTCGTTGACTGCTGCCACTCAGCTGACTGTCTTTTGGATTCTGGTGTGTAATTATGAAGTCATGTCTCATCAATTGTCACATATCGACAGTAGAATTCCATTTAATTGCGGTTGAAGCGCCAAACACTCCTCTGAAGCATCGATTCGTTGTGGTTTTTGGTCGACTGTGAGCTCACACAGCACCCACTTTGCACAGAACTTTCGCATACCCAAATGTTCGTGTAAAATGGTAAATCTGACATCTTTGCAAGTCAACTAGCACCTTTAATTTGCGATCGTTCATAACCATAATTTGTGGATTTTTTTCTGTTTTCTGGAATAACAGCCGCATTTGGGCGTCCACTGCGCTCTGCATCATTGGTGCTGGTACGACCACATTTAAATTTAGCAATCCACTTCTCTACCATTTGTCTGGAGCGAAGTTTAGATAATGTTTATCAAGCCTTTGTTTGGTTCTACTGAATTTTTTTTTATCAAAAATCAATGCTTCATTAAACCTCGAAATTCACTTTTTTCCATTTTTTTTTCAAAAACAAAAGTTGCTTCACATAAAATGATATAACTCACGAATCAATGGTCAGATAGCTGTCAAATTTATACACGTATCGTTTAAATATTAGTACTTAATAAAAATCATATGGAAAAATTCTAATAACGCCATCTATGTGTCATCCTACGGATTTATCTAATGGTTCTGAATGTAAATAAAATATACTTTTTGGAAATGATAACTGCGTATTATTATTAATTCAAAAGTTACTAATTGCGTATGATTATTTACACAAAATAAATAATATTATTATTTAAACCACGAAGCTTTAAATAATAATATTGTAATAACTTCAACCCCTCCAACTTAAATAATAACATAGCAAAATTGAAAAACCACTTACCATACAAACAATTACACAGTAAACAACCAAACAGCCGAAACATCAAAGAGTCTATAAAAACAACCACCTTGATAGGTGGTTGTTTAGATACCAATAATCTTAGAAATTTATTATTAACAACATATTTATAAAATTTCCTAGAATCAATCACGAGTCATCTCAAACCCATTCCCTTTATAATTTTTGAATTATTTCTTATGTTTCAAATGACGGTGAACAACCTTAGAAACGTGAAATGACTGACATGATTTTATTTTTGTAGTCAGATGTCTATAAATAAATAATTTAATTTTATTTAAAAAATAAATTTTTGGTTTCAATTGTTTCTTATTCGATATATGACGTTTATGCCTACATATATCGGGCAGCAATCACCCGATGGTATCAAATGTACATATGCTTACAAGGTGACATTTCAGCTTCAATTGTTTTATAATTCTATACTTATGCAATAAGCTATATTGATTTAAAAATCGGTGACATATGTGTAGAAATACGTTATGCGATGCTTTTTTACTTTTTAAATTGTTAAAAACGGTGCAAAAATATGCCGAAAATTTTGTGAAGTGTACGATGAGATTTCTGTGAGGGAACGAAGAACCCAGGTGTGGTTTGCTCAATTCATTCCGAAAATTTGGATGCCAAAGATGCACATCGCTCTGGTCGGCAACTCAATGAAAAAGTCGAAGAAATCTTGCGGTTGATATAGCAAAACCGGCACGCTATCAGAAAATAGCGAAGGTATTAAACATCAACCACATGACAGATTACGTTTCATTCTCCAAAGCAGTCATATTAACGTAAAGAACTAACGCAAAGAAATTTGATGAACCAAATTGATATCAAGAAAATGTTACAGAATCGAACTCCTTTTTGAAACGAATTATTTGGGCGGTAAAAAATCGGTTAAATACTTAAACTTCAACATGGTAAGAGACTGGTGATTCTCCAAATACGACGTAAAAGCCTTGACTAACAGCAAACAAGGTTATATTGAGTGGTTGGTGGGCTTGGAAAACAATTGTCCATTATGAGCTGCTGCAACGTGGCCAATCATCGGACCTGTATAACTCAAATGTTTGAACGAAGCAGAAAGAGCGACCAAAATTGGTCAACAAAATTGTATTTTATCGTGACAGTAGTAGACCACACACATTTTTAATGACTCAGAACAGATTGACGGAACTTGGTTGGGAAGTTTTGATGCATCCACCGTAAAGCTTGGACTTTGCACCATCTGATTACAATTTGTTTCGGTCTCTGCAAAAGTCTCTTGATGATAAAAAATTGACAGACCGAAACGCTGTTGAAAACTAGTTGGCTAGGTTACAGCTATATACTATAATAATAATGGAGCTAATTAAGTTTAGGTTTGTATTGGATCGCCAAAAAGTTAACTTATTTGAAATTAGCCAAGAACTGAAAAATGGTCTCAAGAGTTAAATTTCTGTTTGTAATGTGGTTTGTTACCGGTTTTACAGAAACAAGGTGACATCTTTCGATAGTTTGTAAACCAATTTATTATTTGGGTCGAATCTAATTTTGTAAATCAAACATAATTCTCTGTAAATAATGAATATACTTTTTCATGGATACAATAATTTTATCGAATGACATTTTCCCAATCAGCCAATGGGAAGTTTTTCAAATATTTTGACGGCCGCCCCTGGTTCTCCAATATATTTTGATATATGAATGTGTGTGCATACAATACATAATATTCGAAAGTTGTTTATTCTTTCAAATATAAACGCTTAGTCAACGGTTTCTAATAAACTATTATAGTATTTTAATTCTAAACACACACCATATATTCTCAATCATAATTAAAATTTTAAAATCCATGACATGATTTCATTTTCAATTAGTCGATATTCAATTAAGTCACATACAACTTTCCAATAGGTCAAACGAAGAACTCGTCATGCTGTTATGCGCGCCGCTAGCTAGCAACAAAAAACTATCCAAATATAATTTTTTTTTGTTGTATAGTTTTGGCAAGAAGGCTTTCATGTCAATCATGTTAATTATTAAATTTATTACTAGCATCATTCTTAATACCTTTTTAATAAAAATTTATAATATTTTGACGGACAAATTAGACGATACGTATTTAAATTCAATATGTTTCATCAGTATAATTCCTTTTATGTTGTCTTTAAACTGTCAATTTTCTTATAATATGATCATGATAGAGTCATCGTTATGTACTCAACCAATTCAAAAAAAAATGTTTAAAAGAATGTTTAGTATTCCTACCTACATACGCTTTTCGATTTCGAAATGAATGTGCGTTATCTTAAAGTATGTTATGTAAACCAATTAAATGAATCTGTACATTTTATAATGACTTAATTCAATGGGTCAACCGAACTTATACGTTAATTAAGTAATGCACTTATATTATATGGGAAAATAATGAAAATTATTTTATAGTAACTAAGTCAATTGTCTCCTTTTATGGTGGCGCACAATACATAAATTGTTCGCATACCTAAAATTATTGTGATTGCGATGTGGTACAGCAAATATTTACTTAAATACATGCCTTATTATTTTGTGTATTAGCTATAATTTATCAAGTTTGTTTATTACTTATGTATGTTTACCTCTACTATCCGTCTGAGAGTCTAATATTTTTGAAATAACCAACCAAATGGCGCTGTGATTAAAACGGCGTAACGGATATAGGGTATGCATAAATGATGGAGAAATTTCATCTTAATCGCCTATTTCAAACTTTTCAGCAAATACAAACATGAGGGAAGCGTAGATATCTTCGACCAGATTTCGAAATTATTATTATAACTGAATCATGTCGACCAAAAGGACCTTTGTACGGGATCCGTAACAAAACTATCGTAGCTTTTCCACAAACTTTTATAAAATAAGTACAAAATTTGGTATTATGTAATTAAGTGGTTATGCTATTCCCCGAAACTTGATGCTGTATATTGCGAGCCTTGTTGGGTTTTTGGCAAAAAAGACTAGATAATTCGCGTCACCATGGAATAGAAAAGTGGCGTGGTCTCTCTAAAAAAATTAAAACGAACGAGAACTTTTGTTGCATTTATGAATAATGGAGGATCAATGAAACAATTGATAAGGACGTTGTAGAAAAAATTCGATATGAATCAAATTTTTGGGTACAAGTTTTTGAGAGGTTAGTAAACATAACATTATCGCTCTTTAAAAATTCGCTGTCATTTCGCGGGCATCGTGAAACTCACTCTACAAAATAAGTACAATGGAAATTTATTAACACAAATACAACTTCTATCGAAATATGATACTATTATGAAGCAACTTTTGACTATGCTACATGGATCAATAAAATATTTAAGACCTCAAATTCAGAATGAAATTATTCATTGTATCGCAACACTTCTCTTTTTTTTTAAATTTAGTTTTAATTGGGTGCAGGGCGGACTTTTAGACTGTCCTAGCTCCTTGTAACTGTCAGAACTCCTGCACCCAACGCGCAATCCTTCAAGTAAAGGTTGATAGCTGCCTTAAACTTGTGCATTTTACACTCCAACGGACACTGAAAACCACCCAACGAATTCCACTTCCCAGATTTTCGATAAATAAATTCGCGCTTTATGCCTTCAGTTCGAGGTTACGGCAGATTCACAGTAAACCTATGCGCATTAACCGTTCCTCGTGTTACCTGTCCTGGCGTAACAAATGGTGGTATTTTCTCCTTTAATTCTGCAGAACTTTTACCATTTATCAATCTATAGAACACGGTTCTGCAACATCTCTGCGGTGCTGTAGGCTGTCCAGATCTTTCGTCTGGAGTTTCGTATTATTTGAATGACACGCTGCTAAACTCTATCCGCTGCTGAAGCAACTGGAGAGCAATGCCATATATGCTCCACTCCAAACCTGACAGCAATATTGTATACAAGCTCTCATAAAGGTGTTATATATCTAGAGAGCCTGATGCGATTTAAAAAAAACCGTCTGCATCTACTGAGGAACCGAGTTTACGTGAAGCTGATTTGGCTAATGCGATAATGTGTCCATTCCATTTTAAAATGTTGCTACTTTGAACACCAAGCAGACGAATCGAGTCACATTCCACACAGCAGACGAATTGAGTCCCTTTTACCACAAAAGGGTATTCGTTGTGCCTCTTTTTACGCGAGAATGTGCATATTTACCTAATTTATGCTTCCCGCTCAAATATTGTACTCAAATCGGAACTAAGCGAAGTGACAACTTCCAGCCGTTCACCGTGTTACTCTGCAGGAGTAGGTTCGACATCGAATGAAATAGAAGTGTAATGTTGCATCTTGTAACTGATATCAATAGTTCACCCTTTTATACAATTATAATGGATATAACTCAAGATAAAACAAAGAAAGATCAACTCAGTCAAATATTTAGATATGCAAAAATTATTAAAATTGAGGATGAGCCAGTTTCCATTGAAATTCGAGAAGCATGTTTGGGGTTCACTGCAATACACACTCATTCAGCTACTGGGCTTTACGCAGACATATTAAAACTATTTAGCAAAAATCATATACAATAAGGCAAATGCAGAGGGCAAGAATATTATGGTGCGAATGTTATGAGCGGGACGTACAGAGGTGTTCAAGCCCTTCTCAAGTAAGATCAACCTACCATACATACAATACGCAGCTCATAACTTAAACTTAAACATAACATTTTTTACAATCCTGAAAGATATATATTCATTTTTCGGTAACAGTGTAAATAGATGGGATTTATTATCAAAATTTTCAACAGAATCGCAACTTACTTTAAAAAAAATAAGTTAAACGCGCTGGGCAGGACGGTATTCTTCATTTTTAAGTATTAAAATGAAAGCGTTATCCGAAATAAATTTAACAAGTTCAAAACGAGATAAACGTGAGGAAGCTTTAAGAATCCAAAAGAATATGGGCTCATTTGATTTTGTTTTCATGTGAGTATTTTTGTCTAAAATATTAAGCGTGATAAATGTACCATCAAAAATTCTGCAAATGAAAAACTTAGACCTTACGACCGCATCGGTATCTTTAGAAAATTCGTTTAAGAAATTAAAGCAATATAGAAATATGTTTGATTCTACTAAAAATGAATAGCAAAAAAATGGGGGATCACTGGAACATTCACACAAAACAGAAGAAAATATGAAGAATTAGCCAGAGACCACCGTTTCAATAATAGTTAGAATTTTTTTCGAATTTATGTATTTTTGAAAGTCTTAGACTTCGTCGTCAATCAACTGGATGACAGATTTAAAGCTTTTGGAAGAAATAACGAAACTATTTTCCTGTATTCAACCAGATAAATTTGTGGAAATCAATGACGATGATCTCATGAAGTCTGCAGGAGTGATACAAGAAAAATATAAAGTATCCTATCGGAAGAGTATCCGCTACAAATTGTGATGGTAAAACCAATGCTTAAAAAAGAAAATTTTGGAGATATCATCAATACGAGGATCAGCTTAATCGACAATCATTTTTGCCTGAACATATAACACCTATAGCTCTCTGAAAAAATACACAAATATCGTTTTGTCCTTGGTTGGATTCGAACCAGCTTCTATTTTAACTGCTTCTACTTACTTAAGGCACATACTGTAACCATTTGACTATTGCATATTTGTTACAATATGCTGGAAAAATCGTCAATAATTAATAATGTATGTTGTGCACGTAACATTTAAATATTTCATACAATATATAATAGGCGAACAGATAATTACTGGTGGATCGGAGGATGATATAGTGTGGCTTAGGTCTGGTCAGAGCTGGCAGGGGCAAACAAGCAGGCTCATTGGGTATGTTCCTGTTTGGATGGTTGGATGATGACTTTCGAGTGGTTGTTGTGACTGGTCGTTTCTTTGACAAGCATTAACTATATAAGCATTTTTTTAAAAAAAAGAGATGAAATGACTTTCTCAATTATTTATGTATATAAATAAATAAACGAGTTAACAGTATATTAGATCGCCATAATCGTCATATTATCTCTTAAGAAAGATTTGACTATCGCCATAATGTTGTCGGGTCATCGCGGAAATATTATATATATTGCCCCTCGCGTTAGACGGTGATGGATCGGGAAATATAGGAACGCAACTTTACATATAGGAAATGATGAAAACACCCAACATATTTATTTAAAATACTCTACTTAAAATACAGTTTTAACAGCTGAAGTTACACAAATATCATATCATAACATGACGTTTACTTACACTCCAAAACTATAAATGCCAAATCACTTTTGTATAGAATAGCACTTGTGAATCGAAAACCATTGCGTTTCGTATTAGAAGTAGCAGACCAGGTATCGTAATACAGTACACTGCAAAATAGTTAGAGCACCTTGATAAGAATTTGAATGAGCCGAAAACTTTCTATGAAGTAATTCTTACTTTAAGTTGTGAATATTATCCAAACAATAATTGCAACTTCCAATAAAATTCTACCAACGACATTGACTGTAAACTACAGATCCGTTACGCAAAATTTAAATTATCTTGGCTATTTCTATTGATCATATACTGACCGAACAGTCTGTACCACATAAAAATATTAGTTTGTATCTTGTCATTGTCAAGGTTCGGAATTATTTTTATTCACATTTGAAACAAATATAAACAATTTATAAATCATTTGGTTTAAAACAATAGTAGATATGTCAACCGATAGGGTTCTTAAAGAAATTAATTAATCATCAAAAATTCACCTCACGGTTAACATACACCTATTTATATATACAGTTACAATATAAAATCGCGACCATCCTTTAAAAATTGATACTAGGAAATGAATTCACTTAATTAATTTTCAATTCATTTCATAAAAAATAAATAATCGTAATTTATGGTTAAATTCTATATTTTTGCTCTTAAATAAAAATGAGGTATTAAGATCAAAGATATAATTGAGAAAAATACGTATATTGAGAAATATGTAATAAATATAATAATAATAAAAATTAACCCTCAAGGCTTGTGCACAAGAATATAATGAGGAATTGAACAACATTCATAATTTATAATTTCTATATTCGATTGAAAATATTTTGTGTGTACGAGTATGTTTATATACAAGTAATGTATCCGAAAAAAAAATACGATTACCAATCACAATAGATCCTATTATACTTGTACTTATTGGTAACTATACTCTCCTATCACATTACTTTCAATCTAATTTTAAATTAAATAAAATGAAAAAAAATTTCAATTATTTCCTGTTGAAATCATCATGCTTTTTTACCACGACTTTATACAAAACTAAATATACTAATCATAGTTCAAAATAAGAACGTGTGAAAATTAATTAAACAGTTCAAGTACAATTGAATCTATGTACATATATCTGTACATACATACTCGTTTATATTTGTGATTAAAATAAAAATTGAAATTAAATCTTGTATATTCACTTCTAAATATTTCCTAATAATTCGTTACATATCCATCATTGAAACAACGACTATATAGCTATATAGCTGTCTGTATATTACACCTCTATAATATACCAAAATGACACATACTTGTGTTCTTAGAGTTGTATACATACGGAATGTCATAATTTATTATGAAAAGTCTTTAAATTAATCCTTCAACTTGATAAGTTCATGAACGTACCAAACGTCAATTACACATGAATTTGAACGGAAGACGAGACGCTACACTCGAAGAGAGTACATACAAAATCACACACGACTTTTTTTTAGTAATTTAATTGTGTTATACATACTTCATGTATCATTCATTATTCATGGCTAAGTACATATTATGTATGTATATACGATCGAGACACCTTTAAGGATTTGCAAACATATTATATTCACTATACAAAAATGTCGATCTAAGGTCACACGTTTATTATGTCATTTATGGTGCGATCGAAAGTATAGTATATAAAATAGAAAAGTGTTTTAAAACCTAATTAATCAACTAGACCGAAAGATTCGCGGCGCACTCAAATCATTTCAAAATGTTACATTTTAATAAACAAGAAAATTGAATAACACACGTACAAGACACAAAATATCTTCTATAGAACACACAATACAGAAAAGTATTGCATTCCAAATCGAACTATCATGAATTGACATTTGAATCCAAAAAAAAAATTTGTAGTTTCATCTTTTTTCATTCATTGAATTTTTTCAATTTTTACTTTCAATAATACAACAACAATGCTAGATAGATAAATACAATATAGAATTTGAACTCCATGTTCCGTAAGTCTACGATCAAAACAATATAAGAGATGATGATTTAACAATAATAATAAAAAAGTAAAACTTGAACAATTTTAAAATAGATGAGAGCACACCTTAAAATTAGAAAAATTATGAAAAGTAATTGTTTCATTTTGTTTTTACATTTTCTCTAGTTTCCAGTACAATAAACTATTTTATTACCGCATAAGCGATTTGAGTTCCGGATCTACACTCGTAAAAAAATTAAGTCATAAATTTACATTTCGCGATTTGATTAATTAACTGTATTAATAGTTTATATTCAACAGATTTTATTAAAGATTCAAGGCTTTATTAATAAACATACGGCGCAGATGCCTCTTACCTAACATTGTTTTGGTTGCAAGTGTATTGCGGAGTTATTAATATTCAATTATTTATTACTTTGTTCACTTGTCGACAGATATAATGTTGTAGCTCACTAAGATTTCTTATAAAATGTTCCAATGACTTCATGGTGAATAATTAAGTTGGTAAAATTATCCTTATAAATGATGTTCGTACATACATAATTTGTTTTAATTTTATAATTCGATAGTTTAAGCTCTTATAATAGTTGTCCTTCTAAAGAAAGTGAATTTATTTTCATCATTATTGACGTATCGATATTTTCATATATGACACACTTTTCGTATTTAGGCTGTTTTCTAAACATACTGTTTGTCGACTTATAAAATTAGTAAGCCTTAACCTTTCGAATTGATTTCATTTACTTATTTTGACAAAAGTTTTTTTTTACAGATATAATTGTCAAAAAATTATGACAATTGATTTGCGAAAGTAGCAAATGCAACTAGATCAAAAAATATTTAACTCGTTTCGAAAACAGCCGAGTCCTCATTTCCAAAGTGATTTTTCAAAAACAAATACGTAGTTGATCGTTCGTTTAATTTTATTATCTCCCTTTAGACCAGGCGTATCAAAAGCGTACATCTTGCGAAGACTTCACATTGCTAAGGTTTTCGTAAACTGTGCGCCAAAGTAGAACAGAAATGATACATAAACCGTTCTTTTATCATGTGAGAAGTGTATATAAATGAGTTCGTAATGTGTGAATCATTTACGTAATTTCTAGGCGTACTGTTTACGAATTCAATCTACATATTATTTACGAACTGTTTGAAACGGATTAAAGTTTTAATTGATTTAGAAAACCCAGTCGATTTATTAACGAATTTTATTTTAAGAATAATTAATATATTTAAAATTAGTGTGTCATAAAATTTATTCCAGGTACAATAAAAATTAGTCTCATTATGTAATAAAAATCAATAAACTCAGTTCAGGTTATATAAGTTGAAAATTCATAAAATAATGGTTTTCATTTAAACCAACAGGATAATAAGGATGATTTAGTTAATATTTTGCCTTAGTTATAAAAATTGTTGTAATTTCAAGAACATTGTGGTTTAAATAAATATATTTTAAACAGCGTATTAAAACCACCTTTTTATAACAAATTCAACATCAGAAGCACGCGCTTCTGAATTTGGCTAATGTCTCCTCTGCAATAAAAAAATGATTATAACATTTATTGCATGAACCAATCAACGACAACATTTTAAAAGAGTTGAATTCAAATTAATATTAATATCAATTTCTATGAGCAGGTCATCCTCATTTTTTTTCACCGATGTGAATTATTGTAACTATAGCGGGACCAGCTCAGTCAATCTTCAATGATGATGATCAAATTGTAGGCGTTAATGATACCTCAATAGGACTGGAAAACATTTGATCTTCATTAAAATTTGAAATATTAATTAATTTATACATTCAATTTTTAATTATATTAAATTATAGTAAATCAGTTCTAATTTACTATAATATTCTTTTGATTATAATGAAAATCACATAGTCACCGGTCTAGTCTATATATTTCTTATGTTCCAAGACATATATTCCTACTTTTGACATCCAAGCTTTAATTCTGTATTTTGTAATCAATTATTATTTAAATATATGCATAAGTATATATGTATATGCTTAACGTTTAGGAAATCTAAAAAAGTTTAGCCCATAGTGCAGATTTGTGTCATATATGACACATATTTATTTTTGTTTATTATTTATGTCATATAAACTATCCCATACAAACGGTTTACAACAAATTCAAATAGAAAGATTAACTCGTTTGTATGTGTGAGTTACTTTTACATGGCAATGACATTTATTCATTTATATTGGCGGGAATCTCATCATTTTAGTTTGATGATATTGTGTGGTGTTTAAATGTAAAAATAAAATATAAATAAATATATTTCTTCAACGAATCCTTAATTATTTAGTTAGTAATTTGTCAGTAAAATTTATGTATCATATTTGACGTTCGTTAAGCAATTTTTCATTTATGTGTCATATATGCTCACTTTATTAATTGGTAATTAAATTAATTTCCAATTTAGGGCTGTTTTGGCTTGTGCAATACTGTCATCTCGAAAACAATATCTGACTCTAGAAGAGATTGAAAAAATTGTCGAAGAGTGGTCTGATAACAGTGAAGATGATCTTCAAGACGATAATGAGGAGGAGCAATTTCAGCCACAACAAACAGAGGATCTTGATAGTAATAACGACGAAAAATTTAAATATAGAGAATATTCCTGTCGTGTTCGTAAGATAGAACGTTCGTAAGATATACGAATCGATAGAGTAGACCACTTTCCAATTTGGGACAAGGGAACGCGCTGCAAATTACCGTCGTGCAAACAGCAAACTTTAAAAAATGCTTCAAGTGCCAAGTCAGCTTATGCTTTAATGTGTCAAGACATTGTTTAATGGCATTTCTCAACTAAACCAAGAAATCTTAATTAAGACTGCAGCAACAGTGCTGTGATATGAAATTCATTTATTTATTATTTTATACTTAACGAATTTACATATATGATTTTTGTAATTTTTTTAATAAATAAATGTATTGAATTCAAAACGAAATACTATATGTAGTTTTAGTCCTTAATACACTTTGTGTCATTATGACACATAAATATAATTTGATTTTCAAGGAAAAATATTTGTTTCTTAAAGTGTCCTATATTAAACCAGATTAACGCATTAAGCTCCTAAGAATGACCAAGTTTGGTCAAAATCTCTTTTATCGCACTAAGGGTTAAATTTAAATCCCCGTTTAAATTTGAAGGATACTTTAGAGCCCAACGATTTGCACCTATTATACAATAATTAAAACCCATTTCCTTTTCCAAGCCATCTTAATTATAAATTATAAGCATTTAAGCTTATCATAAAAAAAAGCTTTAATATTGAAATAGCACACTGAAATTTCACTAATGTATGAATATGGATAAACAAAGTATGAATGTGGATAAATTCTAGAAATATCTTTTGTAAATTAAAAATGATCAACTTCGATGTTGAGTACGCACCACGCTACATTTATTTCATTCCAAAAGTTTGATATACCTATGATTATTTGCACCATTGAATATACTTGGTATTTTTGCATGTACTATCTCATGCTGATCCGATGCTATACACTTTTAAAAACATTAAAGTGAGTTTAATTTATAATATCTTGGAGCAAAAATGGTCCATGCATGTTTCATAAATATTACGCACCAAACATAAAACCCGTAGAATTTTACCATAGTAAATCACCGCTTGTATTAAGAAGCAATTAAATTAGATTGGGTCGTTGGGTTGATGACAAAAAATCATATGCTAAGCACATCAACATCAACAGTGAACTTAGATAATTCCAACGTAACAACGAACATCTGCTTTCTCTAGGAAACTCGTTGATTAGTAACTAGCAGAGAATCGACTTATGTAATAAAATAGGTTCGTACTGCTATGACACAAAACAGATACCGGAAATTAAAATAAATTAGAACTTTGCAAACACACATTCTTTCTTACAAAAACATTAATATGTAAAACGCCCCGAAGCAAAATTGATTATGTCTTACTTTCAATAGGGCACACTCAGGTTGCCCAAGACGTGAAAGTGTGTCGGTGTCTAATCAAATACGTACAAGTCAGGAAGGGCAGGTAAATATACAATGCTATTCTGCTACAAATGGAAAAACGCAACAAAAATATCAAAAATTTTATCTTACGCCGTCTGATATATAGTACCAGTATATTATGAAGTGTTTAATGAACACTGTTTGGGAGGTATTTAAAACTTCGATTATAATCACAATCAAGAGACATTCAGCATGATAGGTTTGATGAGGATTGTTCTCTTATTGCATTGTTCTCTTATGGTAATACTGAACTTAGGAACGATGGGAGATAATGGACTAATTGAACCTCCCAACATATTACATATTAGCATTGGCTGAGATATAAAATTTTTCATTTCCAATAGTAATATTTTTGAGAAAAAATCATCTTATAGGTGAATAGAATCGGTTACCAAATTTATAGACTGTCTTTGCATATTGACAAATTGAAAAGACTGGGATTCGTGGCTACGTTGAACATCATTTCAGTGCTACTGCTATTCATCCTTTTAACCAGAAAATGTCAT
Source organism: Tipula lateralis (assembly GCA_963932295.1). Lineage (NCBI taxonomy): Eukaryota > Metazoa > Arthropoda > Insecta > Diptera > Tipulidae > Tipula > Tipula lateralis. The sequence goes on from OZ010736.1 coordinate 88,667,345, forward strand.
AGATTCTGAATAAGATACATCTTCTTAAGTCATGAGATTTTTAAAAATAATAAATGATCCAAAACAACTGAATCCGATGAAATTTTGATCTAAACTGACGGGTAACTTATAATTGACCGTTTAACATTGACTAAGGTATCTTCCGCTAAACTAACTGCCATCACAATCGAGAAAAACAAAAGATGATTTATTTTAATTATTATAGTGATTGAGTCGGTGAATCAAAATGATGTCATATTTTTACAAACCTTTGCTGATATTTTGTCGATACATTTAATTAATTACAATCTTTAAGTTATTATATTACAGTTTATATTATGTGTATTAGGTATATGTATATTACAATTTCTATTATCATCCCTAACCAATATTTAACTAGCAAGATTTTTTGAAGTTTTTTCCAAAATATTTTAAATCGACCTCCATATTATGGTTATATAACCCCGATATACTACTCGGTCTAAAATAACTAATTGATGAATGTAAACATCCAACTATTCCATGTGGAATGCAAAATATCGACCATTTTAAAACTCAGCCAACGGATCTAAGTGCGTCTGGTGCTGCAAAAACAGTATCGTCAATATTATATAATGTTGGATTGATCCTTCCACCAAACACAAGACTACTTAATAGTGATCATATAAAAAATAAAAAAAAATAAAAACACTATCGTTGCTCTTTTATAAATAAAATAAAATAATATAAATTAATCGCTTTTTAACTGGACGACGTGGTGAACTATTCAGAGAAGAGCGTAAATGGTGTATTATTGTTTATACAGCTCAAATAATTTTCGCAAATCATCATACCTCCCAACGACTTCAACTAGCAAGTTAAACGCTGCGCCCGGATTTCAAATCAATGGATTTTCTGTAAAGTTAATAACTGTTGCTAGATCTAACACAGTATACAGGTAATAATTTGGAAACAATTTTTGTCATATCCATCAAATAGTCTGGTTTAAATGCATTCCTTCCAACATTTTTTCTCGTAGTATTAAATCATTGTTATTGGAAAGCAACGGCATTTTAACCCCGTTTCTCAATCTAACCGGCACGTTAATTTCGTACCAATCTAACCGGCAATTTCTAAATGGACACTCTGCGCCTTCCGATGAACGTCGGTTTTCTGAATTCTACTGGAATTTTTTTCAAAGTCTTAGAGTTGTGTCATCTGTCCGCTCAAAATCAAATTATAATCGCGTATATTGAAATTTGTTTCACTTAAAACGCATTAAATAGATCAAAACCATCCTGCGCCATGTTGGGGGCCAAACTATAACGTTCAACACACAATAAAGCGGTAGCTTTGGTAGACAAAAAGAAGATACTCAAATTATTTCTATAGGAAGGATTACTTGCTTATGGAAAAGAAGCTACCACTAAGACGACTAACACGAGTTGGGCAGGGTTGAGATGCCAATTAACATGGAGAAAGAAAGATGATATTTTTGTATGAAAAGAAAAACAAACTTTATAAGATAAAGAAAACTAACGAATAAATGACTCACCGGTTTTTTGTTGTTGGTTGTGTCACGGTTTGTCATCCCTAGAATGTTTGTTTATTTTATTTGTAATCTAAAAGCAAACACAATTAAATTTACTCTAAGGTCATCGATTTTCACCGCGTCATTAGACAGTTGGAATATAAAGAACATAACCAATTCGAGCTCGAAAGTGCTGCCCACGGAGTGTTTTCTATAGGTACTTTTTTGCGTCAGTACTTGTGAATTACAAGAACTTAACTCGAAATATCAATTTTATTTATTGGTTGTGGCGTGAGCTAAATTTGCGATGCTCCGCACGCCATAGTTGTGGACCACGAGTGTCATGGCATCGTAACACAGTTACCACTTCTCATATTACGCTTTTTTGCCTTCGACTATACGTCTATTTTCCGCCGACCACGCCTTGGTTTACATTTTTACAGACGCATTTGCCTATTTTGGACAAGCTTCCCGTTTTTTTAATTGTTTTAATTTCACTTATTAAACTTTATTGTATAATTGTTTTTATTATCACTTCTGGATCATTTTGAATTTATTATCACTCAATTCCCAATTAACACAACTAAACAGCAAAATTTATTAGATTTAACAATAGTTATACTAATAATTCAACACACAACTGAACAAGTTTTTTTTAATTTACGACAGGAAATAACGGCAAACCCGTTTATCTTCACGATTACTTCTTTTGTTTTTCGTCTGTTTGCTTGTTGGAGTCCATTAATGACTAGATTTATTTACTACCTCGCCCACGACACTAGAATGCCTCATCTACGTGGTGGCATTTTCTCGCAGTCCTGTGATTTATAGATATTACGATTTTAAACGTGCTAGTTTCTCGTTGTATTATGCTTTTGATCTTAAGACCAAAATAAAAAATTAAAACAAACAGCGAGTCGGTAATAATATTATATAAATCAATATCAACAATCAAAATTGGTGAATAATATTATATAAATCAATGGATTAATAATAATAACCGAATGTTAGATTCGCACTAGTTACCTGTATGAATGCCAAAGGCAGCCTAATTCGCACCTGCCAAATTGGGTACATATGAATTGCAGCGTATGGACTGCCACAAAACATTAGAGAGCTGTATCCTTCGATCCCCCGAATTACTTCCACTACCAATGAATTTTAAGTTTCTCTTTAATCATGGCTCTGACCTTGAGTTTTAATATATAATTGACCATCCATCAGTTGAATAGATAGAATGATACAACTTCCTTTGTAGTTTTTAGTCTGAGGTTAAATGTTCAGTTTTGATTAAAATAATTCATCTGCCCAAAACCCATATACAAATCTTACTAATTTTAAACTACTATCTAAACCAAATTTAAGCTTTATAAATTGTGATCAATATTTTACACAAAGATTGAATTTCACCTTTGAGCATGAATTCAATTATGTTGATATACAACAATCAATTCTTACCTTTTAATAAACTTCTTATAAATTATGTCTGTATGTATGTAGGTATATGTGAATTACAACAATACCAATGTTGTATAATACTTCTTATAAATTGATTCGTTTTATAAGTTATAATTACGAGATTTATTTATCATGAGGCGCTAATCATGATCAATTCAAAACAATAATAGCTCGATCGATAAATAAATAAATAAATACATAAGCTAATGTTAATGTTAAATAATAAATGAAAATTGATTTTAATAATTTCAATTGATTATGAGAAAATTTCAATTTAAGGTATAGCGGCGACGACGACGACGATGAAAATATTTTTTTATTATATAAAATTGATGAAAATTGATTTTATTGAAATAAAACAAAATGCAAAAAAAATTATTTATAATAATGTTAAATGCATTTTAATTAAGATTGACATTGAAGGTTTAATTGGGATTGTTTTTGTGATATTTTTGCATTATATGCTTATTTGTAAAATTGGCTAGGTTTGTAATAGTTCACACAACACGTATCTCGTATAACAATGAGAATATTTATTTTATTTTATTGCAGAATAACAAACCCCATAAGATACATTGTAGGTGCTAAGCAAAACTTTCAATTTTTAGTATGTATCGATTTTGAATCATTAATTGACTTAAAATGCGTATAATTCAATTCAAACGATCACCGGATACATGATACATAATAATTTTTACATAACGTTGTCACTATGTAGAAACCTTCTTAAATATTAGAATATATGGTATAGTAGGTTAGGTTACAGGGTCTGTAGCCATTTCACGTTATAACATCCGGTTAAACAATTTATTGTTCCGTTAATACACTTAGTCCAACGATTTTCTAATTTTTCAGTCCCTTATGAATAATAAAATTTCTCCAACTTTTCAAGGAAAGAGATTCGGAAACAGAAAATAGCCACAGACGACTAAGTCTGGAAAATATGGTGAATGTGAAACACACGTGTGCTCTCGTGCATTTTTTGATGGTAGATAACTTTTTCTTCACCAAATGAGTCTTTGTGAGTCTCAAAAAACTGTAACCTTGACCTTGTTGGCCGATTAAACCGATTTAGGCTTCTTCGGTGCAAATTTGCCGGTAGAAATCCTCTGGTTAGATGGTTTTTTTGCCTCCGATGTATAGTGATGGATCTATGTTTCAATAACAGTTATGAAACGATGCAAGTAATCGTTTTTATTTTGACTGAACATCGACCTAATATGAAGTCGTCACACATATGGGGTTTTGGTCAATTGCAAGCAAACGCGGTGCTCAACGTGCGGATAGCTTTTTCATATTCAAATGTTCGTGTAATATATTGTGCACACACGTTCATACTATCTCAGCTTTCTCGCGCAATTTTTCTCTGCAGTCTGACAATACCATATCACGGATTTGGTCAACCATAATTAAAAATAGAAAACTTCTGTATTATACACAACATAGAAGATGCAATAGAATTTGTAGCAGAAGATAGTACACTGATAAATACAAATGTGAATGATAAACTGCATTGCAATTGCTTTAAACATTATAGAGCAAATTTAAGAAAGTACATTTAAGTCAAGATTTGTTTATTATTACATTCGAATATAACGTCATTAATTTTCATGACCATATTATGTTTTATGAACAGTTCGAATCGCTGTTTTCTGTACTATCTTGGGGTTAATAGGATTGAAAATTTTGAAGAACTTGAAGCGACCTCTAAATGTCTGATTTTCGCCAACACGAGGTATTTTATCAGAAGAGTTTGCTTCTGTCGTTGGAAGTTAATCTGTATATAATGAATGTGGAGGTGTGATGTCATTCCAGTTATTTGCATTTAACTATTTGCGATAATAACTCTCGAATATCCCCAACAATTAACTTACTCTGAATAGAATAAGCTGACCAAAAGTCAGTAACGAGCTGTACAGATATCAACATTACATGTGTCATTATTAGCCAGTCAAACGAATTAACTTCATCGATGTAACTACTCTTTCGTTAATTTCGGAGAGTGCATTTGAATCAATCAGTTGAAACATAATCTGGAAGGCACTTAATGAAATGAGCATACATTCATCAGTGATCAGTTTTGTCCCTCAGGGATCAGTTTTGTCACCAACTTTGTTTTCTTTATACATCAATGACAGCACTTCTACTTGGATAGCACTGTGAACCCTATCCACAGTTTTGCCGATGATGCAACATTGCACTCTTTTATTTCATTCGAGGTCTAGCCTACTCCTTCACAGTTAAACGGTAAACGGCTGGAAGTTGTCACTTCGCTTAATTCCGATTTGAGTACAATATTTGAGTGGGGAATTAAAAATCAGGTCAAATTTAACTAGCAAAAAACACAAATATGCACGTTCTCGCGTTAAAGAAGTCACAACGAATACCCTTTTGTGGTAGAAGACCACGTTCTCGTGGGTTGTGAATCAATTCGTGTTGCTTGGTATTCAAATTAGCAACAATTTAAAATTGAATGAACACATAATCGCATTGGCCAAATCAGTTTCACGTAAACTCGGGTTCCTCAATAGATGCAGACGGTTTTTTAAATCGCATCAGGTTCTCCAGATATATAAAACCTTTACCAAACCGTGTATAGAATATTGCTGTCAGGTTTGGGGTATGGCACTGCTCTCCAAGTGCTGGATACAGTTCAGCGGCGTGCCATCCGAATAATACGAAACCGTAGACCTACGAAAGATCTAGACAGTCTACAACACCGCAGAGATGTTGCAGAACTCTACGTGTTCTATAGATTAATAAATGGTAAATGTTTTGCATAATTAAAGGAGAAAATAACACCATTTGCTACGCCACGAAGAACGGTCAATGCGCATAGGTTAACGGTGAAGCTGCGGAAACTTCGAACTGAAGGTGCATAGCGCGAATTTATTTATCGAACATCTACGAAGTGGAACTCGTTATCCAGTTTTCGTTGGAGTATAAAATTCACAAGTTTAAGGCAGCTATCAACCTTTACTTGAAGGATTGCGCGTTGGATGCAGGAGCTCATAGAGTCAACAAGGAGCTAGGACAGTCTAAAAGTCCGCCCTGCACCCAATTAAAACTAAATTTAAGAATAGAAAGGGTTGATTGATTGATGAATTTCCAGCTGCTTTTGTTGTTGTTCTAAAATTTGAACTTTCAGTTTCAGCTTCTATTTCTATTTTCTATAACATAGAAATTAAAATTTAATTAATAATATATAAATAATAATACATATAATGGCCTGTTTTTTTATTATATCGGAGAAATCAGAGAGATAAAAAGAAAGCCTTTTCCGTTTTTTTATTGTATGATCGATCCGATAATTTTTTTGGCGTTTTTTTATTTTCTCTGAGCATTCTCGGATCGTCAATTTTCTATTTAAATTATTTTTCAGATAGTTCAGAGAAAAAACATATTTCCATATTTTCATAGCTAAAATGGCGGACGCAATGGAAAATAGTTATCAATAAATTAATTTATTATGATTTTAATAATGTTTTTATTAATATATAGGACAAATAACTTATTCGCTAATGATTTTTCATGATAGACAGCCAAGTAAAATGGACCTCACATAATTTTTGTTTTTATTGAATGAAATGCCAATCAGTTGTCAAATGTCCAGTGGTCCTTACACATTTTCAGTACAGTGTATAAAAATCAAAAAAAGAGATCAGATAAAAAATGATCGGATTTTTCGCATAAATTATCTCTCTGATTTCTCTGAGCTCTCCGATATAATAAAAATAGGCCATAATTAAGATTACCACGATAAAAATAATAATAAATTAATTTATTGATTACCATTTTCCATAGCGCGTCCGCCGTCTTAGCTGTCAAAATATTGGAAATATATTTTTCCTCTGAACTTTCTGAAAAACAATTCAGATAGAAAATTGACGATCTGAGAATGCTCTGAGAAAATAAAAAAACGACTCAGAAAAAATAAATGTTTATCTCTCTGATTTCTCCGATATAATAAAAAAACAGGCCATATATCGGAAGTATTTATATTTTTTAGTTATTCCATGTTTTTGTTATTTGTTTGTTAAGAAGGACTGCTGTTTGGTTGCAAAGGAGTACTGCTGCATAGTCTGTCTCTGTTGAATTCTGGCGTTAAAATGTTAAATAAGGTAGTATTTCTGAGTGTTTGTGAAGAAGGTGTGCATTTACTGCAGCTGTCACATTTATTATGTTTCCAAATGCACGACCTGGTGAATTAAATGATTTAACAATCTGGAGCAAATCTATCAGGGTTTCCTCCAAAACAGTAAATGTGATCAACTTATTAGGGCCAACTCTCGTTGCCTTTAACTCCTATTTATTATGAGCTATTTTCTTCCGAATTTTAAATTTTATGTCACTCCATACTTATAACAAATAAAGGTATTAGATAATTAAATTCATCTATTATATAAATACAGAATTACGGGGTAACAAACCTTAATCCATTTATTCGTGTTTCTTGTAGGAGGCCCCAAACTGTTAAGTTCTTCTACGAACCGATCTCACAAACTACCCTGCTCTTTCTTAAAATCTTTTCCCGATTTTATGTAGCCACGAGCAATGTCAATTTTGGGTCATTAAACTGACTAAATATTCAAACTGTTGTTTGTTGGTTATTTTTAACCTAATAAAATTAGACACATTTATATTTACAATAAATATATATTTCATTTTGATAATCATAGTATAAATAAACTTTAAATCAACAAATTTTTTACCAAATTTATTTATTAACTTACATTTTACAACATAATTTTTAATAGATATGAAAAACGTCAGCTTTAATCGTCAACAAAAATGTCATCGTCAGAAAATGGCGATTTTACGACAAAGGGCGATTCACAATCGACACTTATAATATATCTTGAAAAGATATCGACCCGACAACGACAATTATAATTGGGTCTATAGTTTAATAAATAAATAATTCCATTGTTTTCTTTTTCCACATCATCTAAGTAAGATTTGTCGGGCTTTGTAAAATAAAAACATCTAAAAATTAAAGTCGATACCTACTTCTCTATAAAATTGAACATATTGATGAGGTGAACAACTCGGCAATGTAGAGCTACTTAAAAGCAGCAATGCTGAAATCATTGGAATTCAGCATTGCTGCTTGACAAACACCAGAAAAAATATAGCAGCCCTGAATAAACATCAGTAAAGTTGAGGGTTATTCAGAAAAGGTTTCACTTAACTTGGAAAAGCGGTTGAGCGAATGAGCACGAATTACCATACCATGAAAACCTACAGCGTTTACCACTATATCTGGATGGCTGTGAAACAAACAACATAGCAACTTTGGAAAATAAAGCTTCTAGTGTTCATTTGTTGGTAATATTTTATTAGGTCACATTGATGCAACATCAATATTGGACAACTTACAAACTAAAGTACGCAGTGGACATCTAGGAGGCAATGAGTTCTTGCAAGTTGATGTTTATAGAACCAACTATGGTTCTAATGAACCGAGATGTGATGTGCAAAAGCATATAAATCACCTGTTCGATTTTACTTCTAGCAAGGATACATTACTAATACTCAATCGACACAAAAGAAGCTTAAACCCTAACACTTAATCCACACTCGGAAATTAAAAACCGACACATCAATCAGTTAAGTTAATTATGTGTGAAATTAATCATTTTAAATCATCATACTATTATGTGCATATATCTACAATACAATTGATGATGTATCATTTCGATCATCGATTGTATCCGTTTAAAAATTTAAATACGCCGATCTAAAAAAATTGATTTTTATTGCGATCATAATCGATTATAATGTCTTTCAATTTTAATATCGTCAAAATAATAGTAATGATAGTAATAACAATTTATAATATCGGTTCACTATACGATATATAACTGTATGATCACGACTATATGTTTTAGATATTAAATTTATATATTGTATTACATTACATCAATTGAATTATGTACAATGAAAACGAAACAAAAAATTATTAAATTCATGACGATAATAGTAATTGCAATGATTATTACTATTTAAATAGACTTTTGTTGTTGTTGTAATGAAAAATTATGATGTAAATTTTAATTACGTTATACAAGTATAAAACTATTTAACGAAAGCACGATGACAATCGCGCCTCTTTAACAGCAACACGATTATGATTTACATAATTAGAAATTGCTTTGTGTACATGGATTAGTTTAATCCTTGATATACATACTCATATATTGTATATATAAATATGGTACGTACACAGGTCGAACTATAGACGGATCTCAACTTCTTTTATTGACCGACTATTATATTTATAATGATTTTGAAAATCAGATACCCCCCAAGCAGCTTTTTAGTTTTCTGCTATATGACAAACTAAAAACGACACAAATGTATAATTTATGTTTATAAAAAGTGTAAAGTGCACAAAATTATAAAATTTATTAATATTTTATGCTAAAATTTAAGGCGGATACATTAAGTATTGTGCAAACACACATATGTATATTCTTATATACAAGTATGAATTTCAAGTATATACATATATCAGCTGAGTGTATGTTGTAACATTATAAGCTTACGGACGGTCTTCAAGATATGAGTATCAATAGACTTGTTATTAAATATGCATGTTATTAACTCATTAAGATGTCTTTTCGAGTCGTGATTAACTAACGTCAAATTTAATTAATTGATTGGTTTTAAATTAGGTTGTTTATGATATAGTGGCTATATACGCCGCTCAAAATTATCATAAATTATTTTATTTCTTCTTCTTGTAATCGTAATTAACACATTTTAAGCTGTTCTGCGGTTTGTTGTATAAAAATAACTTGATTTGATTCACTTCACTTGTATTTTCACTCGGGTTTGTTATTTAATTGCTCGTTACAATATCTACGCAATCTGTGAATCATTTAAAAATGGTCTGAAATTGTTTTAGCGCTAAGAAACAGAAAACCTGTGTTATCTATACATTCTACATAATTGTTTCCACCAGAAGATGTGGAGAATTAGAGCGGCCATGGAGTAAGAGGTGTTGTGCGATTATAGTAGCCGAATACAGCTCACAAAGCGTTGGGTAGCAACCTTTGAACAGTGAAATTATAATATAAGAGAGAATTAACAATATGAATAGAGAAAACAACTTTAGAGAATCAAAAGAGCAAAATCAGATCTTACATAAAAATATCCAATTCAGAATAAGTAAACTATTAAATAATGAAAAGTTTTACCCCAGCATTAATGAAAAAAATATAAGATTGTTACTATAGAAATTCTGTCTTCCTGTCGCCCTATAAAATATTCTCATATTGTGAATGCAATGTTGTGTAAAGACTATTGCTCAGATCAAAGTGAAATTAAATTTTTCCGCGGTCTCCAAAAATTTATTTATTTTCACGTGAAATAGAAATGAATGTTTTTGTGGAGAATTCAAAGTTCAAATAAGTCAATTCAAATGTTCAAATTTCACGTGAAAAAAATGGTTCGAATCATTATTTTCGCGTGAAACAAATTTGTAAAGTTTATACGCGCCATCTTTGGTGAATTACGATAACCATAGTTTTTGCGCTAATGAACTGAGTACTGCTTAGTAAAAACAGAAATGAAATTTTTAATTTCTGGGTTCACGTTTGTTAAATCGTATGGAATCGATCTGAGTACTAGTCTTAAGAGTGCATCCATATTTCGTAAATATTTCGAATAAAACATAAGATCAATAAAATACCTTCACATCATTGAGAGCTTGTCGTAGGAGGCGACTAAATCTGGTTGGATCACTGGACTGATGACCCGCAGCTATAAAATTAATCAAAGTAAAATATGTCAAATATAAAAAAAAATCGAATACCGCCAAGATAACAATGAACCCCCGCTAGAGCACTCGGACACGTGGAACGTGCGAAAAAGTATCGGCTAGAACTCGTTTCTCCCCAAGAAACTCGATGGCCTAAAAGTGAAGACCATGTATCCCAAGACTAAACATTTCTACAAAAAAAGGTTACCTAGAAAATCTTGGAGTTGGATTTCTCATTGGGCCACAGGTGAGAAAGGCTGTGTTGGACTTCCAAGCAGCCGATAATCCATTGTGTAAGCTTCGTTTGCACATAAGTTTAGCCAACCTGTAAATTTTCTTGTGCTCATTGATGTAAGCAACATATGTGATTGGTGACTTTAATGCTGGAGTTGGCAGTAATCAGACAAAAGCGAAGAAAAAATTATGTACTTTGCGATCACTCATGATCTCAAAGTGGCAAAAATATTCTTTTGTCATAAAAACATCCATTTGAAAACTTGGACACATTCACGTAAAACATCCCGAAGTCAAACTGACCATGGATTGGTTTCAAAATAGTAGAATCGGTTTGTCTAAAACGTGAGATCGTATCGGTTTTCATTATCTGGTCACAACAAAGCTACGATGAAACTTTTCGTAGGGATACGGGAACATACAACACGATTCTCCTGTGAAGGTCTGATAAGTGAAGAAAAGCAACGCAGTGAAGAAATTACACACGATAATCAAAATATCTTGCAAATACAGACAAGTAAAATTTGACTGAGTGTTGATCAAACCCGTTGTCATTTTGGATGTGATGATATATGGCTCAATCGTGCGTATGATATTTATATGGCCCACAACGCGACGTTGATGGCACATACCGAGTTCTTTTGTATCACGAGGTTAGGAATTTAATGTAAACTCCAAATATTGTGTATGAAATTAAAGAATGCTGGGTCGGTTATGAATCTGGCATCTTATTGTTTACAACAGTAGGAAGAGCTAAGCATCAATCAGCTAATAATTCTAATATATTAGATGTAAATCAACTCCCACGCCAACTTCTAGGTTTCAAAGATTGCAACTCTGTGACGAAAATGCTGACAAAAGATAGAATCCGATGAAACATCGGTTCTTTCTTAAAATTTAAAACACTAGGTCCAAGGACTGCAATTTATTCAGGCCACCTTGAACATATCTTCACAGCCAGTTGGAACCTGGGATACATTCCAAGTTTAAGAAGAAAAGTCAGGGTAGCATTCATCCCGAAGATTGGAAAGCCTAGATATGACCTGGCAAAAAAAGTATCAGCCTGTCTTATTTTCTACTTAAACGCTCAGAGCGATTGGTTGATAGGTATACTGTATGGATAATGCACTACTAGCAAATCCCACACATTCCAAGCAACACGCATACCAGAAACGTATATCTGTTGAAACAGCATTCCAGGAAGTCGTTAGACGAATTGAAAAATCACTGGTCAGAAATAAATTTGCACTGGGAGAGTTTCTGGACAACGTACGCGCGTTTGACGTTTCCTTTAGTACAATGATCTGTGCAATTGAAAGACATGGCATGGATACCACACTTTTTCAACGGATTTTGTGATCATATGCCAATAGCGATTAACGTAGCTGTCGCCTGGACAAGTGATCAGGGTCTATCAGTCAACCCTAGGAAAACTGGGATGGTTATTTTACTAGACACAGGATTTTAAGAAACTTCAGTCTTCTAAAAATTGAGGTCATACGTGCCGCTCTCTTCAGAACAAGTTAATTCGGATTCGGAAAATTACTTGGCAAAAAAATGTTGAGGAGAAAAGATTATTTCCAGGTAATTATTTCATGCACAATTACCTGAAAATGCAAATAGTGTTTTGATAAATCATGACTATATGTTTTGGGTATCAGACCCATAATCTCGTTTGTTGTACTTATTTGATTAGAGGGAGACGTTTAAATCGCCTTCAAAGTCTTGTGTGTCTGGGCATTTAAGGCGCTATACCACACCTACTGCAGTTCTTGAGATGGCTGCGGGTCAAAAGAAATGTATTGGCTGATAAATTGGCCCTTTGGATACAGCTTCCCTTTTTGATGGACCTGAGCCCGCATTTAAAGTTACGCCAATATCGATTAAAAGAGATATCGACTTTCACATTGGTGGTCTATACCAGTCCTTCTCCGGGGGCATTAATCGCTGAGTAATCACAATTTCTGAATAAAAATTCGGAACATCGTAAACTTCGAACATTGTGGAGGAGGAAAAAAACTGTTGAGCACATCTTGTGCTCAGGTTCTTCATACTCTTCCCATATACTGCACTGCTTTGGAACACAATTCCTATTTGAGGATCAACTGACGAACTTGAGGATACAAGATATCTTGAACTTCATTAGAAGAACAAACAGATTTCGAGACTAAGGGTGTACGTCAGGGAAGGTTGTGACTGGCGAAAACAAAATTCTTGCAAAACATCATAAATAAGAAGTACTATACGAGTTTCCTTTTATACTTACTTCTAGTTACTCTAGATATATCGGTGGAACTGATTTTGACTCTATTCAATAAGAACTTTTTATCTTGTTAAATCATTTATATTGTGATGACCTTTTTATATATATATTGTATACTATCAGAGCCATCTTAATTTTACAGAGCCTAAATATTAAAAACTGAGCTTAAATTAGAGGAAGTAAAATAGAGGAAAAAACGTAAATTCCCATACAAAATATATGGAAAGTAAACATTTTTTTAAAATGAAATATTTCAATGAAAAGTATGACAAAATAAACATTTTAATGTTGAAATCATATAAAAACTATTTATATAATATATCATTTAAATATTTTTGAATAAAATCAATTGAATATAATATAAATAATTAAATAAATAAATCATTAAATTCAAATATCGCATTAGAACTTTTAATATGTATACGCACAAATACATACATACTCGTATCATATGAAAAAAAAATATTCTCATTTATACGCATGAGCAATATGAAATATCGATCGAGTACGATCAATGACAACAGAGTCATCTCTGGAAAAATTAAAACTACTACTAAAAAGCTACTTTGTTTTTGACAAAAAACTTTTTGATTATCAAAATTCAAAATTTCGAAATTAATCCAAACTAATGTAAAATAAATAAATAAATTTAATTTAGATTTAAAATATATACTCATTTACTAAAACGTTTATCTAAAAACGTTTAAACTACTAGAATCCCACTATAATTCTATAGGAATTAAAACTAGAATCGTACAGTAGAATTATATTGTATCAAATTTTATCATAAATGTTATTAGTATTACATTTTACAGGATAAAATACTTTAACATATTCTAAAATCCGTATGAAATCGAGTATTTGCTGATAAAATTGTGTGTTTTGTCAAGAAACTTATATATGTAAGAATTTTAAGGTTAGCATTTTTTTCGAGTTGGAGGAAAATTTGATTTTATAAAAATATATACGAGTATGTATGTATGTATATATGTATGTATATATACTTACATATAAAATTTAACCGTTAACTTGAATTGGTAAAAATCCATTAGAAATTTTTTTTAAATCTAACGACTTTTTGGATAAAAAAAATAACGCCCAGCTGACATCATTGAAAGATCGTAAGTACTAAAACGAAAGTACTAAAACTTAACATTTTACCCTGAATAAATTAAATTTCAATAGATTTACTTTTATCTATATTGAATATAATAATTATAATTAATAATTATTATGATATGTGAAACAAATAAATTAATTTTATTATGAATGTCAGATGTCTCTTGTAAAGCTTTTCCGCCATGTCATGTTTCTGGTTTGTTTTTTATAGTATAGGGTACACCTATAAACATTCCATCAATTTATTATTTTATAATTAAAATTATTTTTTTAACAATAATTATGTTTTATTTTTATAATTTCTATAATAGAATATAAATGTATTTCAAAGAAGTTACGGTTATTTTGATTCGAAATTAAAAGAAAATTATGCAGTCAGATAAAAATAAAATGTGCTGTTCGTATGGAACACCCTTTTTTTCTTTTAGATCGACATAAAATTTTTATTTTTTAGTTTCGTTTTTAGTAGGTAACACTAAAAGCGCAAAATCATTGTTTTATTATATAATTAAAATTATTGTTTATTGTAGTTATTAAATTTTATTTATGTGCAAAAACATAATTTCTTATGTCTAAATATATTTCAATACAGCTACGGACATTTTGCTGCAAAATAAAAGTAAACGTGTGCGGTTAGATTAAAAAAATGAACTGCTCTTATTGAAATCTTCTTTAACTTTAAAATCAACATCACATACACATATACATATTTTACTGTGCATTCAATATTGTAAATTCATATTGAATTTTAATTTATGTTTTATTAAATTATTAAGATATTTAGGTAACTGATTTTCAGATATGATTAACTTCAACATTTTATGTACTTAACACTGTAAAAATAGAGATCAAGTATATAATTTTTTATTGATAAAAATTATTTCGAAAAATGTGATTTTTACATTGATTCTTATGGGAAAATGAAAAATGTACCTCCTCTAAAAAAAGCTCAACAAAAAGTACGTCATATTATTACGGCTCTAATAAAGATGGCTCTGATACTATGCAATCAGTTGTGGGGCCCAAGTCTCTCCCAGCTCTTTCTCGGTTCACTTAGTTACGTCCTATCTTACGCCTTAATGGCACAATCGAAGACGGACGGCAATAGAATAAACATCTGCGCATTGCATAGCTCCATGCCAGCCTATAGTACTGACATGGAAGATGGCTCATGAATTCTGCATTCCAAACGGAGGTAAAAGATGTGTTTATTAACACCACCGATCGTAATCAGATGGTGAAAAATCACTTTGCATCCTGCCCCTATCGAGATTCGAACAAGTGTGTGAAGTTATCCCAGGATTTCATCCCAGGAAAAAATAAAATGTTCATCAGGCAATACTATTTCTATCCCATCCCAGGATTTTTAAATCATCCCAGAAATTCGCGAAATTTGCGTTATAAGTGTAGTCGTATTCCTAAATATTCAATATTTACGATAATGAAATGAGGACAAGGTGTGTGTACATTCATAAACGCCTCTGAAGAAAAGCAATCTTTTTTATTTAATTAAATTCGAATTTAAATTCATGGTTCCCAGGAACCTAGAGTGTCGTTCCCGATCTCTATTGATTTCGATACAGCATGATGCCCAGTACCTAACATAACATTGACAAGGCCAGCCGTATGTTAGGATTTTTGCTATTGGCCCAAATGTGTTTGGCCCAGTAAATTTTTAATTTCATATAATTCGAATTTAAATTCATGGTTCCCAGGAACCTAGAGTGTCGTTCCCGATCTCTATTGATTTCGATACAGATGATGCCCAGTACCTAACATAACATTGACAAGGCCAGCCGTATGTTAGGATTTTTGCTATTGGCCCAAATGTGTTTGGGCCAGTATATTTTTAATTTCATATAATTCGAATTTAAATTTATGGTTCCCAGGAACCTAGAGTGTCGTTCCCGATCTCTATTGATTTCGATACAGCATGATGCCCAGTACCTAACATAACATTGACAAGGCCAGCCGTATGTTAGGATTTTTGCTATTGGCTCAAATGTGTTTGGGCCAGTAAATTTTTAATTTCATATAATTCGAATTTAAATTCATGGTTCCCAGGAACCTAGAGTGTCGTTCCCGATCTCTATTGATTTCGATACAGCATGATGCCCAGTACCTAACATAACATTGACAAGGCCAGCCGTATGTTAGGATTTTTGCTATTGGCCCAAATGTGTTTGGGCCAGTATATTTTTAATTTCATATAATTCGAATTTAAATTTATGGTTCCCAGGAACCTAGAGTGTCGTTCCCGATCTCTATTGATTTCGATACAGCATGATGCCCAGTACCTAACATAACATTGACAAGGCCAGCCGTATGTTAGGATTTTTGCTATTGGCCCAAATGTGTTTGGCCCAGTAAATTTTTAATTTCATATAATTCGAATTTAAATTTATGGTTCCCAGGAACCTAGAGTGTCGTTCCCGATCTCTATTGATTTCAATACAGCATGATGCCCAGTACCTAACATAACATTGACAAGGCCAGCCGTATGTTAGGATTTTTGCTATTGGCCCAAATGTGTTTGGCCCAGTAAATTTTTAATTTCATATAATTCGAATTTAAATTTATGGTTCCCAGGAACCTAGAGTGTCGTTCCCGATCTCTATAGATTTCAATACAGCATGATGCCCAGTACCTAACATAACATTGACAAGGCCAGCCGTATGTTAGGATTTTTGCTATTGGCCCAAATGTGTTTGGGCCAGTAAATTTTTAATTTCATATAATTCGAATTTAAATTTATGGTTCCCAGGAACCTAGAGTGTCGTTCCCGATCTCTATAGATTTCAATACAGCATGATGCCCAGTACCTAACATAACATTGACAAGGCCAGCCGTATGTTAGGATTTTTGCTATTGGCCCAAATGTGTTTGGGCCAGTATATTTTTAATTTCATATAATTCGAATTTAAATTTATGGTTCCCAGGAACCTAGAGTGTCGTTCCCGATCTCTATTGATTTCGATACAGCATGATGCCCAGTACCTAACATAACATTGACAAGGCCAGCCGTATGTTAGGATTTTTGCTATTGGCCCAAATGTGTTTGGCCCAGTAAATTTTTAATTTCATATAATTCGAATTTAAATTTATGGTTCCCAGGAACCTAGAGTGTCGTTCCCGATCTCTATTGATTTCAATACAGCATGATGCCCAGTACCTAACATAACATTGACAAGGCCAGCCGTATGTTAGGATTTTTGCTATTGGCCCAAATGTGTTTGGCCCAGTAAATTTTTAATTTCATATAATTCGAATTTAAATTTATGGTTCCCAGGAACCTAGAGTGTCGTTCCCGATCTCTATTGATTTCGATACAGCATGATGCCCAGTACCTAACATAACATTGACAAGGCCAGCCGTATGTTAGGATTTTTGCTATTGGCCCAAATGTGTTTGGGCCAGTATATTTTTAATTTCATATAATTCGAATTTAAATTTATGGTTCCCAGGAACCTAGAGTGTCGTTCCCGATCTCTATTGATTTCGATACAGCATGATGCCCAGTACCTAACATAACATTGACAAGGCCAGCCGTATGTTAGGATTTTTGCTATTGGCCCAAATGTGTTTGGCCCAGTAAATTTTTAATTTCATATAATTCGAATTTAAATTTATGGTTCCCAGGAACCTAGAGTGTCGTTCCCGATCTCTATTGATTTCGATACAGCATGATGCCCAGTACCTAACATAACATTGACAAGGCCAGCCGTATGTTAGGATTTTTGCTATTGGCCCAAATGTGTTTGGCCTAGTAAATTTTTAATTTCATATAATTCGAATTTAAATTTATGGTTCCCAGGAACCTAGAGTGTCGTTCCCGATCTCTATTGATTTCGATACAGCATGATGCCCAGTACCTAACATAACATTGACAAGGCCAGCCGTATGTTAGGATTTTTGCTATTGGCCCAAATGTGTTTGGGCCAGTATATTTTTAATTTCATATAATTCGAATTTAAATTTATGGTTCCCAGGAACCTAGAGTGTCGTTCCCGATCTCTATTGATTTCAATACAGCATGATGCCCAGTACCTAACATAACATTGACAAGGACAGCCGTATGTTAGGATTTTTGCTATTGGCCCAAATGTGTTTGGCCCAGTAAATTTTTAATTTCATATAATTCGAATTTAAATTTATGGTTCCCAGGAACCTAGAGTGTCGTTCCCGATCTCTATTGATTTCGATACAGCATGATGCCCAGTACCTAACATAACATTGACAAGGCCAGCCGTATGTTAGGATTTTTGCTATTGGCCCAAATGTGTTTGGCCCAGTAAATTTTTAATTTCATATAATTCGAATTTAAATTTATGGTTCCCAGGAACCTAGAGTGTCGTTCCCGATCTCTATTGATTTCGATACAGCATGATGCCCAGTACCTAACATAACATTGACAAGGCCAACCGTATGTTAGGATTTTTGCTATTGGCCCAAATGTGTTTGGCCCAGTAAATTTTTAATTTCATATAATTCGAATTTAAATTTATGGTTCCCAGGAACCTAGAGTGTCGTTCCCGATCTCTATTGATTTCGATACAGCATGATGCCCAGTACCTAACATAACATTGACAAGGCCAGCCGTATGTTAGGATTTTTGCTATTGGCCCAAATGTGTTTGGCCCAGTAAATTTTTAATTTCATATAATTCGAATTTAAATTTATGGTTCCCAGGAACCTAGAGTGTCGTTCCCGATCTCTATTGATTTCAATACAGCATGATGCCCAGTACCTAACATAACATTGACAAGGCCAGCCGTATGTTAGGATTTTTGCTATTGGCCCAAATGTGTTTGGCCCAGTAAATTTTTAATTTCATATAATTCGAATTTAAATTTATGGTTCCCAGGAACCTAGAGTGTCGTTCCCGATCTCTATTGATTTCGATACAGCATGATGCTCAGTACCTAACATAACATTGACAAGGCCAGCCGTATGTTAGGATTTTTGCTATTGGCCCAAATGTGTTTGGGCCAGTATATTTTTAATTTCATATAATTCGAATTTAAATTTATGGTTCCCAGGAACCTAGAGTGTCGTTCGCGATCTCTATTGATTTCGATACAGCATGATGCCCAGTACCTAACATAACATTGACAAGGCCAGCCGTATGTTAGGATTTTTGCTATTGGCCCAAATGTGTTTGGCCTAGTAAATTTTTAATTTCATATAATTCGAATTTAAATTTATGGTTCCCAGGAACCTAGAGTGTCGTTCCCGATCTCTATTGATTTCGATACAGCATGATGCCCAGTACCTAACATAACATTGACAAGGCCAGCCGTATGTTAGGATTTTTGCTATTGGCCCAAATGTGTTTGGGCCAGTATATTTTTAATTTCATATAATTCGAATTTAAATTTATGGTTCCCAGGAACCTAGAGTGTCGTTCCCGATCTCTATTGATTTCGATACAGCATGATGCCCAGTACCTAACATAACATTGACAAGGCCAGCCGTATGTTAGGATTTTTGCTATTGGCCCAAATGTGTTTGGGCCAGTATATTTTTAATTTCATATAATTCGAATTTAAATTTATGGTTCCCAGGAACCTAGAGTGTCGTTCCCGATCTCTATTGATTTCGATACAGCATGATGCCCAGTACCTAACATAACATTGACAAGGCCAGCCGTATGTTAGGATTTTTGCTATTGGCCCAAATGTGTTTGGCCCAGTAAATTTTTAATTTCATATAATTCGAATTTAAATTCATGGTTCCCAGGAACCTAGAGTGTCGTTCCCGATCTCTATTGATTTCGATACAGCATGATGCCCAGTACCTAACATAACATTGACAAGGCCAGCCGTATGTTAGGATTTTTGCTATTGGCCCAAATGTGTTTGGGCCAGTATATTTTTAATTTCATATAATTCGAATTTAAATTTATGGTTCCCAGGAACCTAGAGTGTCGTTCCCGATCTCTATTGATTTCGATACAGCATGATGCCCAGTACCTAACATAACATTGACAAGGCCAGCCGTATGTTAGGATTTTTGCTATTGGCCCAAATGTGTTTGGCCCAGTAAATTTTTAATTTCATATAATTCGAATTTAAATTTATGGTTCCCAGGAACCTAGAGTGTCGTTCCCGATCTCTATAGATTTCAATACAGCATGATGCCCAGTACCTAACATAACATTGACAAGGCCAGCCGTATGTTAGGATTTTTGCTATTGGCCCAAATGTGTTTGGGCCAGTATATTTTTAATTTCATATAATTCGAATTTAAATTCATGGTTCCCAGGAACCTAGAGTGTCGTTCCCGATCTCTATTGATTTCGATACAGCATGATGCCCAGTACCTAACATAACATTGACAAGGCCAGCCGTATGTTAGGATTTTTGCTATTGGCCCAAATGTGTTTGGGCCAGTATATTTTTAATTTCATATAATTCGAATTTAAATTTATGGTTCCCAGGAACCTAGAGTGTCGTTCCCGATCTCTATTGATTTCGATACAGCATGATGCCCAGTACCTAACATAACATTGACAAGGCCAGCCGTATGTTAGGATTTTTGCTATTGGCCCAAATGTGTTTGGCCCAGTAAATTTTTAATTTCATATAATTCGAATTTAAATTTATGGTTCCCAGGAACCTAGAGTGTCGTTCCCGATCTCTATAGATTTCAATACAGCATGATGCCCAGTACCTAACATAACATTGACAAGGCCAGCCGTATGTTAGGATTTTTGCTATTGGCCCAAATGTGTTTGGGCCAGTATATTTTTAATTTCATATAATTCGAATTTAAATTCATGGTTCCCAGGAACCTAGAGTGTCGTTCCCGATCTCTATTGATTTCGATACAGCATGATGCCCAGTACCTAACATAACATTGACAAGGCCAGCCGTATGTTAGGATTTTTGCTATTGGCCCAAATGTGTTTGGGCCAGTATATTTTTAATTTCATATAATTCGAATTTAAATTTATGGTTCCCAGGAACCTAGAGTGTCGTTCCCGATCTCTATTGATTTCGATACAGCATGATGCCCAGTACCTAACATAACATTGACAAGGCCAGCCGTATGTTAGGATTTTTGCTATTGGCCCAAATGTGTTTGGCCCAGTAAATTTTTAATTTCATATAATTCGAATTTAAATTTATGGTTCCCAGGAACCTAGAGTGTCGTTCCCGATCTCTATTGATTTCGATACAGCATGATGCCCAGTACCTAACATAACATTGACAAGGCCAGCCGTATGTTAGGATTTTTGCTATTGGCCCAAATGTGTTTGGCCCAGTAAATTTTTAATTTCATATAATTCGAATTTAAATTTATGGTTCCCAGGAACCTAGAGTGTCGTTCCCGATCTCTATTGATTTCGATACCGCATGATGCCCAGTACCTAACATAACATTGACAAGGCCAGCCGTATGTTAGGATTTTTGCTATTGGCCCAAATGTGTTTGGCCCAGTAAATTTTTAATTTCATATAATTCGAATTTAAATTTATGGTTCCCAGGAACCTAGAGTGTCGTTCCCGATCTCTATTGATTTCGATACAGCATGATGCCCAGTACCTAACATAACATTGACAAGGCCAGCCGTATGTTAGGATTTTTGCTATTGGCCCAAATGTGTTTGGCCCAGTAAATTTTTAATTTCATATAATTCGAATTTAAATTTATGGTTCCCAGGAACCTAGAGTGTCGTTCCCGATCTCTATTGATTTCGATACAGCATGATGCCCAGTACCTAACATAACATTGACAAGGCCAGCCGTATGTTAGGATTTTTGCTATTGGCCCAAATGTGTTTGGCCCAGTAAATTTTTAATTTCATATAATTCGAATTTAAATTTATGGTTCCCAGGAACCTAGAGTGTCGTTCCCGATCTCTATTGATTTCGATACAGCATGATGCCCAGTACCTAACATAACATTGACAAGGCCAGCCGTATGTTAGGATTTTTGCTATTGGCCCAAATGTGTTTGGCCTAGTAAATTTTTAATTTCATATAATTCGAATTTAAATTTATGGTTCCCAGGAACCTAGAGTGTCGTTCCCGATCTCTATTGATTTCGATACAGCATGATGCCCAGTACCTAACATAACATTGACAAGGCCAGCCGTATGTTAGGATTTTTGCTATTGGCCCAAATGTGTTTGGGCCAGTATATTTTTAATTTCATATAATTCGAATTTAAATTTATGGTTCCCAGGAACCTAGAGTGTCGTTCCCGATCTCTATTGATTTCGATACAGCATGATGCCCAGTACCTAACATAACATTGACAAGGCCAGCCGTATGTTAGGATTTTTGCTATTGGCCCAAATGTGTTTGGGCCAGTATATTTTTAATTTCATATAATTCGAATTTAAATTTATGGTTCCCAGGAACCTAGAGTGTCGTTCCCGATCTCTATTGATTTCGATACAGCATGATGCCCAGTACCTAACATAACATTGACAAGGCCAGCCGTATGTTAGGATTTTTGCTATTGGCCCAAATGTGTTTGGCCCAGTAAATTTTTAATTTCATATAATTCGAATTTAAATTTATGGTTCCCAGGAACCTAGAGTGTCGTTCCCGATCTCTATAGATTTCAATACAGCATGATGCCCAGTACCTAACATAACATTGACAAGGCCAGCCGTATGTTAGGATTTTTGCTATTGGCCCAAATGTGTTTGGGCCAGTATATTTTTAATTTCATATAATTCGAATTTAAATTCATGGTTCCCAGGAACCTAGAGTGTCGTTCCCGATCTCTATTGATTTCGATACAGCATGATGCCCAGTACCTAACATAACATTGACAAGGCCAGCCGTATGTTAGGATTTTTGCTATTGGCCCAAATGTGTTTGGGCCAGTATATTTTTAATTTCATATAATTCGAATTTAAATTTATGGTTCCCAGGAACCTAGAGTGTCGTTCCCGATCTCTATTGATTTCGATACAGCATGATGCCCAGTACCTAACATAACATTGACAAGGCCAGCCGTATGTTAGGATTTTTGCTATTGGCCCAAATGTGTTTGGCCCAGTAAATTTTTAATTTCATATAATTCGAATTTAAATTTATGGTTCCCAGGAACCTAGAGTGTCGTTCCCGATCTCTATTGATTTCGATACAGCATGATGCCCAGTACCTAACATAACATTGACAAGGCCAGCCGTATGTTAGGATTTTTGCTATTGGCCCAAATGTGTTTGGCCCAGTAAATTTTTAATTTCATATAATTCGAATTTAAATTTATGGTTCCCAGGAACCTAGAGTGTCGTTCCCGATCTCTATTGATTTCGATACCGCATGATGCCCAGTACCTAACATAACATTGACAAGGCCAGCCGTATGTTAGGATTTTTGCTATTGGCCCAAATGTGTTTGGCCCAGTAAATTTTTAATTTCATATAATTCGAATTTAAATTTATGGTTCCCAGGAACCTAGAGTGTCGTTCCCGATCTCTATTGATTTCGATACAGCATGATGCCCAGTACCTAACATAACATTGACAAGGCCAGCCGTATGTTAGGATTTTTGCTATTGGCCCAAATGTGTTTGGCCCAGTAAATTTTTAATTTCATATAATTCGAATTTAAATTTATGGTTCCCAGGAACCTAGAGTGTCGTTCCCGATCTCTATTGATTTCGATACAGCATGATGCCCAGTACCTAACATAACATTGACAAGGCCAGCCGTATGTTAGGATTTTTGCTATTGGCCCAAATGTGTTTGGCCCAGTAAATTTTTAATTTCATATAATTCGAATTTAAATTTATGGTTCCCAGGAACCTAGAGTGTCGTTCCCGATCTCTATTGATTTCGATACAGCATGATGCCCAGTACCTAACATAACATTGACAAGGCCAGCCGTATGTTAGGATTTTTGCTATTGGCCCAAATGTGTTTGGCCTAGTAAATTTTTAATTTCATATAATTCGAATTTAAATTTATGGTTCCCAGGAACCTAGAGTGTCGTTCCCGATCTCTATTGATTTCGATACAGCATGATGCCCAGTACCTAACATAACATTGACAAGGCCAGCCGTATGTTAGGATTTTTGCTATTGGCCCAAATGTGTTTGGCCCAGTAAATTTTTAATTTCATATAATTCGAATTTAAATTTATGGTTCCCAGGAACCTAGAGTGTCGTTCCCGATCTCTATTGATTTCGATACAGCATGATGCCCAGTACCTAACATAACATTGACAAGGCCAGCCGTATGTTAGGATTTTTGCTATTGGCCCAAATGTGTTTGACCCAGTATATTTTTTATTTTATATTTCATAGTTTTATCTGTGAATTGATTAAATTAAAACTACAAATTTTATTTTATTTCACAATTAAACACAATTGTTCCCTCAAATTCTAGTATTTTTAAAAAAATACAGGATTAAATAAAATACGAAAGTGTAGTATAAAATTTGTAGTTTTATCTTTGAATCTATTCTCAGAAAAAATTAATGAAACGAAAATCAGAATAACAAAATAAACGTTCCGTTAAAAACACTAAATTTAAGTTTGTTCTTGGTAATATGTAAAAAATAAAAATTATTAAACGCGTTTCTACTTAAAATAAATCATATGCATTTTATTTTAATTTTATAGTTTTTATTAATCTATTTTGTACTTTATTCAAAGTATTTTTTAAAATTTACTTGCATTAAATAATAAAAATTAACTGAAGATTTCAATCCAATTTTATTATATCACATAGTGTTATATAACATAGTGTTGTGGTTTGTAAACCTAACTATTATACATAAGAATTATACATAAAGTAGAATTATACATAAAATATTTTTGAAGTTAAATTCTATTGTCAATCAGTTTAGTTTGAATTACGAGTATAATAATAATATCTCATCAAAATGCCGTTCAAAAGGTTTTCTTTTAGGAAAAATGATTACGATTTGATTCAAACCGTGTTCATGGAAGTTGTCGACGATTTAGAAAACATCAATTATGAAAAACTATTAAACAGTAATCTTTTCGCTAAAATATGTTTAAAAATTCCCGGATTGTATAACACAAATGCCAACAGGTTGAAATGTGACAGAATATTTAAAAATAAGGATTTTCTAATTTCTCTGAAAGAAAAAGTTGAACGTTTTGAGCACAATAAACTTGTTTCGGGGGTCACTCAAGGGAGTGGGTATAATAACACACCCATAGAAATTTGCAACAAAAAAATCGAACTGGAGTATTCAGATAATGATGAGAATATATATTTTCAGACACCGAAACGTCATAACGTAGTTCGTAATGACTTATTAATTAATAAAAAGAAAACCAAAAATAACATTTGTTCCGAATCAAACGAAAACATTCTTATTCCTAATGACGTTTGGAGTACCGTAGTAGATCTACAAAAGAAAATATTTGTTAAAAAATTGTGTCCAAGTATAATAGCCAATATTTTAATACAAAAAACCGGCTGCTTAATAAATATTAAATCTATGGATTATGGAAAAAATTTCCTCAGCATTCGAGCTTATTGCGGACATAAAAATTGCACGACATACAAATTAAAAAATAATAACTTGGCAATTGGAAACTTTGTGGTTCATAGATCTAGCGGTATAATTTGTCACGAGTCCATAAAGACACGCCAAATAAGAGGATCTGAAAGAGATACACTAAAAAAGACACTTACATCACACAAAACAGCGGAACAAACATATGAAACTATGGTAAGAGATGAAAATGCGGAATTTGTGCGTACATTTAACACAACTGGTGTTAAATCATTAACTTCAATTCGGAAAGTGCGGTCTGAATCATTACAGGAGAATGACAACAATCCAGATGACATTATTGATTTAATTGAAGAAGCAACGTATAACGATGACACTCTTCAACTGTTGTCCATCAAGCCATTTTGTGTGATTACTCACACAGATATGCAACATACAATGCTGGATATTCTTTTGCAGGAGAAAACAAAGAATTTAATTGCATACGTTGATGCAACTGGAGGTTTAGTGAGGAATCCCTTGCCAACCCCTGCTTGCATTTTATACTATGCACTCGTTGTGCAAGTCAAAGTAGATGAAGGCGAACCAAATGATCCATTTCCCTTGAGCGATATGGTCAGTTCTCGACACAATATGGATACCATTAGCAGTTGGTTGTCATCGTATAGAAATGAAGTAGTAAACAGATTAAAGGCTTGGCCTCCATTTCGAAGCATTGTAACCGATTTTAGCTTTGCCCAAATTAATGCTATTTTAGTTGCATTTAATAGATTGGATATAGTTCAATATTTGGATATAATGCACAAATCAATTAATAATCCCGTAGTTAAACAAAATTTAGTTCTTATTCATTTATGTGTTTCGCATCTAATGCATTGCATGACCGCTGATATAAATAAACATTTTTCAAAAAATATTAACACTAAACTCTTAAAAGAGATAGTCGCTGCACTATATTTAATCAAAAGTTATGAAGACTTGAAGGAAATTTGGCGTAATTTATGTATTATTTTGCAGCATAAACATCTCTCGCCGCTTGTGTACAAAGCATTAGAAGATATCGTGAATCTTTCTAAAACTTTTAAGGATAACACTGTTACCGAAAACTGTAGCCTGGAAAATGATATCTCTTATTCAAAAGAAGACGAACCGTGCCATCGGCATTTCAATGAAACTCTGTATCAGCAGAGTCGATTTTATGAAGACCTTATGAAAATTTCAGATTCTTGCTTGGAGGAATCTTCGATGGATGGTCCACTTAATATGTATTACAATCGAAATTTTGTAGTTATATTTTTAAAAAAGTATTTAACGCTTTTACCATTCTGGTCAAATATTTTCCATGAATCCACTTTGAGCAATGGTCCAATTGAAAATTATTTTGCCACCATTAAAAGACGAATGAGACAATCCAAGACGATTGGAAACCTACCAGCAAAGCCTCTCAGATTTTTTAAAGAACTAGCGATTAGAAATGAATATGTTTTAAAGAGGAAAGTTAACAATATTCCAAAGAAATTTAAAAGAAATAAAAGTCAAGCATCTCTAGAAGAAAAATCCAGTATAGATGTAACTGAAAAAAATTTCAGTGGTATTTTGAAAGAAGAAGAAAATTGGAAAGGTCAAGTGAAAACTAAAGGAAGTAACTTTATTCTTAGTACGATTACTAAAATAAGGAATCTGGATCACGACAATAAAACGGGAACCCTAATTGAATGCCTTTCAGTTAAAAAAAGAAAAATTGATGATACACCAAAAACTTCTTTATGTGGTAAAAGAATTAAAATGTTTCGAAATCAAGAATCTGATCATCTTGCGTTTTTAAAAAACGGAACAATGAATAATGGAAATTATTATTATACATGTGCATTTGATTCATTTATCCAATGCATGCTTAATGTTGAGACACATAATTTGTTCAATAAAGATAACGTATTAACCGAACTGACTAGCGCTCTAAAAATAAGAAATTTATCACTGGCCCAAGCCAAAAGGTACGGATTATTGGCTATATGGATTAACGTGGAATTGTACAGCAAATATAACAAAAATCTCAACATATTTCTGCAAAGAATTAAATTATGGAAGCATTCAAACAAAGGCACAATGTAAAACGTGCCTTAAAACGGAAGGTGACGTGTATCAATATGTTCCAATTAACTTTGAGAAATTGGAACAAGTAAGTATCACCAAATTAGAGGAATGTCTGAAGGAACCCGACTTATTATATTGTCTCTGTGGAACAGAGAAAGTTATAAGTGAAATATATACGAACAACGTAACTTTTATTTATGTCGAAACAGCCAAAACTGAAGAAATTACTGTATCCAGCATACCAGTAAATTTAAATTACTTCGGTCAAGATTTAAAACTTAACAGTTTTGTTAGTTATCTCAAGTCATCCAAACATTACATAAGCTATTTATTTAGAAATGGCCATTGGGAGAAATATGATGACTTGATGGAACACGCAATTACCATTAAATTTCCACATACCTTAAGAGTATCTCCACATTTGCTGATATACACAAAATGTATCGAAAACATATCGCTAGAATAGTATTACATATTGTTTCAAATCATAACTTTATGATACATTTACGTTTACAGCGATGGTGAGAGGCGAGGGGACTCACATTAAACAAGCACCCCGATGGTGATAGGCGAGGGGATTCACGTAAATCAAGCACCCCGATGGTGAGAGGCGAAGGGACTCACATTAATCAAGCACCCCGATGGTGAGAGGCGAAGGGGCTCAATAAACACAAGCACCCTGATGGTGAGAGGCAAGGGGACTCACCTTAATCAAGCACCCCGATGGTGAGAGGCAAGGGGACTCACCTTAATCAAGCACCCCGATGGTGAAAGTCGAGGGGACTCACATTAATCAAGCATCCAGATGGTGAGAGGCGAGGGGACTCACATTAAACAAGCACCCCGATGGTGATAGGCGAGGGGATTCACGTAAATCAAGCACCCCGATGGTGAGAGGCGAAGGGACTCACATTAATCAAGCACCCCGATGGTGAGAGGCGAAGGGGCTCAATAAACACAAGCACCCTGATGGTGAGAGGCAAGGGGACTCACCTTAATCAAGCACCCCGATGGTGAGAGGCAAGGGGACTCACCTTAATCAAGCACCCCGATGGTGAAAGTCGAGGGGACTCACATTAATCAAGCATCCAGATGGTGAGAGGCGAGGGGACTCACATTAAACAAGCACCCCGATGGTGATAGGCGAGGGGATTCACGTAAATCAAGCACCCCGATGGTGAGAGGCGAAGGGACTCACATTAATCAAGCACCCCGATGGTGAGAGGCGAAGGGGCTCAATAAACACAAGCACCCTGATGGTGAGAGGCAAGGGGACTCACCTTAATCAAGCACCCCGATGGTGAGAGGCAAGGGGACTCACCTTAATCAAGCACCCCGATGGTGAAAGTCGAAGGGACTCACATTAATCAAGCATCCAGATGGTGAGAGGCGAGGGGACTCACATTAATCAAGCACCCAGATGGTGAGGGGCGAGGGGACTCACTTAAAACAAGCACCCTGATGGTGAGAGGCAAGGGGACTCACCTAAATCAAGCACCCCAGAGGGAACAAAATACTACTACGTCCATGTCGTTGTTCCTGGGTAACGCTGAATGTAGTTTATTGAAAGAAAAAATCAACAAAATCGTCGTCATAATGAAATCTATCTATTTTTATATATAACCCACTCACTTACCTAACTATCGGTAAATGCCATATCCCGAGAATATTTCCGTGATTTGGCTAGCGATGTAATGTTAGGTACTGGGCATCATGCTGTGTCAAAATCAATAGAGATCGGGAACGACACTCTAGGTTCCTGGGAACCATAAATTTAAATTCGAATTATATGAAATTAAAAATTTACTGGGCCAAACACATTTGGGCCAATAGCAAAAATCCTAACATACGGCTGGCCTTGTCAATGTTATGTTAGGTACTGGGCATCATGCTGTATCGAAATCAATAGAGATCGGGAACGACACTCTAGGTTCCTGGGAACCATAAATTTAAATTCGAATTATATGAAATTAAAAATTTACTAGGCCAAACACATTTGGGCCAATAGCAAAAATCCTAACATACGGCTGGCCTTGTCAATGTTATGTTAGGTACTGGGCATCATGCTGTATCGAAATCAATAGAGATCGGGAACGACACTCTAGGTTCCTGGGAACCATGAATTTAAATTCGAATTATATGAAATTAAAAATATACTGGCCCAAACACATTTGGGCCAATAGCAAAAATCCTAACATACGGCTGGCCTTGTCAATGTTATGTTAGGTACTGGGCATCATGCTGTATTGAAATCTATAGAGATCGGGAACGACACTCTAGGTTCCTGGGAACCATAAATTTAAATTCGAATTATATGAAATTAAAAATTTACTGGGCCAAACACATTTGGGCCAATAGCAAAAATCCTAACATACGGCTGGCCTTGTCAATGTTATGTTAGGTACTGGGCATCATGCTGTATCGAAATCAATAGAGATCGGGAACGACACTCTAGGTTCCTGGGAACCATAAATTTAAATTCGAATTATATGAAATTAAAAATATACTGGCCCAAACACATTTGGGCCAATAGCAAAAATCCTAACATACGGCTGGCCTTGTCAATGTTATGTTAGGTACTGGGCATCATGCTGTATCGAAATCAATAGAGATCGGGAACGACACTCTAGGTTCCTGGGAACCATAAATTTAAATTCGAATTATATGAAATTAAAAATTTACTAGGCCAAACACATTTGGGCCAATAGCAAAAATCCTAACATACGGCTGGCCTTGTCAATGTTATGTTAGGTACTGGGCATCATGCTGTATCGAAATCAATAGAGATCGGGAACGACACTCTAGGTTCCTGGGAACCATAAATTTAAATTCGAATTATATGAAATTAAAAATTTACTGGGCCAAACACATTTGGGCCAATAGCAAAAATCCTAACATACGGCTGGCCTTGTCAATGTTATGTTAGGTACTGGGCATCATGCTGTATCGAAATCAATAGAGATCGGGAACGACACTCTAGGTTCCTGGGAACCATAAATTTAAATTCGAATTATATGAAATTAAAACTATACTGGCCCAAACACATTTGGGCCAATAGCAAAAATCCTAACATACGGCTGGCCTTGTCAATGTTATGTTAGGTACTGGGCATCATGCTGTATCGAAATCAATAGAGATCGGGAACGACACTCTAGGTTCCTGGGAACCATGAATTTAAATTCGAATTATATGAAATTAAAAATATACTGGCCCAAACACATTTGGGCCAATAGCAAAAATCCTAACATACGGCTGGCCTTGTCAATGTTATGTTAGGTACTGGGCATCATGCTGTATTGAAATCTATAGAGATCGGGAACGACACTCTAGGTTCCTGGGAACCATAAATTTAAATTCGAATTATATGAAATTAAAAATTTACTGGGCCAAACACATTTGGGCCAATAGCAAAAATCCTAACATACGGCTGGCCTTGTCAATGTTATGTTAGGTACTGGGCATCATGCTGTATCGAAATCAATAGAGATCGGGAACGACACTCTAGGTTCCTGGGAACCATAAATTTAAATTCGAATTATATGAAATTAAAACTATACTGGCCCAAACACATTTGGGCCAATAGCAAAAATCCTAACATACGGCTGGCCTTGTCAATGTTATGTTAGGTACTGGGCATCATGCTGTATCGAAATCAATAGAGATCGGGAACGACACTCTAGGTTCCTGGGAACCATAAATTTAAATTCGAATTATATGAAATTAAAAATTTACTGGGCCAAACACATTTGGGCCAATAGCAAAAATCCTAACATACGGCTGTCCTTGTCAATGTTATGTTAGGTACTGGGCATCATGCTGTATTGAAATCAATAGAGATCGGGAACGACACTCTAGGTTCCTGGGAACCATAAATTTAAATTCGAATTATATGAAATTAAAAATATACTGGCCCAAACACATTTGGGCCAATAGCAAAAATCCTAACATACGGCTGGCCTTGTCAATGTTATGTTAGGTACTGGGCATCATGCTGTATCGAAATCAATAGAGATCGGGAACGACACTCTAGGTTCCTGGGAACCATAAATTTAAATTCGAATTATATGAAATTAAAAATTTACTGGGCCAAACACATTTGGGCCAATAGCAAAAATCCTAACATACGGCTGTCCTTGTCAATGTTATGTTAGGTACTGGGCATCATGCTGTATTGAAATCAATAGAGATCGGGAACGACACTCTAGGTTCCTGGGAACCATGAATTTAAATTCGAATTATATGAAATTAAAAATATACTGGGCCAAACACATTTGGGCCAATAGCAAAAATCCTAACATACGGCTGGCCTTGTCAATGTTATGTTAGGTACTGGGCATCATGCTGTATCGAAATCAATAGAGATCGGGAACGACACTCTAGGTTCCTGGGAACCATGAATTTAAATTCGAATTATATGAAATTAAAAATTTACTGGGCCAAACACATTTGGGCCAATAGCAAAAATCCTAACATACGGCTGGCCTTGTCAATGTTATGTTAGGTACTGGGCATCATGCTGTATCGAAATTAATAGAGATCGGGAACGACACTCTAGGTTCCTGGGAACCATAAATTTAAATTCGAATTATATGAAATTAAAAATTTACTGGGCCAAACACATTTGGGCCAATAGCAAAAATCCTAACATACGGGTGTCCTTGTCAATGTTATGTTAGGTACTGGGCATCATGCTGTATTGAAATCAATAGAGATCGGGAACGACACTCTAGGTTCCTGGGAACCATAAATTTAAATTCGAATTATATGAAATTAAAAATATACTGGCCCAAACACATTTGGGCCAATAGCAAAAATCCTAACATACGGCTGGCCTTGTCAATGTTATGTTAGGTACTGGGCATCATGCTGTATCGAAATCAATAGAGATCGGGAACGACACTCTAGGTTCCTGGGAACCATAAATTTAAATTCGAATTATATGAAATTAAAAATTTACTGGGCCAAACACATTTGGGCCAATAGCAAAAATCCTAACATACGGCTGTCCTTGTCAATGTTATGTTAGGTACTGGGCATCATGCTGTATTGAAATCAATAGAGATCGGGAACGACACTCTAGGTTCCTGGGAACCATAAATTTAAATTCGAATTATATGAAATTAAAAATATACTGGCCCAAACACATTTGGGCCAATAGCAAAAATCCTAACATACGGCTGGCCTTGTCAATGTTATGTTAGGTACTGGGCATCATGCTGTATCGAAATCAATAGAGATCGGGAACGACACTCTAGGTTCCTGGGAACCATAAATTTAAATTCGAATTATATGAAATTAAAAATTTACTAGGCCAAACACATTTGGGCCAATAGCAAAAATCCTAACATACGGCTGGCCTTGTCAATGTTATGTTAGGTACTGGGCATCATGCTGTATCGAAATCAATAGAGATCGGGAACGACACTCTAGGTTCCTGGGAACCATGAATTTAAATTCGAATTTAATTAAATAAAAAAGATTGCTTTTCTTCATAGGCGTTTATGAATGTACACACACCTTGTCCTCATTTCATTATCGTAAATATTGAATATTTAGGAATACGACTTCACTTATTACGCCAATTTCGCAAATTTCTGGGATGATTTAAAAATCCTGGGATGGGATAGAAATAGTATTGCCTGATGAACATTTTATTTTTTCCTGGGATGAAATCCTGGGATAACTTCACACACTTGATTCGAACCCGGTACCTCCCGCTCCAACTGCTACAGCTTTAACCACTGAGCCGCCTTTGCGGTATTGTGATGAGCTGATATAATAAATTTAGTTTTTAAACCAAATTTGTTTTTGATTGTGTTTTGGAGCAATATGTAACCACCGTGTACCCAACCGTTGCGTTTTATACATATATTCTATTATTTCAAGTGTGTTGAAATTTGAACTGTACATTCATATCTCATGGTTTATATTTGAATTATATAACTCTATGAGGGACACTACTCACAACTCCACCATAAATTGCTAGATAATAAAAACCAATCACGGTCAGAATTAAGGTTTGCAAAATCATTAATTTTTAGAAGTTGAATGTTTTGCCCACAAACCGTTGGATACAATTTTTGTATCAAAAATCTGCGTTCGATTCATTTTATTCTAGATGAAATCTTACTTTAAATAATTTTGTACAACATAAAACTTAATGGTGTACAAATTATTTATTGCAAATTGTTATATGACATGTTATAATTACAAATTCCATTATGCTTGTTCTATTTACAATTGTTGGATAAAAGTCTTTTAAGTTTTCCCTTTTTAGGTATTTGCTACACTTTCACAAATTGTTTAATTTATTTTTGGCTTCATTTATAAATACGTGAATCTTTTTTCGATCTATATTTGTTTTTAATGTAAATTTGATGTATGAATTCACTGTAAATT
Source organism: Tipula lateralis (assembly GCA_963932295.1). Taxonomy (NCBI): domain Eukaryota; kingdom Metazoa; phylum Arthropoda; class Insecta; order Diptera; family Tipulidae; genus Tipula; species Tipula lateralis. The sequence continues at coordinate 88,701,621 of OZ010736.1, forward strand.
TATGAGTAAAATGTGTAGGTTTTTATCGTTTTAGCCAAATAATATTATTAATTTGGTTTCTTACGAAGGTTGCTTATCATTTGCTTATCAGAAGTGCTACTTATCTCTTTTACACTTCCAACTTTTATTTCCTGATAACATCATGTCTTCAAACTATTGATGCCAACTAATTTTAGTGCAACTTTTTGCATCAAAATTCACTCTTGCTCCTATTACAGTATATCAATTTCATCTGTGAACTGCATAGTTCCATATCCATCTGTAGAGACTTGAGGCTGATTCAGATTTGACTGTATTAGTTTTCTTTATTTATGCTTATGCATCTCTTAGAATTTATCTAATTTAAGTTAGCATAAAACATTGATTTAGTTAGCTCGTCAAGATTTATTTTTGCAGATTTTCTTATTAGACTTGTCAATTGATAATTCAAGTACATTATATGACAGTTTTAATTAAGGTTCTGATTGTGTTTTCTCTTGTTAGATTAATCTCTGATGTAATCGATATTAAGGGCTATGTTAATATTGTCATTTTGATGGCATGAAATTTTATGGCATATAGCACTTCAAATATGTTTGCAATGTTAATTCAAACTGCTCTATTGTCAAATAGAACCCAAATTAATAATAAATATTATTATTTAATAATAAATATATTAGTTTTTTCTATTATAGGGTTGAGCTACTTCACGAAGTAGTTTTGAATAGTTTTGAATTCATATGTCAAACGAATAAAGTGGAATAACTTCAGTTTAAAGCAACTTTAGTCGTTTGACATATTCCAGCATAAACTGAAACAGTTTCAATTATCATTTTGCATTAAAAACAGTCATCAACGCTTTTTATTGGCCAACATATAGCTGATTCTCGAAGAACCCCTCATTGGTAAATCAGAAACGGTCTAAACTCAAAATCACCACATAGAAGAAGTGTCAATTGATCTTTGCCGGCTTTACATAGGGACCATAGTCACCTCCCATTAATTAACGCCTTTAGCTCTAATTTAAACACCTTAGCAGATATATGTTAACAACGGGGACCCGAATTAAAAAAGGCTGACTTAAAAAAAGTGTTTTTTTTGGACTTAAAATGAGTGTTTTTATTTCATTTTAAAAATGATATAAAATCTGTATGAAAATGAAATAAAAAAAGCTGACTTTATAAATGCATATCATAAGTCATTTTAAAATTGAATTAAGAATTGTGTTTAAAACTGACATAAAATGTGCATTTCTTAATTCATTTTGAATATGAATTAAGATATGTATTTATAACTGAACCAAAATGTTCCTTTTTCATATTGAAAATAAATTAAAATTCATTAATGAAAGCATTACTTGAAAATTTCGAATGGCTTTAATTTTCTAAAAATTTGCAATTGGCTTTTGCAAATTTTCATTAATGAAAACACATGTATTAATTTTCAACCTCTTATAATTTAAGAGAAACAAAAAATTTTAAAATAAGATTAGTGTTCCAGAAATTTGCAGTTTATTGTGAATTAAAATAAGCATTTTTTAATTCATTTTGGAAATGATTTAAAATATCTATTTATAAAATGACAAAAAAAATGCATTTTTTATGTCATTTTGAAAATGAATTAAGATAAGTGTTTCTAAAATGACATAAAATGTGCCTTTTTTATGTCATTTTTAAATTAAATTTGTTTTTGTAAAATACCTTTTTTAATTCACAAAATTTAATAAAAAAATGAATTAAAAAAAGTCCCATTTTTCCATATAAAAACACTTTTTTTAAGTCAGCTTTTTTAAATTCAGCCATCAAATTCAAGGAGCCGTTAACAACACCAGTTGCAACAATTTCAAATTGTTCATCATTTTAATTGTTAGTAGATTTACTTTTAATATCTTCGAATAAGCTCTTGGCTTTTTTCTGGATTATCATTTTGCTTATAGGTATTTTCTGTTTGTTTTTTTATGATTTTGAATCCAAATATAGGAAGTAAGTACTCCATTTTACTCAAAGAGCCACTTCTTAAATCCATCAATCGTCCTAGCAAGCTGTTAACGATTTAGCGGCCTCTTTTATTTTATTTTTATCATGAGCTTGAATAGTTATTACACTTGATGCAGCTAGATTAAGACCTTTCACTATATCTACCAACTTAACTAGTGTATACCAATCTGAAAAATAGTATTAATTTGGTAACGACTCAACTTCAAAAACGCAAAAATCTTTGCTAACTTTACATCTAGCGATGCATCAATTTCTATCCGTTGATAGCTGCTCACATGCTAACGAGTTTGAATGGATTGGCTCTTTTGAGTCTCCTAACCAAATGTTCATTATTCAGTAGCCGAGAGGCTTCCGCTTTGACATGTTCCATTAGCCTTGATATATGTTTCGTTGCAAATCTTTTGTTTTGGTTTTTTATATCCGGCATCCTTAAATGACTATGCAAATCACTATTTCGAAGTTGACATGGGCAGATTTCAATTCATTAAGTTTGATTTTTCATCGCTTGGTCCACTGGAAATTTTCTTCATTTGCACATTGAAGTTTAGTCACCGCCTCTCTTACAGTTTGCTCTGTTCGTCGACAAAATGTTGCTATGCTAACGTGATCAAACTGTGGTATATCACTTGTATATAGTAGGTATAGGAATGGGCCCAGAACACTACTTTGTGAAACTATTGCCTTTACCTCTCTCAGTCTAGATTACTTATCTTCTCGTCTTACTCTAAAAAGCCTTTCAGTTAAATATGATTTCAAAAGATTAACATATGGTCCCGGAAACATAACCTTTAGTTTATGTATTTAACTCTCGTGCCTTATCGAACCATACCTTATCGAACGCTGCGATCACATCCAAAAATAAGGCCGAACAAATATGTTTATCGTCTAACGCCTTTTCTATAATATCTGTAATTCTGTGATCAATTGTTGAATGTTTGCAGCTGAATCCAAATTGGTGATTCGGTGTAAGGTCTCTAAACATCGAAAACGTGTTGTTCAATAAATAGAACCACGTTTTATAATTGGCGCATATCATGTATGTTTTATAGTTGAATTGTAAATAAACGTGTAACGACACAATTGTCATTGTTCGCACAATGCATGCTTTTCTTTTCAGTTTTTCCGAGTTATCAGAGCGGGGAGGGTATATAGGTATAATCGTTATCGCCATTACAGCTAATCTGTATATCATGTGCTTGCAAAATTATTAAAAGGAAACCATCATAGACAACTATCGTTGCACCACTATCCCATTAACTCGGGAATTTACTTTATGGTATAATAACCATATTCGCAAAGAAATGGTGGTTGGGGAATCATTTGTATACTCGAAATGGTCTAAAACGACTAATTATAAGTCATTTAGGCAAGATTCCTTTTCAAAATACGCCACAATGTACCATATGAGAGATCCAGCCTTGTACGCACTCTAGTAGGGTGATGAATATCCAATAATGAATAGTGCGTTCAGTTGTACAATTATGAACACCATAAAATGGTCGAAGAGCACGCAATCAATTTTTCATTGAACACTGATTTTTGAAATAATTTGTAAACGTTGTTCTCGTGTAAGTTCCTCTATGTATGTGGAAATGTTAATGAGTATACTGAACAAAAATGTCATATGAACATGACAGTTATCACTTTTTGGTTATATAAACATTTAGATAAAACCAATTATTTTATTTCCAAATTACACTGAACATTAACAAATACAGTATTTTATTCATACAATGATATAAATGCGCGATTGTTAATTTAGCCATTAACATTACAGTTTATCTATAGCATTTGTTATTGTTAGACTCTTGTTAATTTAATTTACATTTTTAAGCCTGTTTGAAGAATGTAGAGGGTTTATTAGATTCAGTGTCGCATCGAAAAAAGAAAAATTGTTTAATTTTAATTCATCAATGAAATATTTTTGTACTATTCTTGATGATTTAAGCTAATCTTCGAAAAATATTACGAAAATTGACAAATGTTAAAACCAAAATAATCAAAATTTTGAATTTAAACCAATCTTCAATAGCGAAATTAAAATGTTTTATCAAAAATATTGTCCTTCACTTACATCTGTCACAAAATAAATTTAAAATTTATTTACTAGGTCATTACTGCCAAAATAAACTATCAGATAGAATATACAATCAGCTATAAAAAATAACTTTCCATTTCTTTAAAAATATATTAATCATTTTTGGGTCTGACTCTAGCTAATCAACATACTAATATCACTTTGTATCAAATTCTGCTATCTCATTAGTAGTTTACGGATATCTTCTAAACAAAAACAGAAAAAAAAACTGTTTATGAAAACCTGAAAATTAATTTATACCTAAACTATTCATAAACTAGTTTGGATTAGTCACTGTTATATTCTTATTGGGAGTATTTTACACGAATGTATTATGTGTATACTGAATTAAGATAATAGCTAACATGACTAAATAGAAATATTAGCATATTTCAAGTTATAAAATACTTTGTTATGTTATGTCATCCTGATATAGTTGACAATAACATCAATCTAATTGGATGGAAGCATTAGAATGTTTGTCAAAGCGAATAAAGTTAGATTTCATCATTAATATGATCAAAATTAACACCTTAATTACCATTTTTTCTGATTGTCTCAAAAAAAAAAAAAATATATATACATATATGTATATATATTTATATATATATATATATATATATATATATATATATATATATATATATATATATATATATATATATATATATATATATATATATATATATATATATGTATATATATATATATATATATATGTATATATAATATATATATATATTTAGCTGATTCACCTGATTTGGCTCTTTGAGACTTCTTTCTGTTACAATCGAATTAACAAGCATTTCGGGGAACGCGTTTCAGCAGCCGAGAGCAAATAATAGAAAAATCACAGGAAGCACTGATGGACATACCGAAAACCGGATATAAAAAATTTTTGAGGATTGGATCAAGCGCTGGCATAAATGTGTTGTAGTCGATGAAAATTACTTTGAAGGGGACAATATAGATTTAGATTAATAAACTTGTATTTTAAATTTCTAAATAAATTCCGGGGACTTTTTGATCAAGGTATATATTTTGATCATAAATACACATATGTATATATATATATATATATATATATATATATATATATATATATATATATATATATATATATCATGTTATCATGGTGCAAAATCCTCGAGTTTTCTGCCCACAATTCTGGTTCCTTTTGGCGAATTGCTTCACGCAAACATCTCATAACGCCCAAATCATACTCTTTGTTTACGGTCTGGCCTTCTGGCAAAAATGCATGTTGCACTACACCGTCGTAATCTATGAAAACCGTGAGCATTACCTTCTGTTTTTGATTAAACCGATGTGATCGGCTCATTTGGTGAACGCCATTCACTTGCCTGATGTCTGGATTGCGTGTCGTACTTATAAACCCACGTCTCGTCTCCAGATATGATCCTTTTGATGAATGCGGAATCGTATTCAGCCGTACAAATCATGCCTTTTGCGACGTTAACACAGTCTCTTTTTGCATGAATTGAGGTTTTTTGGCACCAACTTTGCTGCTACACGACGGAAATCCAAATCATTAACAAAAATGTCTTGCACGGATCCGAAGGCAATGTTCAAGTCCTCCACTATCTCTTTGATGGTTAATTTGCGGTTATTGAACAACATTTTTTTTACTTTATGAATGAGATAGATATACTATTGACTACGTTACTTTTGCAAACTTCAAGCTATGACGCTAAGATTTAGAGGGAATATCAACAACAGATGTACCAACCTAACAAAAAACACATCTCAAATCAGGATGAACTCAAGTCAAACGATGGGAGCGCCACACAGTGGTTATTCCGAGAACTTTTTGATCACGGTATGTTCTGCACAATAATTATGTCCTATATCTAAAAACAGAATGAAAAATTGGTATCTAATCATTATCGATCGTGACAACCAATCAAACGCGGCTTGTAAACAACTTAACCATGTTACGTGCCTCGTTTTTTATATCGATTTAATCGCAAGTGTTATGGCTTTGTTATGACCGTAAAATGACAACTATGGCCATTGTTAATGAGCTACGACATTAACTTGTGAACTAAATGTTTGTATATTGGAACATGACAAGTAACAATCAAACTGGTAGAAAAAACAGCAACAACGTCATAAATGGTTAGAAAATTAGAGAAGTCTGGAATTCAAAGTAATCCATCACATAGCGTAGTTTAATTGGTGGAAAAACTAAATATGTCTGCTCGTAGCATGGTTTACAGATTTTAAATTGAACTATACGTCAAGCCGTACAAAATACGAAAGTTGCAAAGATTTAACACTTACACAAAAGTGGTAGTTATCCTTGCAAGAGCAAATGTGTTGGAATACTTGCACGTTGGTGGCGAAATTACTCATGTATGAATTTTTACTCATGTATGAATTTTTAACGGTTCAGTAAAATGTAAACGATCGTGTAGTAGAGTGCAACAGCAAATCAAAAGATAATTTAGACCAACGAATTGCTTTGCGAAAGCAACTACCTGCATCAGCTAACCGCGATAATTGCCACAGGACACTCACCATTCGTTTCTATTGATGAGGGCGTAAAGGTAAATCAACAAATATAAGTTGGGCATGTAAAAAAATTAGTTGAAAGCATTGAAAATTAGCCATGGCTGAAGATTAGCCATGACATTTGAAGGACCAAATCAGCATACGACGTGAATACGACGTGAATAATGATCGACCGGTATGAGTTTTTGTGTTAACTGACCCGTTAAAACTTCACAACAGCCAAAAAGTGTTTTAGTTTTGCGAACTGTGTTTGCCAATTTTCACCATTTTTGTAGTGAATTTTAACAATTTCAATGCGTTGTTGAATCGTGTATCCATTTCTAGTAATGGCTTAGTATTTATCAAATGTCAAAAGATGACATTGAAGGAGTTTAATATTGACAGCTGCTCCAAATAGCATGCATATATATATATATATATATATATATATATATATATATATATATATATATATATATATATATACATATATATATATATATATATATATATATATATATATATATATACATATATATATATATATATATATATATATATATATATATACATATATATATATATATATATATATATATATATATATATATATATATATATATATATAATTTGAAAGTAGAGTTAAATATTATAGAATCTATTGCATGCATTATGATAGTTTTGGAGCTTTACAATGAAGGTCCCATAATAAACGAAAATAAAGGGTTCAGAAGGATATTTTTAATTCAATATATTATATGTTAAAATGCACCTTAACCCTACATAACAACCTATAAAAATAATAATAACCGAGAGGTTGAATTAGATTAGTAATCAATAGTCACCAATGAATGTTCCTAACACATTTGATACATATTTTTATAATAGTGATACAGTGATAGTACTATTTTTGTATTATGCAGGGACTACCGTCAGATCATACGCAAAAGGCATATGAGCAAACATAGTATTGGTGAATTTAAAATTTTCAACCAATTTTGCACCAGTCGAAAATCTTCTATAACAGATGATCCTTACGATCTAACATTTAGTTTTAAGTTGTTGAAGATCGTCGAATGAGTAAATCAATATTGACGCCCTAGATATCAAAGTAGAAAGCAGTCAACATAACATTTCTATCCTGACACAAAAGCACTTAAAATTGTAGGAGTATATTCCTTTCTATTGATGGTATAATAAATGAAGCATACCATCGATGCCTTCTATTTTAGTTCCAATGAATTTAATTATCCAATAAAAATTGTTTTTCTATGACAACTAACAACGTCCAAGTCATTAGAGGACAAATTACCGAGGTAATGACTTTTCTCACGATCAGTTATGTATCGCACTTACCGTGTTGACAGTGAAGACGTACATCACATTATTTTGTCGATAACGGTTTCCAAAACGAAACATTTTTTCCGTTAGAAGTTTAATGTACCCAAATTAGTCACAAATTGATCAGTTTGAGTGCTTGGATATTATAAAAAGAGTAACAAATTGGTATTTCCAAATCGATGCAGTTGAAAAATGTATACCAAATAAATGTTATATTGAAAATGCTTGTTAATAGGAAATTACAACTAATGCCATTCCAACTAGTATCAACTATTTAAGAGTTCTTTGACCATATAGATCGTCTTGAATGTGTGTACCGGCGTCGATTGTATGAGAAATTTAGGTTTTAGGCCTTAAACATTAAAAAGTTTCTTGAAAAATCAATTCAAAGATATTAATCGTTAACATAAAACTTTATTAACACCTTCATCCCGTCTGATCAGAAATTGAAAGAAATATTTTTTCGAACGTGGATATTAATATATGTGTATGTACATTTGTTAAATCTGTCTATATCAACCATCTGTTAATAATTTGATTTACTGACACGAGTATCGTGAAGTTTACTTGTGATTGTTGTGTTCCTTTCTTCTGTTAGGGCTACGGCTACGATTAATATGTCAGACGTTACCTCAGTGACGTTGTAAATTGTTATTTTTAATATATAAAATTTAATCACGATCTACTGTGACTACCAATGGACAGAAGGGCACAGAATTTCAGAAAGAAAATTTAAAATTATACGCGTTATCCGTAAAATAATGCACATACTTAGAGGTGACGTATCTTATACCAAAGCCATCGGCCTAAATACTTAATTGTTTAATACTTGGACTTTCAACTTACAACTCGTGGTCAATGACTGATCCCACCAGCAATATTACACTTTTATATAACTATACTTTTATTATATGGACTATTTCACTTTCTCGTATATACAGCAAAGACTGGTGGTTATTCCATATTGTAATCTAATTTACATAAAGATAAAAATAAAATCAATCAATTGCATAATTATATATATATATTATCGATTAGCAAACTATTTAACAAAATTATTTGCATTTATAGTCGATAAGCGCGATCGAGTATTATAGAAGAACTACTACTACACATAGAGAGCATAGTTATAGAATCAACATAACACATATAGCCCCAAGACGTTTATACGAACAAAAAGGCGATTTCGATCAAAAGAAACCAAAAACGATAATGAATTAAATAATTTCTGTTAACGCGATTACATAATTATGGGTATAATCTTCATTTAAAATACAACAACAAAGTATACAATTTTTAGTTTGGATAGTCACCACCCACTTTCTATTAGCTACGAGCTGTAAATTTTATTTACTCTTTGTGCTAGTTTCTCGAACGCAAATTTGAGACACACAGTCTTAGGCGATTTTTATTTTGCTTTGTAATATGATGCATGCAAATTCATATATAACCTGGTCAGTGATTCGATCTATAATATTAGTGTGGGAAAAAAATTTAAAGCAAAGACAAAAATCGCAGCTTTATGCGTGGAATATAAAAATCAATGTCAAACGATACCACTTCATAAATTTTCAATTATTGGTTTTTCAATTATGTATTATTAATATATACAAGGTGAGTCGGGAGGAATCTGTAATACTTCAGGAATGTATTGTACACGGAAAATAATAACAAAAACCCAAATTTTACTATCCGATTTTCATTTGTTTTCCAGTTATAGCGTAATTGTTCCAGGCTCAATCTGATACATTTAAACATTTTTGTAGTGTCAAACTGATTTAAGTACGGCTTCTGAGTAACAACATACTACACATTTATTCAAATGTAGGATATGAAAATATGATGTTTGTTTATGGTTTTTGTAATGGGAATGATATGGCTACTGCTGTGGAGAGGTTCATTTGCCAACGTTTTAAACAAAATGTGCGAGACCGAAAACCATAACCCAGTGCTAACATAACTTTTGAATGAGCTGTTCGACAAAATTTACAGCAGAGGTTAAATTTATTCTGGATTTAGTAGCAGAATGTCCAACGACCAGCCTACGAAGAATAAGTATGTAATTGGGTGGCGTTCCACAAACATGAATATTAAATACAATAAATTATCATAACCGAATGTAATTTTGTTGGTGGATTAATAACAATGAAACAACATTCACCTGTGATTCATAATACTCACACCTCTCATCTATGATCGGATGAAAATCCCCATGCAACAGTTGAAATTAATTGGCATTTTGATTTTGAAAAATCGCCTTGTTTGGTAAATCCACATCAATTAAATCCACATAAAAGATACAACGTCCATCTTTGCGTAAGGTAAGGACGTAAATAAGAGAACCGCGAAAGAGTTGGGAGTGCCTTGAACCCCAAAACAGATTGCACAGTAATAAAATATAAAATAAAAAAGATAAATTATCAAATTTTTCTTAGAATCAATTCGCGTGTAAGTGTAATGAATTTAAGACGTAAAATTGAATGAAACATTCGCATTGGATGGATTAATAATACCATAGTGACATCTAGTTTCGTGATTGTGATTATGAAACTACGATTTTCAAAATGAGAAAACATGGCACACTACAGTTCTCATTTCATTTGACAGTTTATCATAATTCATTAAAATTCTTACGCGTTTAAAATGTTTGTATAACTTGGCACTGTCGTCACTAAAATGACATGGGATGAGAAAAATAGCTCATTCCGATACTATGTTTAAACCAAGTTGCAAACCATGGTTAGTAGTGACACATTACAACGAAATCATGGTTAACTCGAAACTCAGATATGTGTCTATAGTATAAGAAAGATGATTTATGACATTTGAGAACATAATCATGATCAATTATATCAAACGAACATGATCATTCTCTTTAACAATATAAATATTTTCAAATCCATTCATAGTTCTTGGGTTTATTTAACGATATTCCAATTTAATCGAATTTTAAACTGTCGTAATTAGGCCTTTATCTATTGGTTTAGAAATTTAATTTTCAAACGAAACTAAACATTTTACAAGATACAGTGTTTTTGTCTAGCACGCAAAATGTTGATTGATTCAAATAATTCGAAGATATGTATTTGTATTTAGTAGATAAGGATTTTCTTACATCTATTGCTCGAGCTTTTGAAAAGAAATTTTACAAACATTGGTGATGATAGAAGAAACAATTTTCAAGAATTGCTTTGTGTATCGTCACGACTTAACATTCATTTATAATTTCTAGAATCTAGTATGGCCTCTCATAATTTTAACTCATATTTGACACTTGATTTATCCACACGACGCATCTACTTGGTAAACACAGAAATGACGACTATCCTCGCTTCATGATTAGGCTTGGAAAACACTTTTATCCAATATCCTGTTGAGATATTTAATGTTACTATTATGTACGTATCAATATAGTGATTAAACCTAGCACCGTTAAAATAATTCGTATAAGTTCTCAGCTGACACGCGGTAAGGGCGCGTTTTAGTAGTTTCCACAGTTAACATTTGTACTCTGCCTACCATCATTTCAAATCCTTAAAATGAATATATGGTTCCTTAGTGGAAGTAATGTTTGTTTTATTTCATTTTCGACTCGGACTATTAATAGCTACTTTCAAACACAGTGTCGAAATAGCCCTGCTCTAACCACTGTAACTGTTATTACATATTTTTTTCAATTAGATGAGCAGACATTAAGTTGCAAGATAAAATTAGATCTTTGATCTAAAATTTTGATCTGAACTTATCACCTGTGAGAGTACTCCAGCAGTTTTATAGAAGTCGATAAAGAAGTTTTAAAGATTAGTACAATAAATATCATTCAAATTTGAAGAGAATTTGTAGGTACAGCTAGTTATACCGCGGTGTTGTTATCGAAATTGTTGCAGGTTTAACTCGACTCCGTCGAATTTGACTATCCTTGACTCGAATCATTTTCGAGGCTTGATTTACTGGCGACGGTAATATTATAGTGTGGTTTGAGCACATTTGTATAGACCAAATTAAGGGTTTTCTGGTTTATCACAATCTACAAACATGAATATCTCGGATAATCACAATAATCGCCATCTTTAACTGGATCTTTAAGGGGAACTATTTAAACAATAAATAATAACAGCTTATGAATGACTTGGAGTTCTATTTAAGACAACTAAAGACCTTCATTTTAATCATTTAGTTGTTATTTTGACGTCAAATCATCCAATAATTTTTGCTCAATCTCAATAGGAAGGCCACACTACCTTTTATTATTGCATAACCATTAGTGCGACCTAAATATTCTTGCAGATAAAATAAGTTCTTAACCGCAGTACCTTCTAATGAATCACTGGATGTCTAAATTCATTCTAAATATATCTTAGTCCTAAATGTGGCATATAGCAGCTCGTGCTAATAGTGTTATTTGAAAATTTAAATCATATGATCTACTAATCCTTAAAAATATCATACTTTGACCGGTTCAATCATTGGAATTGCAAATATTTTCAGTTGATTTTAGAATGCGGATCTAAATACATAACCTATGCTTATTAATAATCGATCAAAATCAAGCCAACAAAATTGTAAACATCACTTCTTAACGATTACAGGAAGGAAAGAATACCCGATATCCCCAGACATATAAAGCTAACCAATAAATTATCGTCATAGCATTAAAAAACGACAAATTTATTAATCTTAATATTACTTTAGCACGATTTACAACAACAAAACGACAATTCAACTCATATAAACACTGTATCAATCCCAACATTAACAAAACAGAGAACCAGAAAAAAAATTATCAACTCCAAAATTAAATTTAAATGTAAAAAAAATGTACACAAACAACAAGAATTGCATTCAAAACAAGGAAAACAAGTTTGCTGTTAAACTTACTTCTTCTTTCTTTGAATTTCTGTATACAACATGTCGAAGAAGAAGTTGTAAAAACTTTAAGTCCTTGAGCATGCTTAAGCCAAATTGTAATTTATGTACGAGTGTAATATTCCTCTCTTGGTGCTCGTTTTAGTTAGTAGTAGCACAGAAAGCGCGCACACCACACAACTATACATACGATACATATGTAGATTTTTAATTAGTTTTTGTTTGTCTGTATATGTTTTGGTATATATTTCGTGAAAGATGAAATACAGCAAGAAAAAAAAATGTCTTAAAACACCAGAAACTAAAATTCGGTCTCAGTATAAATATACGAAGATCATAAATCAAAAATAAGTTTCTGGCGTTTTGAAGTGGAGAGATTTTTTTTTTCATCTTCGAAACCAAAATTATACATTTCAAGGTTGCGTGTATCATAAATTAGTGATCCACGTGTCGTAGAATATGTGTAATCAATTAAATAATGTGACTTCGATTTGAGTGTGTGTCTGTGTGCCGCATATTTTTCAAGTTCGTTTGTACAATATATTATTGTTGTGTTATATGTATAGTTGAAATAGAAATAAGAACGGTTAATGCTGTATTCTTGCGGTTTGGGGAATCCCGTGGTTGATATCTTATGATTTCTGTGAAATGAGATTTAATAATCAAACTAAGAGTCTTTAACCTAAAGATATTTGTCTTATTGTTAAGTGGAATTACTACGAACAGATGATCTTATTTGAATTATGTCATTTATAGACAGACCATATAACACTTTAGTTTATAGGTAATAGGTTCTATCAAACTGTGTCGTAATCAAATTTATTACTTACGAAATGTTGACAAAAGTAAAATATTATCCTACGTCATCTCATTATTTTTTTTTGTATGAAATTGAGAGTAGGCTTTTAATCTGTGGAGTGTTAATGAGTGGCTTTTTGAGTTTCCTACAGATGATTTTCTAAGCATTTGGTTTTTCTACTATAATTTGTTATCATTATTAACATTAAATGTAACCTTACCTGTTTGAAAAATTCAATACACCACTAAGTTGATGATAAATCATAAATCACTCAAAGTTTCATAATGATAAATCGCATTTGACACATTATGAGAAAAAAGTTTTGTTGCAAGTTTCAGTTTTTGACGATTTAACCTATAAATTTTAAATTGGACGAAGATATAGTATACGCATAGCATAATAAACAAGCAGCAATGCTAAATAATCATATAGCTAAATAAACAAGCAGCAATGCTTGATCCTTTAAATTTATCCAGCTTATTTATGGGGACTATCGAGCTTATTTATGAGGGCACGCCCTGTGATTGGGGCATTCGTGTTTCGTAAACATTACGAATGAAACATGAGACCCATAGAATATCACCACAGTATCCAGAGCTTGTCGTAGGAGGCGACTAAATCTGGTTGGATCGCTGGGCTGACGACCCGCATCCGTAAAATTAAAAATTGTTGAAAATGTCAACAACCAAACCAAAATCGGATACCACCAAAAAAATAATGATCCCCCGCTTAAGTACCCGGAAACTAGATTGAGGATCAGCACGTGGAACGTGCAGTCACTTAGAAAACCTGGCATGTTTAACGGCCTTATCACATATATGAAAGAGTATGGGTTGGAACTCGTAGCGCACCAAGAAATTCGATGGCCTAAAAGTGGAGACCATGTGTCCCAGGGCTATACGTTGCTACATAGTGGAGATGACCTCGGAAATCTTGGAGTTGGGTTTCACATTGGGCCACAGGTAAAAAAGGCTACTGGACTTTCAGGCAGTCGATAATCGAATGTGTAAGCTTCGTTTGCACATGAGATTAGCCAACCTGTCAATTGTCTGTGTACATGCGCCCACTTAGGTAAGCCAACCTCAAGATAAAGACTCATTTAACAATAATTTGGATAATCTGATGGTCTCTATACCCGAGCACGATGTTAGATTGGTGACTTTAATGCTAGAGCTGGCAGAAATCAGACCGACTTATGCGATAATATAGATCCGTACTCCCGACACGAAACTGCGACCGAAAATGGGGAAAGAATGATGTACTTTGCGATCGCTCATGTTCTCAAAGTGGTGAGCACATTCTTTCCTCATAAAAACATTCATTTGGAAACATGGACACATCCACGAAAAACATCCCGAAGCCAAATTGACCATGTGTTGATTTCAAAAGGGCGGGCACGGGTTGTCAAAGACGTGAGATCGTATCGGTCGTCAACCAAATTCGTAGGCAGTGACCATTTTATGGTTGCTGCAAGGCTACGATGATAATTTTCGTACAAGTCAAGGAGGACAGGAGAATATAAAACGCGATTCTCCTGTGAAGGTCTGATAAATGAAGAAACGCAACGAAAATATCAAGATCTTGTCAGCAATAGCATTATGCAATCCAATTACCAATCTGATGATGTGAACAGTGTCTGGGAAGTATTGAAAACCTCGGTTGTCGATGCTGCCCAGCACACTCTCGGTATAGTGAAAACTAAGCCCAAAAATGATTGGTTTGATGAGGAGTGTCGTCTTGCTGTCGAGCAACGCAATATAGCCTACAATGAAGCGCAGACTCGGTTTAAAATTGCAAGGAAAAACAATGGAAGTTCTTGCTAGGAGGACAGCTAAACGCATTTGTAGACAGAAGAAGCGCGAATGGTGGAAGGCTAAGGTCTTAAGAGTACAACCACTCAGCAATAAGTACAATTCGCGTGGGTTCTTTAAAGGAATCACCGAATTGCAATTGCTTAAGATCTCGGTCAACTGCCATTCGGGGCCAGGATGGAAACCTCTGTCTTAACGTGTATGCGGTTCTCGATACATGGCATGAACATTTTTCTGATCTACTTAATGTTCCACATGTATCAAAAGCTGTGTTTGAATACCCTCAAATACAGACCGCGGAGATGTTCATTGAGGATCCATCACAATGGCTATGCGGAAATTAAAGAAAAATCGTTCACCAGGAGTTGATTGCATTAATTCAGAGCTCTTGATATTCGGAGGGCTAACTTTGTGGAACTGTCTTTTCAACCTTGTTCGATTGGTATGGCGAAATGAAGTTATGCCTGACGAATGGAAAGTGGCCGCGTTATGCCAAATTTTCAAGAAGGGTGATCGCTTGAAGTGCGAGAATTATCGCGGTATAGCTCTCCTTTGCACAGCATATAAGTAACTGTCATACATCATCTTGGGAAGAATTACTCCTCTGGCGAAGGAAATTATCGGTGACTACCAAGGAGGATTCCGTCCAAATCGGTCAGTCACTGATCAAGTTTTTTCGCTGCGGATGATTCTTTCCAAGTCTAATGAAACATCTCGTTGTTCACTAGGTGTTCCTAGATTTCAAGCAAGTCTATGACTCGATCAATCGAGAGAGGCTATGGTATGCGCTTGAATATTTAGGAATACCTAAAAAATACGTACGACTGTGTAGTATGACATTTACGCAATCACAATGCCACAATGTTAAAGATGAGAACAGGCTATCGAGAACTTATGCAATCACTACTGGTGTTCGACAAGGAGATGTGCTGTCCCCGATACTTTTTAATCTCATGTTGGAATACATCCTTCGTAAAAGTGCAACACCTCAGGACAATATCTTATTCCGACAATCCAATCAACTTCTTGCGTATGCAGATGATATCTGTGTGATTGGATTAAATAGCAACGAAGTGAAAGAGAGCCTTGATGCATTGAAACAGTGTTCAGCTTCCGTTGGTCTCAAAATCAATGAGAACAAAATATATGATCTATGGTTTTAGAAACCAAGACGCAAGTGATTTCAGTAGTGGTAACCACACGTTTGAAGGAATAATGAGATTTAAGTATCTTGGATCTCTCATTACTCACGATAATAGTGTAGTAGAAGATATCAAAGTTCGGCTTGCCGCTGGTAATCGGACTTTATATCCTCTACGTCCACTGCTGAAATAAAAATATCTTGCAAATGCGGATAAGCTGAAACTGTACAGAGTGTTGATCAGACCCGTTGTCATGTATGGATGTGAGAGTTGGTTTTTGACGGATTAGTACGAAAGATGGCGTCTAACATTCGAGAGAAGAATCATGCGTGTGATATATGGGCCAAAACGCGACGTTGATGGAACATACCGAGTTCGTTTCAACCACGAGATCAGGAATTTAATGCAAATTCCTGATATCGTGCATGAAATCAAAGGACAGCGAGTACGCTGGCTCGGTCACGTTCTGCATGCTGATTCGAACCGAATGATACAGCGATCTTTAAGGGGAGAGCCGCCTTTGAGTAGGCGAAGAGTACAATCTACCATCTTCTGGTTGCTTGCACAGTATGAAGAGCTGGCTCGTAATCGAAACCGATGGAGTCAGATTGTTGACACGGTACGGGCCAATAATGGCCTGTTAAAGCCGTCCATGTAAAAATTTATGGGGTCTAAATGTTCATAAACTCCATAAGAACTAATGTAAAATTAAAGATTTTTGGCTTAACTTTAATGAATGAAAAATATTGAAAACAAAAATTATTTTATATCCAAATTTAAATCAAAAATTTTCATATAAGCTATATGGAAACCAAATGAAAATACAAATTACTTTAATAGTTATGATAAAAATAAAAACGGTTTGATTTATTCAATTTTTATACATGTATATGTTATAATTGATTCTAAACTAACTAATACATGTATATGTTATAATTGGTATATGTTATAATTGGTATAAAAATATATAAAATGAGATCAATGACGTATGAACTACGAAAAAGAAACATATACTTCAAATATTGGATGAGAGATGGCACTTAATAACTTTAATAATATAAATCGTATTTATTGATATTTTAAAGATATTGTTAATGCGATAGTACGAAGTACACAATTAAAATACCCAAACATGTAAATGAAAGTAAATCCTTCAAAAATTATTTAAATTTTTTTTCCATTCAATTGTTATACTCGATACAAGATGGCATGAAAATTCCATTCAATTGTTATACTCGATACAAGATGGCATCATAAAAGTCGTTACGATTTTTAACACAATTTTAAGTATTTGAATTGTTTTTTTTTTATTAAAATACATTCATTTAGATACAAACAGCATTTAACAACAAAGCGGTACCTCTATAGCATCGATTGGTATTCAATGGTTTCAATTTTGTTTTATTAAATGAATTATCACGACTATGAGGACGATTTACCTCAGTTGGATATGAAGCATTTATGTATGGTTTTCTTCAAAATATATATTAATTTATTGTGTTGTCTAAATTCTGTTTTTAAGACATTGTCATAAGCACATTTAAACGTCAAACCGATTTTTTAGCTGAAAATAATTCTTAGCGACAGTTTAACACTTGCATGACTGTCCGTTTAAAAATAAAGCGGTATCTATAGCTTCGTCAACATACATTCAATTCATATAAAAAAAACTCATTAATACTGAAACGAAATAGTCGTTCAATTCTTAGGGTTGCTAAGCTCTGAGTTAAAGAAGTCACGTTATCACGCATATTAATTGGTACAATCGATAATCAATATTTCTTACCATCGATAATCAATATTTTTTTTTGTTATGTATGAGTTGGTAAAAGAGTCGATCTTACGGGATTTTTTTTGATGAACATAAATTTCATAATTACAAGGTAGTCTAAAATATGAAGTTGATAAAGACAGTCGAAATATGTTTGACTAAAATAAAAGTTTAATATTATTTTTTTTTGTTTAATTTTATAAATTTATTTTAAAATATAAAAATTAAAAATAATTGTGATATATATAGTTATATTTAATTACGAAATTGTTAATCCTACAATAAAAAAAAAATTATTTAAAATTAGACATTGGATAATAAAGTGTTGTAGTGATTTACAAACGCAGTTAGTAACGGAAAAATGCTACCGTTCACTAATAATAAGAACAATTATTAAGAAAGAAAAACAAAAAACTTTATGGTGATTAAGGTCGAAACCAACGTGGTGGCTCCAAATCATAGAAAAAAATGTGCATTTTATTATAATAAAATAAAGTTAAATACTTAAATATGAATCAACTGAATAAACTATTGCAATCCTGCACTAAATAAATAAACCTTAAAATCTAGCAACCTAATATATTAATAAAAAAAAAATTAAATAATTAATGAATTCGTTAAATTTTCATTCATGCAATCATAATACATTCATTCAATCATCATTCAACATACGTCATCAATTTTAAAAAGCTAAGCTATATAATTTTTTTTTTACCTTTATATATAATAATAATATTAATTTTATATTTATAATTAATTAATATATAAAACTTAGGATTATATTTTTTTTTTGGTTAAGGGTAGTATTACGTTTAGTGTCCTTGTGATGATAAAAATAAATTAAGAAAATTAAACAAAATGAATTTTCGTGTATAAATATTATTATTTTTCTTCTGGTTTCTCTTTTCTGATTAGTGTTTACTATTATTTTCTTTCTTTGTAATATGAAGTTTTTTAAGAATAATTAGTGAGTTAAGTTCAGGTAAGTTCTAAAGTGATATGAAGTTAGTAGACCCGGTCTTATCCTATATTTATTTCCATCCTTTTCCTAAGTGATCATTCAAGCATCTATTCATCTTCGAAAACCCCACCCCAATCCCTGAGCCTTAGCCGGCAGCAACAACGATCACTCCGAAGCTCTGAATAGATGAATAAATTTCAGTGACGAAAGGCATTTCTCTATAGAAACGAGGTTATATATCTCGCGACTTCATTTATGCCGGTTCATTTCGTTACAATACATTCAAACATTTTCTAATTTAAATTACCATGACGACTTTGTAAACTTCAGTAGGATATGAAACATTTATATGTGATTTTGTCTCACACTTATTGTCTTAATAAATTCTGTTTTTATTGCTATGTGTACATGTATACGCCCGTCAGAGTTTTTGGCCGAAAAAATAATAATTATAATAATAAAGAATCAAAATAAATTTTAAAATTCAATGTGTTAAATGAGTAGATTTAAAAACTATTTTGATTCTAAAACTTCTATGAAACATATTTTGCTCGATAACAAAAATTCTTCTGAGATTTTCCATTTTTATATAGAAATAATATTTAACATCACAACACATTGGTTGAAAATAAAAGAAATGCCCACCACGAAGCCAATCCAAAGATATCTACGAACGAACATTTGCATTGGTTTTCAAACAGAAAATCCTACACATCATTTTCGGCCGAAAAATTAAATTTCCATTACACTGAAAATTAAATCAACAATGGACATTCAAAACATACGACTTCCTCGACATACCATTAACCAAATATCAGAATCCCATTAGGTTTTGCCGAAGCTTTTAACATACCATTATAGTCGCATTGATTCTGTTACACAACGTATAAAACCTCCCGGCGAAGTCAAAATATACGCAGAAAAAAATACTTTATAATTAATATGATTTCCTATTATATTAATAGTTTTTTACTATAGTCAATAGTACATATAATAATAATAGTATCTACTATTACTTTAATACCGTGTCCATTTTAAAATAATAGTATCATATATTTAAAATAATGGTTATTTACTATTAGAATTAAAGAGAAAACTTATTAATTTAATGTGACAAATCACATGAAGAAAGAACTGTACCATTGTAGTCCTCTACCTGCAAAATTAAATATTAATATAAACAAACATCTTACATTAATTTTAAATTTATAAATATATTTAAATATCATGTATATACATATAAAATTTTAAACTTTCTATCGCTCCTCGATAGATTGGTGGGTCGTCAGTTTTCCACAAATGATAGCCACAGCAAATAAATTTGAGCCGAACTATTGGGTGTAAATCAATCTAGAATATAGTTATGAGATATTAACAAAAACTTTGCAATATTTTATACTGATCTAAATTTAACTTACCAATGCATGTTCACCACTATTTTATAAATTGAATATTATTTAACATATTTTCACCTCCTATCAATATTACCTCCTATTGCCTAATAGTAACTACTTAGGCCAGAGTTGAAAACACTTACTGTTCCAATCGTACAATTCCTTTTTATTATTTTCTGTGACTATAGTCTCGGTGTGGTAATTCATAAATGCACTGCAAGTATTTATAAATATTATATTCGTTTGTTATTTAAATAAATCTTTATACCTGTATAATCACCAGCACAAGTAACATTTAAATTTCTTATATTTCTATTGGCAGCTGTGCTTTATAGCTTACCAGTTCGGTTAAGCCCGTGACCAAGTATCTGAAAAAAAATCCCCAAACCAATTTGTTAATCTGAGATCTTTAATCTTAGTGCATAGCCAATATTCACTTAACTTTTATACGTACATTATATTTCCACATTAACATTTTCTCATAGAACAGCTTTTGGCATTACCCGCCGTCTACACTATGCAAATCTACTGATATTTTCTATCATGATATCAAATTTGTCATTGTATGTGTGAGTATATTATACAAATTTTGACACTATCAGCAAATTATTAGGAGGCTATTTCGCGAAAAATTATTATGAAATTATTACGAAATGTCAATTATTGAGATTATATTTCCTCATTATAAATATTAATTTTGGAGTAAAGACGTATTGGCTATATCAACCATTTGAATGAAAACTGAAAAACCCTGTAATTTTAATTCAATTTTTGTATTATTTAATAAATATGTCGCAGTTTTCGACTGAATGTACAGTTAAATAAGTTGATTTGTACCGAAAAACGATGACGGTGACGCCAATTAAATAAAATAAATGTCAAAAAATATATTATATTGACAGTTAAAACTTTGACATTTCAAAATAATTATCATGATAGTTAAATGCCCAGACATGATATTTGAAGCAAACAAGTTTAACAATACATTGAAAAACACACATACATTTATAAATTATCATGATAGAAAATATCAGTGAATTTGTATAGTGTAGACGGCGGGTTAATTAGATGTAATAATAAAATCAAACTTATGTTTGAATATTATTTTTATATAATTAAAAAAAATTTGACAGTGAAGACCCCCTCCTGTAATTAGCTGTCAATAATGCAAAATAAGAGCAAGTCCTTTCAAAAAGAAAACTTGATGCAAGATTTTATCAAAAGTATTCATATTAATTTAATACTATTTACTGTAGTTTCAATTCGCTGTGCAGTTTTAAATTAATAGTATAATTTCCATTAAATTAATAGTACAAAAGAATGAAAAATTATTATTTTAATATGAAAGTATACTATAAAATCAATAGTTGTACAATTGAAATTCAACTGCCTGTCAAAACATATGATTTCCTCGACATACACCAATATCCCACAAGGACGTAAATGATCGAATAAGTGAGCTGAACGATTGTTGAAACACTAAAAGAGAACAAAAATAATAAATATGTAGGGAACAAACAAGTATACAGTAATTTGATTCTTCTATGAATCAGTACTTATACAAATCAAAACTACAACAAACTAAATCACAACAGCAGAATTATTTGTCGATTATTCAATTCACAAGGAACTTCAACTAGTTTAATTTAATTTAGAATCGTTTAACACACTGGACGATTCATTAATGTAGATAACCGTGGCAATCATTATCACGAATAATGATGTTTCCACAATTCTAAAATCAGTAGATAATAACATTTGAACATATCACCAATCACATTCACATATGACATCATTAACATATTTATGCACAGGCAAAATTAATGTTTTATTATATTATAATAAATAATTTATTATTGTCTTCGGGCGGGTATAACCTATAAACATTTTGTTAACAATTTTTGACAGCAAAGAAAAACAAAAATAAAAAATATTTTTTTAGTTTTCTTTGCTGTACACTGTCCGAAATTTTTTAGTAATAAATATGAACTGTAGGGCGATTTTATTATTTTTTAATGACGCCACAACTTATTGATTTGTTAGTAAATATGGGGTATACACTTTTTAAGTTCAATTACGGTGATTGCGGCTTCTATATTTAGGATGTTATGGTATACGACACACTTAGGTCTGATTCACCGTTGGTTTTGCAAATCCTTTATAATTCGAGAATTGATTACCTTTCCATCTTATTCAAAACCTTTACTTTCAACGAGATTATATCGAAGAATTTAAATAAATTTTCGTTTAATTTCATCTCGTCAAATGAAAGTAAATGTATCATAGTCCTTAGTAGCTATGAATATGATACAGACTGTAATATTCAAGGTTAAACTTCAATTTAATATGCTGGCAATGGCATATTGCCTTAAAAAAATTGAAATGAATTATATTTTGCTGTTTCCAACATTGTTTTGTTTTATCTTATCGAAGTTTAAATCCGTTTGGCTACTGCATTATACTGCGGAGCCATATTGAATTATGATTTGAATTATGAATTCAAAGTTTCAGCAAGATTCTCGATTCATTGTGAACTCCTCGAATTGAACTTGTAATCGTTTGCATTCTTGATTTTTAAAAACTGTTGAGCCATAAACATACATTTATTTAAATAATTTTTATAAATTAATATGTATAATATTACGCCATTGATTTTATTTCACAATATTGTATTCTTTAAAGTCGTTATATCATGTATTCTTGCAATAGTAATAAAAGCAATGGAACTCATATCGTTTTATCTCTACATTTGATTTCAGCCCATGATATAAAAATTTAGGACTATTGGGAGTAACATTGACAATCCTTAAGAATTTCTTTTTTTTAAAATCATATCTTAAGATTTTGACTATTTGGCAAATATTTTACTATGATTTTCGGACAGGCTTATTTGTATTTTATAAACCTGTTGAGTGGTTAGAAAAGCTAATTTAAAATCATAAATTAAAATCGGAATCGGACAATAAGATTGATTGAAGAAATAGAATGTGTTCTTTTAGATAATAATGCTCTATATCAAACTCTTCTTTGGGATGTCTTTTATAATCAACATTTGGTTTTAATTTTACAATATGATCATTATTACTCCGATTCTTTAAAAGGTTTGTTGTACAGTGGATTCTTGTTGGATTCTTAGATTGATCGAAACTGCCAACCATCATACAACACTATAAATAATTCTCTTAAATGTATTATTGTGACACCGGTTAGTAAATAATGAATTTTTCTGCTAAAGTTAATCCAAACCTCCTTTTTTATGATAAGGATAAATAAAGTTTCCAATTAGAGGTTTCTTTTTGAAAAGCCCACTCTTTGGGTTGCTGTCAATTATGAAACTGTTATCTTTTGACATTTAACAAGAAAAAACTATCCGTTACTAAAAACGGTACAATACTCGTTTCAACAACGCATTGAAATTGTTCAAATTCACTACAAAAATGGTGACAATTTGGCACTTTTTGGTCATAGGTAAAACGGGTAGAAAAATTTGGCCATGCTGGGACAAGTTAGTGATGTGAAGATTCGAAACCGTATGGGTCGCTCAAGGACAACTAAGAATATTGCTGATGTAGTCCGTACCGTAGTGTTGGAAAAAATTAAGGATTTTCGATTACTCGTTGATATTTGCAATTTAACATCCCACAAACGACTTTTCACCGTATTTTGCATAATGACGTATGTCTAAAGGCTTTAAAAGTTCAGTTAATACAAGAACTCAAACCGGTTGATCACCATAAACGTCAAATCTTCTCTGGAAATTTGGGTGAACAAACTAAGGATTGAGAAGTACAGAAAAAGTAGCCACCGTACAACGCCGGAAGCCGCTAACGATTTGAAGTTCCTACAAAACGGTATCTGAGTGTGTTCGAGTCATTGTCGTAGTAATTCCAATTGATCTAATTGCGGAAGAAAAAAACGAATCTACAACACAAAAAATGACTTCGGCGTTGTTAATTCAAAACGAACAGCAAGAGAATATGTCACACTATGGTGGAAGGAAAGATCGGCAGTTAAACCCCTGGAAAATATGGAAAATAGAAGCAAAAACTTATTAAGAACTTCTCGGTGTTGAGAGAAAACATGGAGAAGTCAGTTATTAGTACTGACACAATCTCTTACAGATTGTACAGACCTTTTTTCCATGCAAGATCTTAAAAAGGGTCAGGATGAAGTAGACAAAAAAAAAAATACAACCGTAAAAAAATCTCCGAAAATATCGTAAATATTATGATCAAAACGAAAAAGTACTGGGCCATGATACAACAGTACAAAGAAATAGTCCTACGAATTAAAAATTGGAAATATAGATATCTAGACAGTAAAAACAAAGATTTTAACCACAGATTTTCTTGATGCAATACCTTAAGTAGTTCCAAAGTGTACAAATGTCTGATATAAGTGTAATCTGATTTTTAGTGATTGCAAGTCCACACACAGTGCATAATGCATTTTCCACCTCACAAAAAAAGACATCCAAATCCTTGAATAACGATAAATGTAGGCCAAAAATATCTCTTGAAACTTATATATATATATAAACTGTGCCCATTGCTGGAATTTAATACTAGTAAATACTTTTGTCATCATGTTAATTGAACAGCAACATATAGCTCAAATACACTTTAACTGCAAGTGTAATTCGATGAACTTCTTTTAAAACAAAATTACATGTTAGGTACTCGACTAATATCTTAAAGACACCGTCTTTTAATTCGGTAGCAATTTTGCCTATACCAACGACGCATTTAACATTCTGAGTGGTCGAATTGTTATTGTACAGAGTACATTGTAGTAGTGGTCAAGGTTCTAATTCAACCGTGCAATGCAATTTTTTATGTTTGAGTTCAGTTTTCGAGATTGAGAGATAGATGATACCTTTTCGAAGCCCTCCAAGCGGTTGTGTTGCTTTTTACTTGAGAATTAGTGAATAAACATCATTTCAACACAAAAAGACAGATTTTACCAAATTTGGTACAATTGTTTGTGGGAGGCTTTTTCAAGACTTGAAGTTTAGTGGCAATTAAAAATTTTTTTCATTCCTAACGTTTATGCCTATA
The DNA here is from genome assembly GCA_963932295.1 of Tipula lateralis. Lineage (NCBI taxonomy): Eukaryota > Metazoa > Arthropoda > Insecta > Diptera > Tipulidae > Tipula > Tipula lateralis. The sequence goes on from OZ010736.1 coordinate 88,727,327, forward strand.
AACCCTATTTCCGACTTCAACAACCTTATATGGAAGACGAATGGGACGATGAAATTTTTTATTGCAACTACAATTCATGTAAACTGCTCCTACCCTTGAGGGATCCAACCAATTCTGGTCACCTCTTAGAATAAAATCCGATTCCTGTAGTGGAATTCTATAGTCTATCATATTCGATATGACAAATTAATACAAATTCATATGTATAGATAACTATCTGTTCACAATATTCCGCATATATTTATGTTTAAAAAATAAATTATTATTTGAATATGGTTGAAAAGTAATAATAATGAAAATAACTATAAAAATATAGTTTTATGTGTACATAACAGAATACATAATAATAAAAAAAATATTTCAATAAAAAATATGCATATCATATTCACACACAAGACACTAGAAATGGAAATCATATCTTGACGTAATGCTTTCAGTCTTTTTCGGTTACACATATCGCATCTATATGTATCTATCTATCGTATATACTGTATTTGCATAAATGCCCATTCAGAGCGTGACTAAAAGTGCAATATAATCTTTATCCATAATAAATTCCATCCATACAGTTTTGTTTTGCTTTTTATTAGCAAATATGTGTTTCTATTTTAAGACATTTGAATCGACTCTTAACTCTCGTTGTACATTTCGAAATTGTCAACAAAATTAATTTATGGTTTTAATAAAAACGACAACAACAACAATAAATACAAAATAAATGTTTTATAATGGATAGATGTATGTACATTTAATGTAAATCTAATCTTCATCAAATAGTACAAGATAAAAATTATTATTTTTAATTTACTTTGGATGAAGGTAGTAAACTGATTTGCATATACTGAGATGCATGAGTTTATATAAGAATTTATGGTGTGATATGGTTTGATATTATTAGTTTTTAATTAATGACAGTTGATAATTCGATTTGTTTGTTTAAATCATAAACATGTTTAAACTGTTTTCGAAGCTTAGCACGCCCAACTTTCATTGATCGCTTATAATACAATACTCACATCGAAATAAAGTCAATCAATGTGGTGAAAGATGGTGAAACTCTTTTAGGCATCTCCTCGCATTACTGAGATAGCGTTCACCACAAGACTATTTGGTCGGTTATGTCAGAGGAGACTGGTTAAGATCGCGTAAAAATTTGTAAAAACCCCTTCGTGTAAAAATTGTAAACTTACCTGCAGATCATACGAAATACCCTAAACAATAAGAAATAGGCTAAGGTATATAAAGTTACGTTAGATAAAAGAAACATTATTCAAACATCAGCAGACTAAAATCTCAAATCATTATAACAGATGAACCAAAACCTGACTCACAAATTTTACAACAAGTCTCTAAAAGTTATGATGATAGGATCGGCTCTTTGCAATTATCCGGCAAAAGGATCTTTAATATTTATTAAAGAAAACTTGAAAAAGTATTAATCACTTAAAATTAAAGAAGCATAAACGCAAGTTGTTGGGATATTAGTGCAAATAACTAATAATCGGGAATACAATATAAATCTCATTAATTAATTTACTAGGTCACCTATTCATCGTCGGTGGTGATTTTAAAGCTAAATGTACTTCATATAATTGATGCTGTAATCACACTGAAGTACATTCTATCTCAGTAGAAAATGTCTATGGTAATAATTATACTTAAACCGAATTATTTAAATAGACCAATTTATTTACTTCCAACAATTACAAATCTCTTCGAACAATTATTTCTTAAAAAATTAAAAGCAATAATTGAAGATAGCAAAATATGGTCGACGCGATGTTTATTGTCACGCTACCTAGTCATATTTTCTTATTATGATGATGAGTTGTACTGACTTTAATTCATTAGTTCAGTGACGTCGATGTACACGGTGACTAAACAGCATTATTAATTACAACGCACCAATTTGGGTTGAGAGACGGAGTACCAACTTAATCAAAGACATGCAACATGCAGTATGCAATCCCTTGATAAATTACATCAAGGCTTAAAACATTGAACCGTGATCTACCCAATTCTACTTGATATTAAAAACCTATAATGCTTGCCGACACTTTCGTGTTAAATGTGACTCAGGATTTAAGAAAAAACAGTCACTACAGCCAAAAAATGTTCTTGGGTCAATGTTATATAATTATACACGAGAAATATGTCAGTCAATTCTGAAAAACTCTTGATTACTTAGTCTAAATATTAAGATGAAAGTTGTCAACTGCTCGCTAAGCTACCGCAGATATATGAGCGTGCAATCTGGTACTACTTGAAGATGAATTGTGTTTTTTTAGATTGGCGTCTACACAGTTGAAAATATAAACAGTTTTAAATTTGATGCCATTTTATCGCGGTGAAATGCGTAATAATTTTTTTGTGTGTCTCATACACGTAGTGGAACCGTTTCAATCATCATCTCCAACTTTTTTAATATTGGAATAAATCAAAGCTTAATCTTGTATTTTATTTCATTTACCTATCTCTCGTTTCATAAATTTATTGTTTGTGTGTCATTTAACAGTTTCTTACACAGTGCTTTTCTCAATCTAGGAAACTCTGAAATCGATACAAAACATATAATCGATTCTGGCAGGGTGCGATTACAAAGCTAAACATATACTCACTGAAGAATCAAGCTTACATCACCAAAATATAGATAAATTTATTAAGCTTTAGAAGAATAGAGCATAGATTATAATCAAGTATCGAAAAGCTTTGCACGCACGAATATGTTGATGCAACATTTAGAACACTAGTCGAACAAAATATTCTCTAATATAACACTAAATATTCTCCGGGCAGCACACTTCATAGGGCTGTTATGTAAAGCGCTATAGTTTGGAGAGGCTAGTAGACAAAATTATAGCCATTTTCAATACTTCTGAGAAAGTAACTCCCACAGTACATCCAGGAACTTGTTCAATAAAACATAACAATTCGAAGAGCTTACTCCTAGTAGTCTTTGGAATTTATTTCTAACAAACCCAAACTTGGATCATCATCCTAGCAGAAGGATGCGCTTTTTAATATATTTTTGTGCATCTGTTAATCTGCTGAGCCTGAGATACTTTAATAGCGTTAGTAAATACGATTTAGGCCATACCTTTAATCACCTATATATGATTTATTGTTCAGGTGAGATTATCAATTAACGTGCGATATATTCGTAATATAATTAAACATTATATTTAATTATTGAAACGCATTAATTTATTTTTACTGTTTTATTTATATGTATTCAATATTTTGACAAACAAATCGAATTGACGAAAGGAAATGAATCATGAATTGAAATTTGTCCACCTCCGTACCAATTTATACAACTACTTGCTCTCCGCACACAACATGTGTTTATAGTTTTGATGCTAGGCTGGCTGTATGAGGAAAATTTTGATTAAGTTTATAGTTTACCAGGAAATTTGGTCTTTTTTAGAAAATAAATGGTCCATTTCGCGCGATCTCTCCGACCAATTAATAATTTTCTGTTTTTTATTTAATTTTAAATTTGATTACTTATCATGGAAATACCTATTCAAATTTGAATATTTGTGTACATATAATAAATTAAGTTGAATGTGCCAACTGTAACGAAATCTGAATCTTTAAAAAGCAAGACGTGTGCAACTACACATAATTTAAATATTCCTGGTCGTTACGAAATCATTATAAAGAATACATATAGATACTTCCGGTTTTAGAATGCTGGGTTAATGTGTGGTATTTTTATGGTCTACTCTTAAACGCCAACTAATAGAACTATCACCTTTTGACTCGAGATCTAATCTCGAGGTCCATTCAATAGAGTGTTTATTAATTGTGTCTAGATGGTTGTAATCCTCTTGGAGCTCAGAACCTACCAAACTTGTTACAGTCTAGCCGTTAGTGGTCTTTTCTTGTTTGTTTGTTTTTATCTCTACTATCTGTTTTGGGGCTCGAGGCACTTCCAACTCTTTCGCGGTTCGCTTATTTACGTGCTACCTTACGCCATTACAGCCAAATCGAGGACGTACGGCTATAGGTCCGATTTACGTAGAACCATCTGCACATTGCATAGCTCCATGCCAGCCTATAGTACTGACATGGAAGATGGGTCGGCCCATGAATTCTGCACTCCAACAGGGGGTCATAGATGTGTTCATTCACACCACCGATCGTAATCGTATGGTGAAAAATCCCTTTGCCATCCTGCCCCTATCGGGATTCGAACCCGGTACCTCCCGCTCCAACTGCCGCAGCTTTAACCACTGCGCCACCTGGGCGGTTGGTCTTTTCTTTTAAAATAAAACTTATATGTTATCGATGATTGTGAATCCGGCTCTGCTATTCGATTTGGAACCGTCAGTGTACAGGACATAATCTAATTTATGGAATCTAATTTATGGAATTCGAATTTGTATGCTGGCAGTTGTGTTTTTATTTTACATATTTGTGAAACTTGTGTTTAGTTTAAATAGTTTGTTTTTCAGACGCGAGAGATCGGTCTTTGGAAACACAGTCCACAAGAACTGATCTTTTACATCTTAAATTTAATGATGAAAAGAAGGGTTGTGTATAGTTCGGACAATCCTATCTACATTTTTGACTAGTAAAAAGTGGAGGAGAGCTAGTCCTATTCTCTGAAACAATGAGAACTTATGCTTCTGCAACTAATGATATCGTGGAAGAAGTTCTAAAGACTCAAATTTGTATTCTTGTACTTTCATAGAGGATTGGATCGAGACCCACGAGTGTTATCGTAGCTCCTTAGTAGAGTTAAAATCCGTAATCTAATTTAAATATTATTAGACTGTACATTCCTAGACATGTCATTTTATCTCCAAGAATACACAAGTTTCACTTTTTCTAATATGTTTCCATTTAGGAACACTTCCTGCAAAAATTCTTTCCTCAATGGATCATTTGGACAATCTTTTGCTTTTTGAGTGATGTACAGTCAAATTGTCAGCATAAAAGACGAACTTAATCTTGAATCACAACAATTTATACTTAATAGAATCTATTTCCACAAGAAACAGTGTAACTACCAGATATAAACATTTTAAAGTAGATTTTACTCACTCCGTTTTCCTGTTTAAAAATTTCGGCCGCAAATTTCTATTCATTTCTACATATAGTCCGAATTAAGTGTCATATTATATATGTTTTCTTCTATACGTTCCATTTTTGTAATTGGATTATTCTAATCATCCACACCTTCTCATATGCTTTTTCAATATCGAAAAATATGCACGTCATACGCGAGAAATCTAGGAGTATCTTTACTACCGGCTTTTTAAAAATTTGTATAGCGTTCATACATCTTATATCGGTTTAAAAACCAAATTGATTGCTGGGCAAAAGTTGATTTTTCTTCAGATACCAAATAAATCTTTCGTTTACCTTATTTACCTTTTTATCGTTAGTTATGAGTTACATAGACCAAAATTGTGTAGAAATTCTTGCTTATGGCTTTTTGGAGTTATGGTTTTTTGGAGCTATTTTCCACTGTGGTGGAAAAGTATAAGAGTTTGATATGGTATTAAAAAAATTTAAGAGATAATATTTGTTGGCCGGTATTAGGTTATTGAGCATTTTTTATGTGATGAGCTTATCTCCAGGAGCATTACCAGTTCCACTTTCGACTGCTGCTTTTAATTCGTATATATTGCAACAGCCATTCAAATTGCGTTGCGGCTCGATTTTTTCAGAAATAATTGTGTCATATAATTTTATGGCAAATGAAAACAGGCTAATAACTTGCGGAAGAAAAATTTTGAGAGAAACATAAGCCTGGAATGTAAACGACGAATACCCGATCGGTGTAATTGGAATTATATTATGTCGGTTTGATATACATTTGCCAATTAGTGTTTTTATCTTTCTCCACAACTAGGCGCTTATCATTTTTGGTTTGAAATTGAATTTTTTTTAAATTGGTTAAACTTTTTCCTGTCATGACAACTGTTTCGAGAGAGGTCAGATGGAACATATTTACGATCAATGTTTTATACAGGTTTTCCAAAAATAACAATTTGTTGGAATAATTTTGTGCTATTTTCAAATATGTATGCACAACATATGCAAAATTATAAAATACTAAAAAACCCAGAACTGGTAAAAATCTCTTCCAGTTCGTTTATAATCTTGTAAATAAAAGAAAAAACCTGTGTAAAACATTTCAACATTTTCTTCAGTAACTTGTCGGATTCATTTATCATAAGAGCAAGATCCTTAGCTTTATTGATAAAGAAACATTAGAGGTATTTGCAATCTTGTTTATAGTTGAGTAGATACATATTTATCTTTAACAGACAAAATGACATTTGATTTGATGTAATTTTACTCGTGCCAATAATTTTACCATTTACCTTTAATACTTGAAATTTGATTAAGTTTATTCTTAAAATATCTTTTTTTTTCCGTTAGAACAGATTTTTTAATTTCTACAAAACAAATTGATTAAGCGTTTTGGTTGCGATACCCAAATTTTTTTTGGATGATACAAGATCATAGACTTATTTTTTTTTACATTTGAATCTAATAGTTTACATAAATGTTCATGACAACCCGATATTGAATGATCAAACTCATTTGGGTTCTATGTGACTCGATAAGTTTTATGATAAGTTATTTCTCAATTGATGGTATCACAGATAATTTAAAATTTATTAAGTAAATTTAGTAATGATATGGTTAATTTAAGAAGATGGATGTATAGTAATTGTGCTTGGAGATATAAACAATCAAACGATGATAAACATGTCAAAATAATCATATTTATGTGACCTATAGCAATATCTAATTTTTGCTATTGGAATTGGTTTTCATGTACGTGTCGCTGGATAACCGAATCTCTTTAATAAATAACCAGATCATTTGAGATTAAAGTCGACATTGATCAGTTGTTTATCTAAATAAATTGAAATGTTTTAAAGCATCAGTTGAGGCCAGTTTTTATCAGTTGAGACCAGAACATTGTTGGAAATGATTTCAATAATTTTTGATCTAAAAAATGAATTTTTGTTCATGGTCACGATTTGATAGTTCTAATTTATCAATCAATAATTCGATAATACTACAAATAGTTCACCAAAACATTTTAAACAATTTATTTTCGTAATTTTATAAGTTATTCAAAGCTTTTCAATTACTTAATTAATTTTATTCTATTATTGTATATTTACTTTAAATCTTGTGTCGCGTGAATTCATCCGATTAAACTACGAGTATTATTAATGATTTTGAATAGCAAATTTTTGAGTTGTTGTATGTGTTGTAATTCGCTAGGCCGGTTTCGATTTGATGATGATGTCAGTGAATATGACAACTTGATCGAAATTCATCACATGCTATCGGCATGTGTCGGATTTATATACATATAGTGTTCAATCGTGTCGCGACAGTGCCAGTGAATAAAAAGGTACTTTTAATCGAAATTTTTTGATTTTGACGTGATATAATTGTATTTTAAATTAATTATATTATTTTGGTTACTTATTTAAACATTTCCTCGACAAGTGAATTTCACTACATTTTGTGATTATATGTAATTAATAATGGTATCTTAGTTGAAATTGTGTTGTGGTGTTGCCTTATTTCGGCCCGATAATTGATTTGATACTAGCTGAAGTGCCTGTTAGGAGTCACATCAACCCACCCAATAGTAAAGAAAATTCTACCTATGGTAGTGGTGTATTAATCGAATAAAATAGCAAACAGGGCTAACTTCGAGAGAAATAAGACTTGAATTCTACTGAAATTGGAAAAAGATGTAAGTGATACAAAATAATCAAACAAAATACCAACATTAAAGTAATACCTGTATCTACACAAAACATCTATTTAAAGAACATTTCAAAAAACCACAACTACAAACATTTCATAACACAACAAATTTGGAGTGAGTATTGTATTGTACAGAGTATCATAATTTGCGTGTAACAAAATACCAATAATCTTAAGCTCAACCTATACCAAAAAGTCGTTAAGTTGTCATACCAATGATAGGAGAACCACCTCGAAAGGACATAGAAAATCAATCGAAAATGCAGCGATCAACATTACTGGGATCTGTCATGTGAAAAGTGCTGCGGCATATGTTGTATGTAAGGACACAGCGAAAGACTAATTTCATAATCTGGGTTAAATAATTTAGGATTAAATCTCGCGTGAAAACGGTACCGCATTAATGTACATCTGGTTCGCCATTGTCAGTGGATCGACGGTTCATAGCCCTCTAAGTGTCAAGACGTGGAAATTTGTGCTCCTATTTTTAATCAGTTTTCTCATGTTTCTCCGACGCGGTTTGCATTTAACAAGTGTTAAAATACCGTGAGAAATCACACTTGGTGAAACTCAATATTTGGTGTATCGCGAAATTGTCTAAGTAATCAATAAATCGATTTTTTTCAATTCGGTAGAAACATGAGGAAAATGAAGTTCGTGTGGTTATAACAGTGTGTGTAATATGTAGAGTTACTTTAATCTAAAAAGTAACAGTGTAAAAATGTAGAGAAAGATGTTTCTCTACATGTTCGAACCAGAAATTGTTTTTATAGGTTATAAAAGATAAACAAACAGAAAGAAGGTGCAAATTTCTTCTTAATATTTAATTGTTTTAATTTTAATTTTTGTGGCAGTGAATTATAAATTGTCTGAGTTTGTGTCTGTGTGACATGTGTACTACATCGAGTATATGAGGGTAAAAGGAAGGGAAATGTATCGGAAAAATCGGACCATCTACAGGATGACAAGAAGAGGTAAACCGGAAGACAGCATAATTGAGAATGGTTGTATTCTGCGGTTGGATGATGGTTTATTCATGCAGCTGGTAAGTGTAGATATAAATAAATGGCTAACGATGTTTTTTAAGGAGCTTTTAGGGATGATGTCGGAAAAAGGCAATAACTTTATATTGACATAAATGAAGTATGAATCGAATGGTAAGTGCACTTTTTATATTGGTTACAGCATGGATAGGAATATATATGTGAATGTGTGTGTGTGTATATATGTATGTACAGGTTTGGTTTGTGTAGATGTGTTTATGAATTCTTATGTGTTTGTGTGTTTATGTGTTGGTGGATTAGGGCATATGGGTTTGGAATTGTGTAGATGTGATGTATGTGTAGATATGTGTCGATATATATATATATATATATATATATATATATATATGTGTGTGTGTTTATATATATATATGTATGTATGTATGTATGTATATATGTGTATATGGGTATCTATCTATGTGTATGTGCATATACATATGTATGTATGTGTGTGTGTATGTGTATATATCGGAGGAGCATCGGTTGTTTTCCCCTGCGTCTGAGGGAGGAAGTTTGGTGTTCTTTTTCAGTGCAGGGTTTGGCTACGGAGCGATTGAAAGTTTGATGGCATGAACATGAAACCGTGAAGAACTGATTACGATGATAGTTTCTGCTTTTATTTTCGGTTTTTGTTTTGACGAGTAGATGTCGCCGCCGGGAAGTGTTGTGGTTTTGTGAACTGATAGTTTTGCCTTACCGTTTTTAGACGTCTGTTTTAGAATTTTTCGAGTGACTTGTGAACTAAATAGTTTAAATTAAGTTTAACAATTAGTGTAGGATTCTTTTGTTTTGTTTAGTGTAGAGTGGGTGTTTCTGCCAGTGTTGGATTGGGTTGAATGGTCGATCGTACAAATAAGGTTGGGGTCGGTTTTGCTTTTCTGGGGTCGATGTTTAGATTTGGAAACGAGCAATTTGGAGCGAGGTGTTTACGCAGGGGTTAGTGGAATATGTCTCGTTTGGATAGGATTGGGTTTGTCTAGGTGTTGGACTTGGATATTGAACTTCTTCTGGGCGAGGTTTTTTGTGGCGTTTCGCTGCTCTGCGAGGACAAGGATATCTACATTTTGTGGTCTTTGTCTCGGTGTGCATGTGCAAATCGCTGTTTATTGCAGAGTTACGTGAACGGGGACGTATTTTTAAGTGGTGTTGTTGTTCGGAGTATTGCGTTCAGCAATCTGTGTATTCGTGAGATGTGTTTTGGTCTGGTTGTGTGCTTCTGTGTCATAGCGGATGGGTTGTTGACTGTGGGGAGGGATCTAGGGAACCATGTAGATACTGGAAGGTTTTCATGAGTCGACAGCGTACTCTTGTTTTGGCCTGTGGGTTTGGGAGTAGCTCGGTGTGGAGTGGCAGTGGCGACGGTTTTGGCATGGCTCGGGAAGGGCCGAATGTGGGATGGGAGTGGATTTGCGCGCGAGTGGCATTGTCAGCTTGTTCTTTTGTAGACGAGGTCTGGTATCGTTCCGTTGTGCGGTTGTGTCTCGCCTAAACACAGTGAATGTATTACAAAAGGACGAATAATCGGTGAAAGTTACCTGCAACGGACCGTCCCGGACTAAGTGTGCGGTAGCAGCCACTCAACCTAACCTACCTGTTTATTGGTAAGATATTGGTTGACTGGTGTGTTGTTTTCGATTTAACATATGAGGGAGTACATTAAGGGCTAATTTGATTCATATTTGCTAAGTGGATTTTTTGATTATTATTAGCGTTATACCCCTCTTGATTTGATTTTGTCAATAAATTTCACTATAAGCTATATGCCCTTGGGTATATATTTTTGGTATCACTACACTTAATTAATTCTGTAAATGGGATAATTGTTGAAATGGGTTAGTTTAATTTGTTTATAGAAGTGTAAATGTATGGAAATTCTGAAATGGCATGCTGACAGAGGGGTTTATTTGATCGTTGGTCTTCACCAAAAGATTTATTTTGCTTTAATAAGCGGATACTTTGCTGTCAAAACCATTCTCTTACAACAGTCAAAACTTTCTGAAATGGATGGCCGCCTTGGTGATTGCTTTCATTGTATTGTGGTGTGTTGCATAGAACGATTACTTTTTGAGTGTTGTTCTAAAATTTAAAAACCAACATAGGGATGGGCTGCATTAGAAGTGGAATGAATGCTAGAGCTAAACTATTAAATATTAAATAGCTTAACTATTTAATAGTTTTTTGGGTCGTCAATCATCATAGTGTATGTATGTGAAACGCCGTCGAGTCATTACGAAAAAGAATTTTGGATGTTGAATTGTGTCGGATTGTTGTTGGATGTTGGATTGTGACGGATCTGAAAATATAGAGACACAACTTTACAAACAGCGTAAGATGGGAAGGACCTCACGCAATTTATCTTAAGTGCTCTAGTTTCAACTTTTGAGGTGACACAAGTAGACATGAAGAAATAAGACAAATAGACTAACCTATCACAATAACAAAAACAATCAATGTCTAACGATCTGAAATCGTTGATGTATTTTGCTAACGAGTTATATAATTTACTAATTATGTAGTAAGATTTTTTCTGTGACTAAATTTTTTTTTTCCTTAAGACCTTTAGTGTTGGGATGTAAGTTGAATAATTTAGGAATGAAATGGGTTAATATAACGAAGTTTGTAGTTATGTATTTTGATTTTCTGATGTGTATATTTTAGGATTATGGTAACATCATCGTGGTGGTTGGCGGGTACTTAATATTATACCATATTAATTAAATTAATTGTTTTAGATTCCTGAGACATAAGTTAATAAATTTTCTTTTAGAGTTGTATTTTTGTTTTAAATAGACTAGATGTGCAGACTTTGAAATAAATAATAAATTATTATTAAGTTACAGATTCCAAATATTCCTAAATTTACAGACTAACTAATAAATTTATTTGTAGAATTTGGTATTAATGTTTTAATTTAAATGGGGTATAGCTAAGAATCAGGTTTTAACTAAATAATTTATTTATTTAAATAATTTACCCTGAAAACGAATTGACAGTTTATTAGGTCATCATAATGTATGTATGAAATGCTGTCGGGCCATTAAAAAAAAAAGAACGATTACCCGTCGCGGTAGATGGTGATGGATCTAGAAATATACGGAACCAACTTTACATACGACATATGGTAAGAAAACCCCAGGATATGTAACCTTAATACAATTGTTGGGGTGACACAGGTACGTGTGATGAAACTGGAAATGTCATTACCTATCCAAATAACAATAATAACTAATGTCTAAGATCGATAGTGTGAAAATGAAATATATTTTTACTAACAAATTGTATTAGACTACTAATTAACTAATTACTAATATGGAATAGGAAAAAGGTTCTGCCGCTGATTGTCGCCTTAGTCTTTTTTATGACTAACATTCCTTTGCTAAGAACCTTCAGTGTGGTGATTCATTTGCATATTTTGGAATGTAAGTTTTCAGATGTCTAGTGTGATTCTCTGAGGAGCATGTTGCAGAAGTATTGTAACATTATCGTAGTGGTTGGCTGGTAGTGAATCTATCATACCCATATTAATTACATTAATGGTTTCAGATTCCTGAGCCATAAGTTAATAAATTTTCTTTCAGAGTTTTGTACGTATCTTTTAATTAGGCTAGGTGTGCGGACCGGAGTTGAAGTAAACAATTTATTTTAATTAATTAATTAAATTACAGATTCCTAGTGACCAACTCATAAATTTATTTAGAGTTTTGTTTTAATTTTAATTAAAATAAAGCAGGTGTTGCGGACTGGAGAATGCTGATTGGCGATTGCAGCTTAGTATATTATAATTGTGATTGTCTTGTGATTGTTTAATAAAAGTAGTTTAGTACCGACTGTCATGGTGTCTGTAACCGGATCGCTCTTTCCTAACTAATATACCTTCCTATCCGTACCTATCGTTTTATGTAAACGGCTGTAGGAATAGGCCCGGCGTTATCCGGGAATCTTGCCTAGCGCTTGCTCCTACAGTCCTATCAATCAATCAATCATCAATCTGGTTCGCCATTGTCAGTGTATCTCTTTCTCAACTGTTGACAGGACATGCATCTTTGCATCCCTTCACAGAAAGTAAGCGGGTTGGATGGATATCGGATCGATAACAAACTAGTAAATTATTATAGAAAAGAATATTAAAATATGTATAATCATACACATTAATCGTGTAGTTGATATTTTTAATTTCTTGAATTCATATAGCGTATGAAACATATAGTGGTTTAATTTATATAATTTTCAAGAAAGTAGCATTCTACGAGGTTCTTCATTGAGTGTTCTTCATTTTTGTTTAGAAATACAGCTAATTTGATTGTGTACCGTTTTCATCAAAACAACCACCCAGAGTAGGATATAGCCAGACAATTATTGAAGATTGCGACATCAGGATGTATTGGTTAACACGTGGATGTACATGTACCAATGATCTTTATTGTAGAACTACTGCTTATTTATTAGTATTTAACATTTCACATACATATGTAAACACATTGATGAAATTATAAAACTGATTTTTTGAAAAAAAAAAACAATATAATTTGTAGCAAATAGTATTTAAATTTATATCTTGAAGCCTCCTTCGATTATATGACGTACTCGTTAAGGTGGTACTAAAATGTAGCAGGCAAGTAATACATATATGAAAACATAATTGTCGCACAAATCATTTAGTTTTCATATAAATTTGTGATTCGTAATATCTTTTCGAAAAATGAATATCAGTGTACTAGCTAGTTTGTCATTTAATCTTGAAATAAATAATTTTTACAATTAGAGTATTAAAAAGTGAGTACTTATTCATTTTTACACAAAATTTTGAATCCAATTTCCATACAATAAGTTTTTGCTAATCACAATGTGCGTATTTTGTGTGTGGCTGCATTATATATGTGTGTGTATCAACGTTTTCTGATAACAAAGCGAGCTACTAGAAAAAACTGATGAAAACGTTTTTTTTGTATGTGTGTGTGTAAATGTATATGCGTGTAGTTATTTATGTGATTTTATATATGTATATATGTATGTATGTATGTTTCTACGGTTGTATGCTTCATATATGTGTATCTACGTATATATACGTCTGTATATATATATGAATGTGTGTATATGTGTTCGTGTGCGTCCATGTTTGTATTATTTTTATTTATTTGGTAGATCGCTAAATACCGCTCTCTGTAAAATCTAGTTTTGGGAAACATTTATGAGGCACACGAATAATACTCAATTCGGAGCAATTATTGTTGGACACATTTATTTTGTAGGCATTTGTGTAGAGTGCAGAATTCTAGAGGCCTTTGATACAAGTTACAAAATATTTAAAGACGTAAACCAACTATTAAACATTTAAAGTAAGCACCTCGCTTCAGAACTATACTTTTTTCAATATAAACACCTCAATATAAACACCATATATGTATATATGCATGGACTTTTATTTATGGGGAAAAGTGAAAGACTTAGCCTATTTCAATCGGCCTACCACTGCTGAAAATATGAAACAAAGAATTTAAGATATTTTTAGAAATCATATTTTAGAAGCTGAATTAGAAGCAGTTTATATATGCTTATGTGCGTTGTTATAAAGCTTGTGTAACTTGTAAATTATAAATCACAATTTAAATTAAAAATTAATGCACTTTACGAGTACTTGTCATTCTTTAAAATTTGCTATTCATCATTGTAATCGTTACTAGTAAAATTTGTAAAGATTGATAAGCAGCTAGCTAAGCAATTTCCATTTTGCAAAAAATGCTATGTTAATTTTATTTACAAAATTGGTTCGGGTAGCTATTGATCTGTGTAAAATTAATTTATGCTGCAATGTTCGAAGAGCAATATAAAAATACTAGGTTTACGAAGCGGTTTACTAAATTTTACATTTCTAATTTTACATTATTCGCCTAGCATTAGATTTATTGGATTCGTAACTTCATTTTGGTACAATTTATTTATTTTTGATATAAAATACGCTCTTTTTTTTCTCTTAACGATGTACCGTTATCGTTACTAAGACTAAAAAAATATATACATATTCTTTAAATATATATTGTTTAAGCTTAATCGGAACTCGGATTTTGTGAGACCAAGCAATGTTATAAAATCCCGAGCAATAAATTGTTATAAAAGTGTAGCAAATAACAAGATAGATTTCACAGTGGTGGTGGGTGATTTGCCTGTTAAATGTTTACTATGATTGGCGGCATGCACAAAATATCAAAGTTTGCGCGTTTCCATATTTCATCGATACATCAAAACACTGGACAATACTTCTATATATAAGTATAAGACAATGATTATAATAATATTTTGAAAGAAACGGATTGACTTATCAAATTAATAATAATCGTCTTTGTAAGTGAAATTTCGAAGCACTGCCAACAACAATAACAAATGATCGTAAAAAAAACGTTTAATATTATAATCATTTTTTTTTTGTCAGATAAATTCCCATCATGAATATGCATTATATTATGCTGCGAAGGTACATTTATCATATATATAATATATATGTATATGTACATATGTAACTCAATTGCAATTATACATTTTGCTGTGTTTCATTCATAACATATTTATATGGCTAAATGAACAATAAGGCAGTAGTAGCAACATCAAGAAAGGTACAAGCAAAAGATCTTATTATCAATACATGCACATATGTATATATAAATATGTTGTATATTATTATGCTGTATATGGTATATAAAACTAAATTGTTTCGCTTAAGATGATTTCAAATTGTTTTCTTATGAACATGTTATATGTTTAAAAAAAAAATTACGGCGATATGTACATACAAAAGAAACTATAATTTTTAGTCTTCGAGAGACAGATGATTTATCATTTTTTGTATACTGCTATTTTTAATGTATTTTTAACATCAAAAACTATAATGGAAACAGTAGTTTATAAGTAAGCATATTTTATGATTTTGTTTGTTGTCTTGCATGTTATGCTAACGATTAACAACGAGAGTAGCAAAGTAGGGCTTATTGTCTATGTAAACGTTAATTTGTCTCAAATGTAAATTTGACACAATAAATACGATTTTCCATTTAGTCCCCACCTTACATAATACTTATTATCTATCTCAAACAATTATAAATAGCATTTTTTTTTGGTGGGAAAAGATTGTTGCGATACTGTTGCATTATTATTGTATAAATAAATAAAAAGAAAGTATTTTGCAATAGATATGTACCGTTCGCGCGAGGGTTGATTGCAATCAAATATAATTTGACAATTTATTTATTTCGTTTTCAAGCAAATGTTTAAATCCTTTCAAATTAATAGAAATATGTCAATTTAATTTTGAGAAATTGTCTTTTAATTGATTGTCATATTGTCATACAAAACGATATGAAAAACTTCTTAAACTGCAATAGAAAAAGGTGTGGGGCTATGCAATTGTGATGTGAAAGTATCATTAGATTTGATAGTTATGTTTAAAAATAAGATGCGCCTTAAATCGACACTTTTACCTATATTTACCCAAATCAAATAATAAATGTATCTTCATTTGGAATTTCTGGTGACACCACGTCAAAGAATTTTCCTTGAATTATTAACTAATTTCTCATTATATTATTTATGTGTAAATTGAACTTTAAAAACTATGAGCTAACAATTATCATTCTTTGTATAGCGAACATATTATGCTAAAACTGTTAATACATTACCTAAACGGGTTAATTTATTCCTCTAAATAAATATCCGATTGATTAGAACTAGAATAATCAAAGGTTATAAATAATTCAAACTATGTGGACGTCATAATAAATAGTAAGTGTTCACACAGTCAACGATAGGATTTATATTCGCTTATACAACAGTCATTTGAAGACATTAATTATTTTAATACTTACTTTAGATAAATCAACACGTACTAAACTAGCCCTCATAGTGGGTGTGAATCATATGTTAAGCGATTACCTAGTAACTAGTAAAAAAACAAATTGTAAGTTGAAGTTATCATCACTTGATGATCATTGCAAAACTGTGATGTAAATTTAAGAAAGTTAGGATTATAAAAATAGAAACAAAACTAGTTTTTGAAATATCTGAGATAGTATGATGAAGAGTGAGAAGTCTGGTAAAAATGAAACAAATAATATTTTCGACCAAAAACAATTATTTTTCAACGAAGTTGTCTTTAAGATCGATACACTTAGTCCCACGTTTTTCCAAATTTCGATCCCTTCCAAATAATATGATTTCTCGAACCCTTCAAAATAGGCGTTTGATGCATCGATGATTTCCTCATTAGACAGAAGCACTTTCCCACGAGCCGTTTCTTCAAGTTCGGAAACAGGAAAAAGTCGCAATTTGAATTGTAATTCATGGATAAACAGTACACCAGTGCATTGTAAACGGTCCAAAAAGTTACAGTAATTTACTCGTAGAGAAGACAATGCATAACACAATCCATGACCGTCCAGGTGGCGCAGTGGTTAAAGCTGCGGCAGGTTGAGCAAAAGGTACCGGGTTCGCATCCCGATAGGGGCAGGATGCAAAAGGGATTTCTCCTCATGAGATTACGATCTGTGGTGTGAATGAACACAACTATGACCCCCTGTTGGAGTGCAGAATCCTTGGACCGACCCATCTTCCATGTCAGTACTATTGGCTGGCATGGAGCTATGCAATGTGCAGATGGTTAAGAAAATCGGACCTAAAGCCGAACGTCCTCGAATTGGCTGTAATGGCTAAAATAAAGGACGTAAATAAGCGAACCGCGAACAAGTATAGGTAGTGCCTTGAGCACCAAAACAGATTAGAGATAAAACAAAAAAAACATAATCCATGAGTTCTGCAATCCAACACAGTGTCTTAATCCCATGGTTCTAAAATTCGCTCTACAAAATATATTTTGCTTTCTTTACTGAACGAGTAATAATTTATTCTACAGATCGATTCTAATTAATAGTGAGTAAAAATCAAAATATTATTGATTATATCTTATATAAGAAAAAAAAAAAATTTCTATACCTCAGTGTAGTAATAATCAATCTAATACTTATAGTTCTTTTGTTTTTGGAAAACAAAAAATTGAACAGTTCAAAAGAAATCGATTATTCAGTTGTCGCGTCACTATATTGTTTGAGAAGGCTGTATTTGGTAATAATTTTAAAGAATTAAAAAACTATTATTGGAAAATTAAATTTAATAGTGTTATAGTAATTGTGATATAGAGTATGTAACTGTCTGGCTTGGTCGTATTATGGCACACACGGCGGCACACATTAGGATAGCAAAACAGTCAGGATTTGGGAGGGCTCCATTTAACCGCACGCGCCATTAGCCATGTTACAAAAAAACTGTGTGCCTACTCCATATGGAAGGTCGTTCCCCACATCGACACTGTAATCACCGCTCACCCCATCACAAACGGATTCCTCTACTACACCATTTTACACTTCACTTTCACAGATCAAATTTAAGCGAGGAAATTCATGTAGGTCACAATGCAGCGCAAGAATGAAATCAAACCAATTCACAAGGTTCGTAACCCGCTTTGATGATAATATCAAAATATAGCAAAAAAAAACACAAATCTTCATTCACAAATACGATCGCTACAACTACAACAATTAATTAAACTTCCATAAGGAAAAATAGGTATATGTACAATATAGAGAAAAAAAAATTCTATAAATTTTGGTTAGTTTTCGTTTTTTTGTATACGTCACCCAAAACAGCAATTATATGTAGGATGGTGTCCTGATGATGGTGTCCAAACCAGCTATTATATATATGATGGTGTCCCTGGATTTCCAATGTAACCGCTGGGATTTGTCACCGGTAGTTGGCTACGTCACTTAAACCAAACGCACCCCTATGTTGAGATAATAGATAATCTTCTGATGTTTCGTAGGTTATCAAACAATTCACCAAAGCGTCAAACACTTCAATCCATTCACCAAAGCGTCACAAACATTACAGGAAAACAAGGGAAACACATACGTTGCATTTATGAATTACAATATATTTATTACATGCGTGAAATTTTATCACTTATAATTTTAAGGCACTATTATACAAATACCATATAGTTTATTATTCAAACTTGATTGTTTTACATTATTTTATACATTATTAAAGATTATTTTATTATTGTTACAAATTTTTTTGTTTCCTTTTTTTATTTTGTTATCCGAGTGATCGACTTTTAATTTTTCTAATTTTATGCAACCCACTCACCCCAAGCAGCATCCCGCTTCGCTTTTTATACTCATGGTCCGTTAGATTTTTTTTTTTCATTTTAAGATAGCGTGGGTGTGTCTTAATATCGTAAATCAGCTGATTACCATCAATCCAGTTCTTTTAAATTATATATATATATATATATATATATATATATATATATATATATATATATATATATATATATATATATACATATATATATATATATATATATATATATATATATATAAATATACATATATATATATATATATATATATATATATATATATATATATATATATATATATATATATATATATATATATATATATATATATATATATATATATATATATATATATATATATATATATATATATATATATATATATATATATTGAAACAGGGTAGTTAAACCATCGAAATTTGTTACAAGTACTATTGACATGAATTCAAATTAAATATGATCTATGTACGAGCAATAAATTCTAATTTTCTTATTTAAGTTCAAATAATAGGTGAAAAACAATATTATTAGATATAAATTCAATTATGATCGTCAAAAATAACAAAAAAATTTGGGACTGATATAGGTTTTTGAACATTTTTCGATTAAACCAAAATCTTGGTTACACGCTTAGTAGGAATGTCCACGTACATAAAATTTATGATCTATAAATTCAAAAATAAAATCTAGATAAGCAGTAAAATATTGGCATAATATGATCAGTTTTATATTTACAGTTTGGCCGCGACACTGATCAGAGTAGAAAATTATTTTTTTGCATATACATTTTCTTTAATATATCTAAGCAAGCATGAATCATGATCTAATTTCTTGGGGCTCCCGTGATGCAATTGTTTCCTCCCATACATACAATGTTACGTTGTTATTTACTGCATTATGCATACCAATGTAATAGGTCCACAGCTGCCTTTTATAGTAGCAGGTTTAATTACTGTTACATGTTACTCGATGTTAGCAAGTTTTTAGTCTTTGGTAGAATTAATTCTGACAGTCTTACACAGAATTAGAAGCTTTAGAATAAATTGTATCTAAATTCAAATCAGGATAAAAATGTTCGTTAAGTACCTTTTTGTAAAATATAATGCGATTCATATCTAGGAAAAAGTTCAATGTTCATTTATTTTATTTTTGTATCGTGTTTTCCCCATTTATCTAACGACGGCTTAAGAATTATTAATTTATTATTCATCAATCATCACCATTCCAAACTTGGAACATATTTTTAAAAAATGATTTGCAAACTATTGTTTAGATGTCATCAGAGTTAGGCACTTGATAAACTCTGGAATTTGACCACCGATGGATTCTCTTGTTACACTAACCTAATCGTTAGGAAGTGTAATTCTTTTTTTATGCTCTTTTTTTATTACTTTGACTAAAGAAAATAGATATGATGTCTGTAAGTAAAAGATTTTAAGTTTGTAGAAAGAATCAAATAGCTTGTTTTGATGGGTTGGAGAAATTGTTCTGTGACATTTCCTAGCACAAAAGCATAGAAGATTAGCATTAATTTGTTTGAGTGAAACAAGATTTCCTTTAATAACCTCTCCATCGCTTTTCCTTTCTAACATTTTCTGTTAATTGAAATTTTCGGTTAGGTCACTAAGGTTCTTACTGCCTCAATTATAACAATGCTTTTAATAGTTTAAAAGGTTACAAAGGATCAAAGAAAGCCTTAAAGGAAAACTGATCTCCAGGCTAGAAAAACTTTGCTGGAAGAAACATTCAAGATTCAAATGATGATCCCATCGTAATCAAAACCCTAGCGATGTATGTTCTAACAGAAAATCATATTTCTATATATTTAAAGCATTCAATACATGAAATTATTATTTATTGTTTAGTACAATAACAGTTATAGTAATAAACCGCCAACACAAAGAGGAAGCGCGTAAGACGAACAACTACAGTGAAGAAGTAGTTAATAACCTGAAAACTATTAATTTTTTTGCTGAGCCGCTAATATCCTTCAGTTGGCAGTAACTGAACGGTCACTCAAGGGTTCTTCGCCCTTAAATATTCGATTTAACAAGAAAAGTTAAACAAAGTTAGAAAAACCGCAATTGAATAAAGGAGGCCCACAAATTAAGACGTTCTCAAATCAAAGCATTTAAAATTGGCTAATTTAACGTTTTAATTCGTTAGAACCTTCATTTAACATGGTAAAGCGAATAAAGAAGTTAAAATTATTTATTGTAAATGCAAAAAGTATTATTAACCAGAAGCCTGATTTTCAATAAATTGAATGAAACATGTGGAACAAGCTACTAAATATCAAACTACAGAACTCTACTATATGAAAAGAAAGTTTATGAATAAACGACAATATATGTTATTAAACAGTAACATTCCACACATCTTAACCCTCGCTTCAAATTCCTTTTAACTCAAGATGAATCCATAACAAAAGCACATGCTGTACAACCATTTGTTACCGTTTGAATGCATCAAATACTCTTTCTGAGCTTAGTGATTTGTTTCTTACTAGAACTGTCCATCAACTTACTTCAAGCCGAACCAACTAAAATTATAGCAAGTTGATCAACACCATTAGAACCCTCAAGCTAGAAATGTGATATTTGAAGAATAAAAACGAACTGAACACGATGAAAAATCTCGCTTCATCTGTACCTCCCACTTCAAATACAAAGCTTTTATCTGAAAATCTTTTATCTAATCCTATATTTTATTAATTCTGGTTTGTAATCTTTAAACCTTGCTTGTAAGATAACTGTGTGAATGGCGTGAATATTTTCTGATACACGATTTATATTATAAGGTATAAGTAAGTTTAATGAATGTTATCACTAATCGATATTTTATCACAAATTGGATCAAATTTTAATTTTTCGAACAAATAAATGCCATTTAATGTCAACAGTAACGCATTTGAATGCAACTTCACAAGAACAATACTCATTCAAATAATTCAGTAGCTCAATATTTAATTCAAGTCAGAGAATTTCAATAAATCAGTAAAACACTTCACTTTTAATTGAGTTAATTGGGTATTCAAAATTCAAATGACTACTTCAAGAAATGACATGTGTTTATTAATTTATAATTAATAAATATTTATCTATTCAAATTGTCAAAATTAATTGCAACAATTTCATGATATAAAGCAAACACGACCAAAACACTCCTTCAGTTAATTCTGTTGCTCAATTATTAATTTGCTTGAAGAGTGATTGACCTTAATACAACGCGGGTCAAATATATATTTCGTACATTCAATGCAAATTACCTGTATGTAAAATTTAATTATTCATTACGTATAACGATCAAAACTCACACCTAACAAAAATCAGCATGTGTGAAACAGTAAACTGATTATTATCTTATCTTGTTTGTCACAATCTTCATCCATTCATTTTCACCATACGCCGTGTACGTAACCCATAATGCAATTACGTAAATGATTTAGATCAATATAAAACATAAAAATTGATTTTGATTGCCTTTTTAATATAAAAAAATAAAATTTGTAAATTAATTAATGTAAGTATTAATTATTCGATTAATAAGATGAGAAGAAAACAAATAAGTATTACAAAGATAAATAATAACAATAATTTTTGATGATAAAAATTGATTATTGTGACATTTTTAATACGAAAAATATTTAAAATTAAATTACATTTTAGTTTTAATAATTTGCTTCGTCGTTTAAAATTTTAAATTAATTATCATTGCTATATTAGCAATCGATAAAATGCATTTGTTAATTACATGATGAACAGTGGGTCCGAGCATAGGTTTAAGCTCGCGGCCGCTAATTTATAACTACATATTATTTATATTTTTAAGATGCGTTGATAGGACATCAACATGATTTTTATATATGACGTGATTTTTTCCATTAATAATTTTCGGCAATTTACAATCGATATACGATCATTGTATTGAGGACATATAATAAGCGGCGATAAACTAACAATTGTTGAATATGTTGTATGAATTTCCTACAATTAAATTAATTGTGCAATAACGCGTTAAGATTATGATCGTCGGTTAAAATCAATTTTTATTGATGCGATTTAGGTTAATCGCTTAGTTTTTTTTAAGGGATTATAATTAAAAATTAATTATTATGTATGATAGGTCTGTTTGACATCCGTTTTACGTTGATAAACATTATTAAATTACATACCGCTTTACGTAGCGAAAAATAATCATTCTAACTTAACATTGGTCACTTATAATTTGTATCGTTTTCTTGTAGGCAAGTTTTTTGACTTAAAAATCCGTTATGAGAGATCAGAACTTTTACATTTGCAGTAAGTTCCGCTATAAATTACAATGTTCAAATGTAAAATTCATTAAGATTAATAAACGACAGCATAAAATGTCTGACATCGTGTTTTAATCTTTACCATCATTTAACGACACAATCTTTAAATACTGAGCGGTGTAGATAACCATATGTGTAACCACTAATCAATGATAAATAGTTGATACATTAACAATATTATATTATGAATAAATTCATAATATATTAAAAAGTGTATTAAAAGTATAAAAAAAAATTTCAATGAAATAATTAAACCGTTAAAGGACAAGTTAATAGAAACTGACTCATAGCTACCGAATTTAGATTTCCGAGGAACAAATGATGATTTGGTTTCGCTGAGAAATACAGTTGAGGTAAAAAAGATCCAACATCATCATATAAATTTTTGGTCAAGAATTATCAAGAAATTTTTGACATATGCCCTTAAGCAGTGTTGGGCGCGTAAATTACACGATGTAGTTTACACAGTTATTTACATGTAATTTACATGTAAACTACACAAGTTATTTTTTATATTACGTAATGTAAATAACGACTTTTTCGTGACAAGGGCGCTATCTATTATATAATTCAATAACTAATAACTTATAATTTAATTATTGTAAAAATTTACTGTGTAACGTCTGGCGAAGCGCACAAGAAAATATAATTATTTCTATGTAATTTTAAGTTTAATTTATTTTCAAAGTATCACACCTGAAAAAATAAAGATTTTTTGTTATGAAGTTAGACATTATGTAATTAATCGGGGAATACTAATTGAAAATGAAGTTAAAAAGGTAACGAATGAAGACGAAAGGGGGGAGAAAAACAAGAATTTGGTACGAGTTGGACCTCATCAACTTTAATTAATTAAAAGAGAAGAAAAATTAAAATTAATGTGGTGATAGACGCTGTAAAAAAAATCTGATCTAATTAATAAATAGTTTTAATAATAATTTAAACTAAAATAAAAACATTATTCTAATAATAATTTCAATTAAAATAATAATAATATAAGTTAATTAATATGGTGTAAAGCCTAATCTAGTGTAAAAGAACGAGGAAAAAAACAAGTGAAAATTGAAAATGGATGGACGTTAATTAAATAAAAATAAAACAAATAATAAAAACTAAATAAAATATTCGCAACATACGGCCTGTTCTTAATAATAACATTAGAAATTTGGACTTAACTTAATATTAATAATTTTCTATCGTCTGGGATAAGATAATTTAAAAGTTTATGATAGTTGTTATTCAATTTATAATTAAGTTTTTTTTGTAAATAATTAAAGTTTTTTTTTAGTGAAGGTGTTTAAAAAGATTTCCATTTTGTTTATTTAATTAATTTTTTTAATTTATCTTCATAATTATATGAAATTATATATTTTCAAAAAAAAAAAAAAATTTGAATTGGTGCGATTGTTTTTTTTTGTGAGAACTCATAAATAAAATGAATCTGTAAATTACGTCATTGTTCGATTTATGATCGTATTCAACGTCTTCGAAACATGATTTAGATTCACAGCAAACTCAAGCTTTCTGATGGTCCAGAAAAGAACCCGCCCAACGACTGCAACCTAGCCGGCTGCAAAATGCTGTGTTGGATCATCCATCAGAGAGTCTGTGGCAAATTTCTAGACCAAAAGTGTAAGTTGTTCTAGAAATTTTGTTACAAACTTAAGCGTATACTAGACTCCATACTTAACGAATAACTACAAGTTTAATCGTGGAATGGAATCAATGCATCGAGTCTGTTCCCATAGAGTATGATGCCTTAGATTATTTTAGCACGGTATCCGAGAAAGCAGTAATGGTTTTAAGCGAGTATAGTTCTGATTAATATACTTAAGTTAATACTTAAGTAACTTAAGTTAATACGTAAATACTTAAGTTTATACGTAAATTTTATTGTACTCGTTTTTCAGCTTTGGACTGTTTTATAACTATTTCCAACCATTTATACACTATTTCCAGTTATTTTTCAAAGTTTTCACATTTTTGACATATTTTTTGTAAATAACACGTTTTTTACTGTAATTTACGTTATTTACATGTAAAGTGCCCATCACTACCCTTAAGAGACTATGTTCTTGGTTGTATTGTAGGAAATAGATACTTATATTGATGCGACGATAGCTGTGAACGTGACAGAAGATGGGAGTTGTGCTGCCACATTTTATGTGGCATTGCTTAACAGCTATAGCGCGGTGAATCAACCAGACTTTGAGTTTCTGTATGGTATCTATGTGTATTCTGTAGTGTTGGTTCGCTAGGCCGAAAAGAACGAAAATATCAAATCCATCTCATCACGCATATGAGACCGGACTTGACGTATGTTGTGTTTGTATATATGTTGTAAGTCTTTGTTGCAAAAGTGTATTGTTGGTTCCCGTCAATAAAATACTTTTATTTATAATTTATAAATATAGTCTTTATATTTCACTATATGTTATTATTTTATATAACAATTTATTCGCATTAACAATTTTATTTATTTTATATTAATTTCCACCATACTTATTGAAAGACTTAGTAAAAGTCGTTCCGCATTGGTAATTAAGAACTTACTGATGAACGTTTATGTATTGATTAGAGATTACATCGAGAACACAGATATCGATGTAATTTTGTTTATTTAGTGCATACCCGTCCTTTTCCAATCGAATTATGATTTCGTTGTTGTGTGTATATGTATTACACAATCATTGTTCCAAGTGGAAAATAAATGTCTTAACATTTACCCTGTTCAACACTCAACCTATCAACCTATATACGAAATCTATTTTGTATATAATTGCAAATTAATTAATATATTTGGTATTTGTTGGTATATGTAATGTGAAGAGAAAAGAGAAACCGATAACGAAGTAGAACTTCGATTATCGTACTACTGCAAAATCAAGTAAATGTAATTATATTTCCTTTAGTTACACGCGCATAATTAAAGGGATGTACTATAGTACTATGCGCTTAAAGTAAAATCTACTTGCGTAACAAAGCGTCATCTATTGTGAGGTTTACCATATACCACTTATACTTTTAATCAAAGACGCGAATATTATGTAGGAATTAATTCATATCGAATAATCCCCTGCACATTTCTGACTTAATGGCCAAGTTCAAAAGCAAAACTGTGGTATTTCAGATGATAGCATACCAAGAGATACCATCACATCAAGATATACCATTACATCCAAACAAAACCGTTTAGTGTGGTTTATAAGCTTGTTAAATCATCGGTCCATATTATTTCAAAAATAAAACCGGACAGAACCTTACTGTGGATCGCACCTATTATCGTCCCATGATAACTGAATGTTTGCTGCCCTAAATTGCAACCCATGATAATATTTTTGGAACCTGTATTAAATATTTGTATTCTTTTAATAAATAATTTTCCACGAGATTGTTGCATGTTAGGTATATAGGTGTGAAACATTCTTCTCATTTCCTGAATGGCCCAAACATGAAAAATGATTAGTTAAAATCTTAGTGGTTATAAAGATGTCCGTCACATATTTAAAACTTATACTTTATCGGTAAGCGATGATAATATCAACCAGTTTGCTGGCCTTCAGTAAGACCCGAAAAATTTCTACAACTTAGCCCAAACCTGCCTAAGGTTAATGTATACTTAATGTTCATCCTTATATTTATGATTTATCAGAAGCTTTGGAGGACAAAACATAACAACTCGAGCACTTAATGCATGTTTTCAAAAGATTAAGAAAATTATAGTCGTTATACACGTCGAAATGTGTTTATTGGTAGAAGCAAACTTAAATTGTACGTCAATATTATTAACTTACTACTTAAATTACTACCCACGGATCCCGTCCTAAATAATGTTAATACATTATTTAAAGAGATTGGGATAATATTTTTCGGAAGAAAACAAGATCATGTTATTCTGCTTTCTTGAGAAGTCAAATAGCTAGGAATCTGGTTTGATCGGAGGATTACCTGGGCAAAAACATATTGAAACCTATAGAACCATGTACTGGCAATAAGTTTCGGGTGTCAGACCCATAATCTCCTTTGCCGCATAGATATTAGTTACATATCTCGCCACTTGCCGCTAGACACTAAAGACAAACACGTTTTTGTGAAAAACCAAAAATATTTTTCTCACACAATAAAGTTTTTTCTGTTTAATAATTATGGAAAGCTCTGGTAATAAGAAGTCATAAATTTTAGGGAATTGCTGCAATTTTAAGAGCAGCAATAATTTTAGTTTACTTTAAAAGAGTTACCGAGTTGTACTTTACTTAAAAACTGTGGTTAATCAAGGGACCTTGGTCAAAGTTGTAAATTTTACCAAATAAAATGATAATCTTTGGTGATATGGCAAAGTCTGCATAAATGTCTCAAATTGTTTGGTAAAAGATTTGACGCACACATGGTGCTGATTGATAGATTGTCTATATCATTATCGTGTTTATTTGCATCTATGCAGTTCTCCTTATTTCTATAAATTTTTATTCAATAATGGATTGTTGCACACTTTGCTTAACGCCTTTCAAAATAATTGATAAGAACCAACAATCAACATTACAAAATATCAAGGCTGAGTGAATTAAATTTGCTCTTTCTCTGCATTTCTTAAATTAAGTACAATTGGTAGTATTGTGTAAGTATTGTGACTTAAGCTATGCAAAAAAGTTTGTAACTTTTTACAATTTTTTTACTGGCCATTGTTGGTTCGTACCGTATATCAAAAATTTTACTCTATCGAAAGGCACTTTATCTTTAAAGATCACTTTATCATTCGGTTCGGATCAGCACGAAGAGTTTAAACGATCCAGCGTACTCGATGTCTTTTGATTTCATGAACGATATCAAGAATTTCATTAAAATCCTGATTGAAAATAACTCGGTGTGTGAATGTTAGAAGCCTAACTTTTGTACTCACCCACCAAAGCCCAACTTACATGATCCATACATTACATCCATACATGACAACGGGTCTAATCAACAATGAATAATTTCAGGTTACCCACCTTTGCAAGATATTTTGGATATAAAGCCCGATTGCCTGTAGCAAAGCGATTGATATCCTCTTCCACAATTATATCGGGAGTAATGAAACATTCAAGATACTTTTTCATAAATTGGTCTTCGTGACCAGAGTAAAATATTTAGCTTTGACTCGTTGATTTTGAGACCAATGGAAGCTAAACACTGTTGCAGTGGATTAAATATTTCTTTGAATTCGTTGTCATTTAATCAAATCACACAAATATCGTTTGCATAAGCAAAGAGTTGATTGAATTGTCGGAATAGTGTCTTAAGGTTTGTCACTTTTACGAAGGATGTGTTCCACCATGAGATTAAAAAGTATCGGGGGCAGCGCATCTCCTTGTCGAACACCAGAACTAATTGCAAAAGTTATCGATAGCCTGTTCTAAATTTTGACACAACATAAATTCAAAGCCTTTAAAATGTAAGCAAAACAGAATGCAATCAAATGACCTGATCTTATTATTGGTAAAATTATAAAAAAATTACTGCACTTGTATAAAACTTATCATTAACGCGATTATCTATCTATAGTAAAGAGCTGGATATATTCAGTATGATTTCTATCTATAGTAAAGAGCTGGATATATTCAGTATGATTTCAAATTAATAGCCATTTCACATCGAAAGAACTATAAATAAAATACTTTTGACAAATTTTGGAAACTATAGACTATCATATAAACTCAAAGAACTTTTACAAAAGAATTTACAAGGAGTTCCTGCAAACCATCTGCTTCCAAATCACTTAACAACAAAAATGAAATACATTAAATGACTAACTCGTGCGCTTTAGACATCGTCCTTGGAAATGTATTATATTTGTTATAGACAACTGTTTTTTTTTTTAGCAAGTCGAATAGAGTCCCGTCAAATGATGTGATTAAGGGGTTTACTAAACAAAACGAAAACAACTGTAAAAACTATGCGGATCCATATACGATGTGATAATGAATTTGGAACCACCTTAGAACTAGTTTACCTGTATTGTATATACGAAATTGATCTTATTTTTATAATTCCAGTCTTTTTAAAACTTTCTTTTGATCGTTATAAATAGTTTGGTACTCCACGATATTATGCTACACCTTAAACAAGATTTTGCATTTGCAATTATATATCGGTTTAATCTTATTTATAGCATATTAAGGAGATCAACTTGTATGCATTAGACAAAGTATGCCGGATTCAAAAGAGATTATATTTAAGGCAAGCGATAACCTCACCAAATTCGTCATAAATCAATTTAAACTAATTTCGTCTGAAATAATATTGCATTTTACTATATATACATCTATACGATAGATACATGTATATATACTCTAACAACTATTTAATATTTTATTGACAAAAACAAAAATAGTGAACCTGAAATTATAATTTGCAATGCAAAAATGTATGCAAAACAAAAGAACGAATAACGATTATCGATATATCTGTCTTCAATACCACTATAATACTCAATTAAGTTGATTTTTATTTAAATTTAATTCTCTCAAATAAATAAATTGACAAAAATATATTTTACTAGTAGTTTCAAGGTAACTATAATAAATTAAGTGATTATAATGTAATATTACCAAAAAAAACACATACATGTATTTGATCGGCACACACGTCAGTTGCGGAACTAACATTAACGCTATAAATTCCATTTCAACACATATTATTAGTGTGTTTGTACGTGGTTGAAATTTGCCCACTTTTAAATTCACCATTACTAAGAAATGCGAGATCAGTCGATCCTATAACGATACAAATCTGGGCAAAGATAAAAATCAACCGATCTCCAAAAACGAGTTCCAAATGTATCACAATTATCAAAAATCTTAAAATGATGAATCTTTCAACCAAACCAAAATAAACACAAAAATTGCATATAATTAATTTCAAAAGACATTAGCTATCTAAATTACGATCTTTCAAAATTTCTAAAACTATATGTCTGTATGTAGAGTGTGTATGGACATGTGGAGTTGAAAAAATCAATTTTTCTTCAACGCATAACTATTTCTCTTTCGGCAACGGCATGGTGCGATCCAACCACACACACACACATACAAAAATAGTTGATTGATTGAATATGCTAGTTACATTGTAGATATCATAAATTAACCATTGAAAGACGAAAAAAATTAAAGATCGTAATCTTAAATTCAACTTAACATCATATAAAACCAAAAAAAAAATTCATAAGACGTGTCAATCAAATTACTATTTTTACAATCACATTTTTTTGAAGATGATTATTTGTAATTTCACATAATCATCAATTTGGGACTAGTCAATTTGTAAATATTAAACTATACGTACGTGTGTGTTGAAGTGTTTTCTCCAACAAAAAAAAATAATTGAAGTTGTCGGATGCTAATTAACCTAAACGAATATGCATACATACATCTATGGTCAAATATGGCAATTATTCTGTGTTGGGTAATACGATAATTGCAATTAGTTGGAATAATTATCATTCAATTTTCACCTTCTTTCCCGGTTTCATATCAAATCCAACGGTTGTATATCTTTAAGTACTAGAAGTGTTGTTCTCAGAAGGTTCTCATTTCTTATGAACACCACAAGAATTTCAGAATTTTTTCACATTAGTCGGTTGGCTTATAAAGTGTTGATCTATACATTAGTGGACTATTCAAGAAGAGTGGGCGTCTCCTTTCACTTGCCTACTTATATATACTTTCAAAGTATCTCGTATGACAAGCCAAAAAAGAATAAGACCCAGAAAATAGATGGAACTTTTGGAAAGTTTTATAATGTAGAAAAAGTATTTAAAAAAGTACAGTTTTGTGGAAAAACTTACCTTTCTAAATTAATGTCTTCTTCATGCCAATATTTCTAGTTTATAACTTGAATGTTTCACAAGCTAGAGGGTTTAGAGATATAACAATATTTAAAGTTTGTGTTTAAATTTTGACCTCACAAGGAAGCGAAACAATGAAAGATACCGGGTTCAACTCCGATAATAGCTGAGCAATGCATTGAGCAAAAAGTCTTCGTAAATCGGGGCTGTTGCCGTTTGTCCTCGATTTAGCTTCGTCGTAAAAAAAGACATTAAGAACAAACTACTTTGGCCCCAAAACTGATTGTTGAGGGCTAATAAAAAACCACAAATTTAAGCTAAATAAATCTTTGCAATAAGTTGTCATTTGCTTGGTTTCTTGTTTATTTAAGATCGATTTTGTGCCGATGCTGACAAAAATAAGATAAGAAATATTTTGCATGTAAATAGCAATAACCCTAGACTAGTCCGGTAAGGTACCTGTTAAAAAGAAAATAGATAGATTAAACGATTTAGAAAGATATAAACGATCATATAATAAAGATGACATATTACAATGTAATTTTAAAGATGAACATGTTATTAATACTATACTGGGTTTGCACTGTAGCTGCCCTAGTATATATCATTAGTTTGATCCCACATTAATACCTTGTGACTGGTATGTTGCAGTTTACACCACTGTTGGACGTGTAAATTACACGATGTAATTTACACGGTTTTTTATATGTAAAAAATGCGTTATGCGTTATAAGGTTTTTTTTACTTACTATATGTAAAAAACATAAATACCGATTTCATGTAAAATAGTGACCTACCATCTCTTATTAAATCTAATTGTAACTAAAACACCATCTGTTAAAAAATATTCTTACTATTTTACGAATAGAATTTGTGAAATAATTAACTGTGTACCTTTTTTTCGATTACATACTGAATGTCACAATAATTTTTGATTTAGATTAAAATTACTAACAGGTTAATTTCGCTAAAAATTATCTTAACTGATCTCAGATTAAGGTGAAAAAATATTATAGCTTTTCAACTAATAACGTGAACCCGAAAATTAACTGATTTTGCAAATACGCATTTATTTATGTAAATTAATAATGAGCAAAGTGAACGTTGGAAATTGACATTTAAAAATAGATGGCACTGCGAATAATGTTGTCTTCGTGTTTTACATGTTGTTTATGTTTTATGTAATGTACGCTGTCTTTTACATAATTTTACGTGGTTTACACCAACATAACTTAATGGCTATGAGAATATAAAATGTTCGATTCCGAGCATATATCTTAAAATGACTATACGTGGAATATTCAACGCGAATCTCCTGTGAACGTCTGATAAATGAAAAGGCGAAACGAAAATTCAAGATCTTGTTTGCAATATCATTTTGCGATATAATTACCAGTCTAATGAAGTGGACACTGTCTGTAACGTTTTAAGAACCTCGTCTGTCAATGCTGCCCAACAAACTCGGTATAGTCGTCTTGCTGTTAAGCTTCGAAATATGAGTATAATGAAGCCTTTTCCTGTTTGTTAATACTTACTTAGTTACTATCCTAGAATTATTAAGGTTTATTATTAGGTATAACTAGTCTATCAAATCTGATAAGCATGTTAAGCAAAGGTTCCTCTATCTTTAATGCAACTTTCTATTTTAATAACTCTTTTCTTAATTTTAACATCCATTTCAGAAGGTAATGTATTGATATTCATTCTTTATCGGCATATGTCTTGCACTTTGGACCTCCATCATTTCATTAATCAATAGCATCGTCACCTTGAACTATTTTCCCGAAGCCAGTTTAGAGAATGTGTCCAATAAAGCTACACTGACTGTGTTTTTAATAAAAATGTCGTTTTCTAGCGTCGATTAGGGTGTTAGAAAGCAGGCGCTAGGTTGAACTATGTGCAGTTTAGGATAAAACAAGTTTATAGTTTTTAATTGTGATGCTAATATAGACTGTTAAAATAACAATATCAGTTAGTACGAAGAGCCCAAGTGTAGCTGTTGAGTTATTATAACTGAAGCTGAACAATAAATACAACATAGCTTTTCATTACAAGTTTATAAGCTATATCGATTTTTGTTAGTAGTATAAATTTTTATTAGCTGTCGATTGTTAAGATGCTTAATGGTTAAGAGAGTTTCTCGTCACGCCGCAATCTTAAGTTCGATTCTTGTCGTTGACCAAGAATAACATACTCCGGGTGAGAAAGAACCGATTTTGTCCGTTTACGACCTTTAAGCCATAAAAGAAGAAATGGTTGTATCAATGTCTTATTGAACATAGAATACGTTGAACATATTCAAATTGGCAGTATTTCAGAGTGTCTTTAATTCTTACATAATCCAAATTGATTCTATTGTTATTCAAAGTTAATTTTATTGATCAGATTCGTTTTAAAACAAGCGCACTCAAATCAAATACATTCATAATATTGGTGCAGACTATCAGCAGATTAGATGCTACCACTACATATATTATAAATTTGTTACTGTATCGCAACTCACATATAAACCGTATGATCAACTTATGTATATGCATTTGAATACGCCAATAACATCATCAATGTTAATTCGATTAGAAGAATAAATTTCCATTCGAAATATATATATATATATATTTAAGAAGCTTTAAATATAATTAATCAGATGACCATGAAAATCGACAGCAGCGATGTAAAAGAAGAAGAGACTTTTTTCTAATTTACATTTTAATTGAATTTTTTTCTACAAAAAATCTAGCAACGGTGTATATCGCAATTCGCACTCTTCTATCTTCTGTATCGATAGATATAGACGGACAGAAAATATAGAAAAGAAAAAATGTTGTTTGGAATAAATAAGACGAAACCTGTTAAGATATTTTTGTTTGGTTTTCTTTTCTTAATTCCATCTCTTCAAGTTATGCAATTATGCCCACTTTGTGTTATTTATTTTATTAGTATTGTTGTGGTGCGCGATAGAACCGTTATACAGACATTTCACTTTCACAAACTATTGCTTTTATTGACCTAACCACGCGCGCGCATCTCAAACCAAAACAAAATTTATTTTGTAGGTCGGAAATGTGGAGGAGGATTTAGATGCCATCATTACGAATGTATGATCGAATATTTTTTTTAACATGTGCCGGCGTATGACGCATATTGAGACCTTGGTATCATAATGATAGTGTATATCTCTATAAACTTAAACTATAAATATAACGATGAAATTGGTTGCTAAAATATATGTTATTGGAGTGTTCCCTTATTGTCTGTTTTGTTTAGTGAAACCGAAAGTGTGTAAAATATAATCTCGTTCGACTCGGCACATATTTTACTGTTTGTGACCAGTATAAACTTAATTAATTCAACTATAAAATAAATACATAAAATTTATAGTTTAATAGTCCACCTAAACTAATATTGTTCATACAAACACGCACGTGTAGCATGCTACTTGCTTCAAGAATTCGGAGCGAACAAGAAAGCCAAAAAAAGGCCTTGATAGTCAAAACATGAATGCTAATAATTTCTCTTTTTATTGTACCTGGGTGATCATAGTTTGTATAGATATGAGCATTGTGGAACTGCTTGTATATGTAGGTATATTTTTTAATAACTTTAACTCTTAGTTCCAAGTTTTATCCAGATTTGTTCAATGATATAGACATGAAAATTCATTCACTTAAGTCAAGAAGTTCAAACCGGAAACCACAATGTCAAAACTCAATCCTCAACAGATAAATACCAAGGACTAATATACATATATATATATATATATATATATATATATATATATATATATATATATATATATATATATATATATATATATATATATATATATATATATATATATATTTAATTTTACCACTTCGCACTGTGAAACCCCCTATCAAGTTATATGCGTTTGAAGAGGATCCTTCCAACATAGTACCTTGTATTAAAATTAAAACAATACCGAATTTCTTAGGTGAAAAAACATGCTGAAATATTTTACTATAATGCCAATTTTATGCAAAATGCAATGACATACTGTAACTACATACTTTACATAATTTTGTTCTGTAAAGTATTAGTTGGTGGTTTTGTTATTCATCTATCAAACGAGTGGATGAATAACGAAAATTAAATTTACCTTGTCCGATAGTTAAGTAAACAATTCGAGGGTAGTAGCAAAAGTTCGCTTTGTTGGTGACTTAAATATTTTTTTTAAAAAAATCAAAAATATCAAATCCTTTGCAATTATTTTATGTGACTTCTTTCAAAAATTCAGAAAGATCGGTTAAAATGGGGATGAGAAAACAAAAAATAGCTGAGGATTCATCAGACAATGTTCGGCTTAAACTAAAACCTCTACAAATATTCAATGAATGCCAAATTGCATATTGAACAATTGTATCTACAGACTATTTCCAAGTGGTTCCGAAGATTTCAGGTGTTACTGTGGTTCTGTTGAAGTCAGTCCAAAGAGGACAAATATTCACGATTGTCATAAGAAATAATTACTGATGTATTGGCCTTGAATACTATGCTATATCGCAAATATTAAATAATCATCTGGGATACACTAAGAAATCTGCTCTATGCGCTTCATACGAATTTTAAATTAAATGAGGTTGAAATAGAGGCTCGATTTTGCTTAATTTTTAATAAATAAATTCGAAAATGGGCAGCCCAGTAACTTTAGTAAAGTCGTTACTGGTGACGAATTTTGGTTCTATACGTACGAAATGCAATCAAAACAGCAGTCTATAGATGGAGCCCAACAGGAGCAAAACCCACCCGTAAAAGATAAACAACAAAAAAAATTATGTCAGTTTACTTTACTCGATTAAAAATTGTAGCTGCTCAGACGGTAACTGCAAAATGGAATATGAAAGACTGCTTACAAGTTTCTTAAAATTTGTTGGAGAATCGAAAGAAAGAGGATCTGTGGTGCTACGTTTTACTTCATGACAACGTGCCAGTTCACACTGTCGGAATAACGAGTAATTTTATTGCGATTTCTGGCATCGAAGAAATACGATCAACACTATATTCCCCAGAACTAGCACCTTGTGATTTCTGGTAAATTCCAAAAACTTAAACAACTTTGACGTCAAATGTCTTTAACAATAACGCGGAAATAATTGTTTAATTTAATTGGTTAATGCTGAATTTCGTAAGCTCTAAAAGCAAGATGTTGAAGACAAAACGTCAAATTATACTAATGTTCCAAAACAAAATTCAATACTTCATCATACACCAAAAAATGAGAACGATCACATTGGCATATCGATCAATACATTAAAAATAAAATAAAAATGTGTGCCACCAAAACACGAAAAAGGCTTCATCAACATAAAAACCTTTATATTCGGTATATAAAAGATCATCTTGACGTTAATTATGGCTATATCTATTGATATAATTAATTATATATGCTAATTTTTAATTAAACAAGAGAAGCTACGAGTGCAAATTTTGATTAGAGTAGATTTTAAAGCAAACAATACGATGAAATTTTAGAAATGCCACCTCAAAACTCTATGCCTCTTAAATCTAATGACAGGCTCGTTGAACAGTACAAAATACTATATCGATTAACTACTCTATGGCACAAAATACCTATTAAGTGTGTATTAAAAAATAAAAACCACGACCTAAGCTCCGATTACTACCAATTATTCTGGCGTTATGAAGCATTTAGGCACAACGAAACCTAGAGATATGTACCATCGGTAATATTTTGAAAGTTCATAAATTAATAGGTAAACTGTTTCTTTTTTTCCAAACCATAATGAATCAAATAACTTGGTTTATAAATTATTCTAATGAAAGTGATAGGAAGAGAATCCAAGTATTATGGTAGTCAATTAATTAATTATTTACACCGAAAGATAACGGCAACATAGTATTAACGTCGGGTTAATCCCTGGATCATATTACTGCAAAACTCATTATATAATTACCCAGAAAAACCTTATAAACTTATTTGGCTTTCGGGTGGTTAAATATGAGATAATACCAAACAGAGTAACCAAGTATTTAGGATCCTGGTTATTAAAAACATGGAGGGATTTTATCATTGAACGCATGCATCTCAAAAAGGGTTAAAAATATATAAATGTCGGCAACATTGCTCAATAGTATGCAATTACACATAATTTGAGTATTATTTTGAGAAGAATGGTTCTATATGATTCGTAATTTAAATCCCTGTACACATCAATATTTGTTTGCTAATTTTTTATTTGAAATAATGTCAAAACCCCAAAAATACTTCAAGGTACACTTATCATTTAAAATATTGTTATTAAAAAGTATGATAAAATATACCTGTCGTAGGTTACTGCAGACGAATCATAGAACAGCAACTTCACGTCATATATTGAAACGGGTAGGAGAATAAAAATATCTTCCATCTCGCTTTTACAAGTCAACATTTTAAACTGTTTGTCATATGTCATGTTGAAATTGTTTCCAATATCATTAATTATGTTTTGTTCATAAAACTTATCAAATTATTAAAATTTTGTCACTACCTATTCTACCACTTCGCATAAAAAATGATATAGTTTTAGGGTTATATAGAAACGTCAATTTATCACTCTAAAATATTCATTTTTCCTTTAAAATACTTCCCTTTATTTCGTTTATATTACGATAATAGTTTCCAACCGTGTTATAAAAGTATGATGCAGCACCACAACTTTAGGATCTTCCTTTTACTGTCTAAGCAATTAGGAAAAATTAAATGCTTATATCGAAGCGGCTTAAAATGGTGATGCGGACGCGTTTTTAACCATACCGGATATACATTTATAAACAAAATCAAAACTTCAATTGTCTCAACATAACCGTTGACGTTAAATATATATTGTATACATGTTTTGCATCGCATAGTCAAATTCACCAAACACAACGCAAAAACGTTAACGATCGCATAAAATAAATCATTTTGGCTTAATAAATGAGATCACATTATAAATGATTGATTTAACAGAACAGAAACAAAAATTAAATCAATTTACCTTAATACACACTGGCACTGTTGTATTGGAACAATCATTTATTAACGATCGGACAAATTAATTGCGGTATTATTTGTGAGAATAATTCAAATGAAACGATCGCAAAAGCACAAACCTGATTTAATCACAATGTTGTCTTCAAATTAAAAGTAGACTATATACGAGTAGGTAAAGTACAAGCACCTATGTGTACTTTCAAGTTTATACATATGTATATAGGTTGCATCTTAAATTATAAAGATTATACGATCGATATTCTACCAAAGCATTGTGTACTATTCGCTGTGAATATGGCGCCACTAATTAAAATTATTAATTCGAGATCAAATAAATTATTTAACGTTTTAATTATTAATTAATGGTGAGTGAAAATTTTCCTTTATGCGCGCGATCAATTTTTTAATTGACAGATCGATCGAAAGATCGTAGGATTAAACAAAAGCGAAAACGATATGAATGTAAAGAAATACATATTTTTTGTATGATTTGTTGTCTTATGTCAAAGAATTCTTGTTTCTTCTTCTCATTCTTCTTATACGTGTTATAATTACGGAACTATATAAAAAAAAATATTTTTCTATAAAAAAAAAGTTCACATACAAAAGGAATTGAGAAGAAAATGTGTGTTGTGAATGTCATATCATGAATCATCTTTTCTACAATTTTCAAGATTACAGTTTCATATAATTTCTAAAATAGAGATTGAATGAATAGTAGAGACATGCTGTGAATTTATAGTTTTCGAATAACCTTCAATTACTTTACGTTAGCTGCTATTATATCAATTTAAAGATTTGTTTCTTTTGCTATTTCTTATAAATTTATTTATGATTGTTTTTGTCAATCTTTTTCAAATCGATTTAAGAAGTGATTTAACCGATTTGCTTTTGATTCTTTCTTCTTCCATTTCGCATTATTATATGATTATTAATTTGATATATACAAATATAAGATTAAGATATTATAGAGTTAATTTAATTTGATCAAAAATGTTGGGAAATTAACTTTTCAATTCAATGTGTGAGTGAGTGCGAATATGGTAAATTGTAAATTGCTTAATTTTCATTATTTTCAATTATTGCAGCGAAACAGTATGAAGCCGTGCGTAATTACATTCATTATTACAGGAATTGTGAACACCATTCTTCGGCAAATTAATCTATTCGACTCACTTTGATTTTGAAATTACAAAGCTAACTATCCATCAACCACTTTCTTTGGACTAAAGATGAAACGGGGTTTTCTAATATTTCCCGCGCTACAATGAGCTATAACAAAGAATGATCTCACTGTCAACTTGACAAGTTAGCCTTCGTTCACAAATCTTAAAAAGAATTAAATAATATAATATTATGTGGCTGTATATAAAAAGCTTGAAAACTTTTGACGTCGCTGCAGCTTACGGAACTACATATATCAGAGATAAATCATGGTTTATTGTGGAGGTGGCTGAAACATACCCAATATAGTTGTGAACACAAGTTATCAATTGGCAGTGGACCTCTTGCGAAACTCAGCAACGCTTGCTGTTTTCTCTACTAGCTATGCAGCTAATCAGAACCAAGTATCAGAAAAATGTAAAACTAGGCCATTTCAAGTGCAAAGCGATTCATATGTACATATATTGTAATAAATACCAACGCTTTAACGTCGTAAGATATCAAAACTAGGAAACATGTCGAATACACAATCAAAAGTGCCATTAAGATTGCAACGCGTATGCAAGATATAATAGCCTGCATAGGGATATACAGATAGAGAGACGCGGTGTTTAATAGTCAACGTATTGCTCGACATGTTAAACGTTGGAGGTGCGTGTTATGTAAGACATTATATGAACTGTGGCGTTTGCAGAGAAAAACTCCATAAATAAACAATTTTAAACGCTATAGATTTCAGATATAGTGAGTGAGTTCAAGCAAATCCCCCTGGATCACAATCAAGAACGCTTTGGTTCTAGCAACATTGATTGCATATTTTAATACAATATTTGCTAAACATGATAGAAAGCAAATGTATTTGCTTAACACCTTAGCGAAGTGTTAAAACCTAACGAGCAAGTTGGAAGTTAAGAAACTATAATGAATTTTGTAGATACGTCTGAAAGCAGGTCAATCAAATACAAGTGATGCAATGTCAAACAAACAATCTAAAAAAGGCACCCGGACATGAGTGGAAAAATGCTGTCAAATCTACCGGACAATATATCAAATTAAAAACGTATTTTCAATGTTATAACAAAAACAGACCATTATCCAGAAATCTGAAAACTTCAATTATTATAATCCAACGTTTCTATATAGCCCAAAAGCTTTCGATAAAGTATGGCATAAAGGAATTTACATAAAATAAGAGTACAATTACCGACAAGTTTCTGTAAAATTATTGAATATTATACCACATCCACAGATTTATATGATATGCATGCAAAAGGACCTCAAACAAGTGTACTAGGGCCAGTATTTTATTTGATCTGTACAGAAGACCTATACCATCAAATTGAGTAAAAGTCTCTACATATGCGGCTGATACTGTAATCCTAGCTGTACATCAAAATCCCGCGAAAGCAACAAGAATTCTACAAAAACATTTTTAAAAAATCTAAAAATGGAGAATTAAGGCCAATGAGCGTTAATCGGTGCACATTACATTCACACTTCATAAAATTACCTGTCCGTCTGTGAGACTAAATAAAAACATTCAGCCACAGCACGAAAGTGTTAAATATCTTGGATTAAATTTAGATATAAGACTCACGTGGAAAACAAATTGAAGCTAAACGTCAACAAATCAAATTCAAAAGGGTCAAACTAAATTGGTTAATTGGAACACACTTTAAGTTAATTCTAGATTGTAAGCTCTGACTGTACAAAATGATACGCCCAACTGGACATATGGTATTCATCTGTGCTACGTGTACTTCCAAGTTAGTTTAAACTAGTTGGTAACGCCAACGAATTCACCAGTAAACTATCAAATAAGCTAAGATATAGGCGACTAAAAATAAAGGATCTAGCTAGGTAATTTAGAGATTACCCAGTGCACGTTAACATTAACACCTAACATAGTTTAAATTTTATTAAATGAATTTATATTAGCTTTTCAGATTGTTAGTTTCCTATGTTGGAAAGTTTCAAGAATATAAGCCAGAGACAGAAACAAAAATTATCCAACAAAACAACGGTTTTAGTATTGCTTCCGTTCAGAATGTGCCATATTGTAATGCGTACATAATTTTTAGTAGTTGCATGCTACCATTTCAATGTGAATTGCTTCATTGGATGGTAATAACTCTTTATGATTGTTCGGAATACATTTGTTTAACATGTTTATTATAAATAGACCATCTTCAATTTTGTAATAACAGCAATATTCCACACTCACAAAAAGTTGTTTGTTGGTATTTAATTGGAAATAAAATTAAATTGCAGCAGACAATATAAAAACAATTTATAATTAAAAGAATACTGTAATTATCTATTTACGAGCTTATTTAATTTACGTATACATGTAACCCTGTATTGGCCATGTGTAAGTATGTTGAAAATAATTTTGTAATTTATTGTTGAGGCCCTCTAAGGGTTATCTTTACAAATCTCGATTCTTCGTTTAAATTAATAATATTTTGTGTGACCATGCTCAATTAAGTCAATTAACCGTATATGTAATTGAATATCGATTTGAATTAGTTGATTATCCGAACGTTTAGAAAATTTGTTTATGGTATGCACATTTCAAATTTGATCTTTGCGTTTTAGGTGCATCATATAATAATATGTCGATTAAACTATATAAAGCAACTAATCGCGTTTTGGATCAAATAAATCTTTCCCGTGAGTTACATAATTGATTTTTTTTTCTTCTTCAATATTTAGTAAGACCAACGTTATATGTAGACGATTGAAGAGAATTAAGGCCTTGATTTAATTTTATTTTTATATTTATTTAGTTTTAGTTAACTTTAACACGATTTTTTATATATTAATACTACGAAAAGATAAATCGTTTATTATTTAACAACTATTTAAACACAATAAATTTAATAAAAGTAATACATTTATACAAAATGGTAACATATGTAGTCGATATTATATACAAACTGCGCTCTTGAATATATCGCTCGTATATACAATATGATGTTACTTGTAACATTATAAATTTATATGAATTAACATTGATATGAATCAACACTATTCGTGATGTTTAGTTTTTCATAAATCGAAGTATTTTTTTAAGTCATGCAAAAAATGTTTTATGTTTGGGAATATATTTTATAAAAAGTTTTCTAAACTACCGACTAATACTTTGGTAAGTTGCATATCAATATCTTCATTATGTAACTTTTTATAAGTTCAACATCAAATCCTTCGAACTAAAACAAGCTTCGAATTATTGATATCTGAATATTCAGATTATGTTCATGTTTGGTTTCATTAAATGTCAACAAAATCATCAATTGGTAAGCTTCCGTTCCAAACCT
Organism: Tipula lateralis; assembly: GCA_963932295.1. NCBI lineage: Eukaryota > Metazoa > Arthropoda > Insecta > Diptera > Tipulidae > Tipula > Tipula lateralis. The sequence goes on from OZ010736.1 coordinate 88,769,920, forward strand.
CTCAGATCTCTGAGTTTGGGGATCACGCAACAGTATATTTATTGTTATTTATTATTGGGGTTTATTAATCATTCATTGCTCATTATATCAGTGTGAGGATTATATATATATACATATATATATATATATATATATATATATATATATATATATATATATATATATATATATATATATATATATATATATATATATATACATATATATATATATATATATATATATATATATATATATATATATAATAGAATAATTTATTTTTATTCAACGGTTGGAGCTTTGTGGAGCTCTATTACTTACCAGACTAATTCACATAGTGAGCAATAGAAAGAGATCTGAGAGATTTGGTAACATTTGTTACATGGTGGTTATCATCACATACTAAATGCTGGAAAACTTACGCTCTTCTGAAAAATTAGATTTCACATTTAGAACAAATTAAGATCACGTAGCGTTTGTTAGACATCTATTTCACCATTTATTTTCATGAGCAATAAGGCTGATCAAATCGAGGTGGAGAGTGATGTGCCTATCATAGTGCATTTCTGGCTCACCAAGCGAGGATTTTGTTCTGATATACAGATAAATAGCACCAATGTGCAAGAAACCAACCATCAGAATTCTACAAACAGAATAATTCAAAGAGATGCAAACATTACATCAGAAATCGAGGCCTTATTGGATTCCCAGTTCAAGTCTCAGACTCATTGTGATTCGCTTACATCAGGTAAGGTGTGATCAATATGTCAACTTTTATTTTATTGGCACTACCAATAGATTCAGATTTTACGGATATCAAACTAAATACTAAAAGTGACCACAAATCATAAGCTAGACGGCATATATTATTTCTTGTGAAATGATAATACACCTCCAGCATAATGGCCACTTGGACTGTTCGGTCAACTTTACTAGGTGAACTAGTCTAGGTGAACTAGTAAGAGTGATATCAATCCAAACCAAATCAGATTTTTTCAATCGAACTATCAGAAAACTATTATTGCTATCAGTATCTTGAATCTTTGATTCAACGTAGGCAGTATAACTGCACTGTCATTTTCTGAAGTATTAAAATTAAACCATTTATAATCATTAAAGTAATATACTTGCAGTTAAATGGATGTGTATGGTAGTTTTGCTTTTTGGGTTTTCTTGTACAGGGTAGGGCAAAAGTCCCGCTACCACTTTAATTGCGCGCCATGTGATGCTTAGCATATTTTCGCTTTAACCATTGTGTTGTGTAGACGCCCCAATACATGCGTTTACGGTACTACAGCAGACAGACCTCATTCTGGAAGACAACAGACTTCTTATAACGCTAATAATGTGGCTCTCATGCGCGATAGTGTTGCAGAGTCTCTAGAAACATCAATTCGGAGACGTGGTACCCAGTTACACATTTCTGCACGCAGTTTAAGGCGAATTTTGAATACTGATTTGAAAATGTTTGCGTACAAAATTTAATTAGTCCAAAAATTGCTATTAAGTCTTTCTGATGAAATTGAAGATTTTTCGTCTAAATTGATAATGAGCGATGAAGCCCATTTTCATCTCAGTGGCCACGTCAGTAAACAGAATAGTCGGTTTTGGAAACCACAGAACCCTCAATTAATTCACCAAACAGCATTACATCTATTTAAAACAACTGTATGGTGTGGTATTCATGCTGGAAACACCATTGGGCCCTATTTTTTTTTAAATGACCAAGGTGTTAAAGTTGTGTTACTGCCAAAAGGTACCAAGACATGATTCGAAATTTTCTTGTGCCTGAAATGGAAGAGCAAGGACTTGAAGACATGTGGTTTCAGTAAGATGAGGCCACAGCTCTTACAGCCCGTTCAACAATTCAATTATTGAATGACGTTTTTCCACGAAGACTAATTTCGCGAAATGGCGATTTAGTATGGCCAGCCAGATCTCCGGATTTAACAGCACCAGACTTTTTCCTATGGGCTTTTTAAAAATCAAAAGTTTATTGAAGAAATTCAACCTGAGATGCGGCAGGATGTCATGAAAAATGTCTTAAAAAGATCCGTAAGTTGCATAGTGAATCGCAGTCACCATTTGGCCGGTATAATTTTCCAATTCTTACGAAAAAAAATGTAAAGACCAAATAAAATTTTTATGAAAACCAAACCTATACTTATCTTTTCTTTGAACAAAGTTATAGGCAATCAAAATGGTAGTGGGACTTTGCCAAACCATGTATATGTTTTCGAAAAGTTCAAGAATTATTACATGTAGAAAATCTTGAAGGATATTAATTTTTTTTTTAAAAAAACTAGTGTTCAATGACCAAGCTCATATTTTAGTACGTTAATAAGCAAAATTACCGCGTGACATAATTTGTTAAACCAGGAAAAAACTGTCAATAGTAAAATTTAATTTATCGGAATCGTGAATAAATATTAAAGAAACTAAAACGATATAAGGCTTAATAGAACAATACCTATACCTATATACCAATAAGAAATCAAAGATGCCATAGTGAATCTATACTTTAGTATAGTACTATAGCGAAAATAGGTGAAACCGATGAAGATAAAATAAACGAATCAACAAAGCCAGATAGCATTCATCATGTTACTCAAAATCTAGATCACATCTATCGTATGTGAATCAACACTGTTCTGTGGTTACGCAATGCAAACAACAAATGTTGAACTCTTTAGACAAACGAACCAAAAAGCAATCACAACCAAAAACAAAAGATTAAATGAAGATCAAACTTTGATACACGAAAGATATAACCTATAATAACTTAACAAGAAGGTTTTTTGAACACAACCCACAGTAGAAAATAAAAATCGAACGCACTTACGCAATTGTACTGAACAGAGTTAGATGGTCGAACACGAGATGTCCTGTTCAATTCTTATTTAAATATGAACATAAAACACTTTTGACCAAATGTATAATATTCCATGGACCGAAAACATGTTTGTTGAAATATTGATTGCGATAAATACATTCAATAGTCTAGCCATACACATATTAATCAAATCAAAACTAAATAAACAAAAAAAAATCTTTAATCATAATTAATTCACCGCGTGAGGTAATATTACCTCTTTCGTTTGTATTTGTTAAGTATGCTGTGAACTCTAAAATTAGACACTTTTAAAGGACACTTTTTTTGTGACAATACACAGATATAACCACATCGATTTAAGCTTCGAGATGTACATATAACAAAACAAATGTAATGTTATTAATCGACATTCATTAAAAGAATTAGATATTTCATTCACTACATGCATATTACATGCAGGCATATAGGCAAGCCAGTATGTAGTAAGAAGTTTTTTTTTTCTTAACTTATTTGACCTCCCCTCGTACTAACCTCTTTTGTAATCGCATCGCATAAGAAGAAAATGAAAACAAAAATTTAGTACAGTACAGTACTTTGAAATTATATTTATGAGAATTTACCAATACATTTTTTTTGTTTTCTTTCTACAACAAAACAAAAGACAAAACAAAGAGAAAATTGATTTTCAAATCATAAACATGAGTACAAAATTTTTTGTCTTAACGTTTACCTGTGGTTGTTTTTGGTTGTTATTGTATGTATTTTCCTTTTGGGTGCACATATGCATAGAGAGGTACAAAAATAGTTTGTTATTCAATTCCAGTAACTAACATACAATTTTTACTTTTTGAACATTGTTAAATATGTTACCTATAACATGATTCATTTGAATTTTGTTTTCTTAATTTACTAAATATATATTATTGTTACATGATTTCGAAGTCGAGTATAAATTATATTTGCGGTTATTAAAATTGGATATCGATATCTGTTTTATAATAATCCGGGACATAAATTCACGATATGATAATTTGATAAAATTGCTTCGTAAGTTTAGAATGATAATGGGTAATGTCATCAAACAGAGACTGTCGCTAAAAGAATTAAAGAATAGTTTTATCAAATAATAAAATAATGTTATATAGCTTAAAGTGCGCAAACGCCTCTGATACCCAACTGAGACCTTTAACGAACCAATAATACCTTATTGGTGCATCTTGTATGTGATCAGGCCAACACCATTTTACACACAATCGCTTTTTATGTTAAACGGCGCATGTTAATTTTTTGTTATAATCAGTAATAAACTAATACGATAATAGATTTGGATATGGATAAAAGGTCAAATTAATTAAATTGAATTTTTAATCGAGCACATATTTTATGGTTAAGAGAGTTCTCATCACGCCGCGGTCTCGAGTTCAATTCTCGCCGTTGACCAAAAATTAACACGGATGTGAAGTTTCCGACAAAATTCGACAAATCTACAACAATATATGTATACAAAATTTGTCGAAATAACAAAAATATGTAAATGCATTGGTGAAACAGTAGGTAAAAGCAATGTAACAACTTATAAAAATGTTCGCTATAAGGTTATGATTTAATTTCAATAATAAAAACACGTTAAACAAAAACAACACAAAAAAAGTTTAAATAAAGCAACATTTTTAAAATATTAATATTGAAACTAATTTTACTCTAGCTTCAAAATTGTTTCAAAATTTATAGAGAAGACCACTTAAAAAAATAAATCCTAAAATAGTGGCCAAATAAATACATACATAATTTAAGTTATAATCTATCAAGTCATTATAGTTCGACAAAAAACTACGATAAATTTTATCCAATTATTGAGTTGGAAAAGTCGTGACTTATATGATTTTTAGATTTTAGTGGTTCACTTTGAATTTTGGCCAAATCTCAGAGATGTTCACGGGGTATGGCATATATCTGAATATAGTTTAAGGTACACTCTATCAAGCCATTATAGTTCGACAATAAAACTACGTTAAATTTTATCCAATTATTGAGTTGGAAAAGTCGTGACTTATATAATTGTTTTATTGAGACAGTCGGATCCTTCTGATCCGTGTTAGTTCAATGATGTTCGGTTAAGAATAAAATGATCTATTTATTTATTAGGCAAGAATAATCCCTAATAGCGACTTCGCAATTACAGCTCCATGCAAGTCTACACCAAACACTTCAACGCATATTATTGTTCCCTCCGACTCGATATGGCTTATTTTAAATTGTATAATTAAGCGAGCTTATCACCCACACTTATTGAGATTTTCAGGTTTATATATACAATTTCAGTCGACAATCATAACCACGAATGTTTTTACCAGTTTACACGGTCTTTTTAGTCTATAGGAGTACAGGTTGGTATACCTGCACTGTAGCGCGTGTGCAACCTAGGACATCTAAGAGCACCACATACCTGTTCTTCAATTATTATTAATAGCCGCAATTTATCTATTAAAGAAGCAAGTGTCTTAATTAAGACAATCCACCAGCTATGACTCCACTTACAGACAAGTCACTCCATTAACTAAGAACGGCCATGCACCACCACTCACAGATTCGAGATAGAGTTATTAATCTGCCTTATTGATTTACAAGTATGGTCGAACCAGGTTAGTTTCCCCATATTGAGTCAAATTAAGCCACAGGCTCTACTCCTGGTGGTGCTTTTCTGTGAATCACTTTAACTTCACAACCATACTTCCACGGAGCCCAAAAGCTTTAAATCCCAGAAAGCGACTAAAAGTGCCATATATGTAGGTCTATCCAATTGCTAGCTGGCATCGTTAATGGTTAGAACTATTCAATGCTTTCGCATATGTTAGTCTTACGACGGTTCAAGAATTTCACCTCTCGCATCGTCATATACTAATTCCTTCAACTTCTTTTATTAATCATAACGTCTTAAAATAAAAGTCAATTGAAAATAATGCATTCGTCTTATTCCATTATTCCGTACAGAGAATATCTAGGCAGAAATGGCCTGCTTTAAGCACTCTAATTTGTTCAAAGTTATTGTACCAATTCTAGACCAACACTCGGTAAAGAGCACAAATTTAAATTTATTACGTGTATAAACTTACGTTTAAACCACTACAATAATACGTCATTGCACCAAGATAATTTACGAATCCAGTTATGGGTTACCACCTCTACTTGACACAACTACGAACGTTTTAACCGCAAAACCTGTAGTTTAGTCTTATTGGAGTTGAAATAAACGTGGTGGCTGGTGCCAGACTTGCTCTCTAATTGATCCTTGTTAAAAGAATTAAAATGTACTCATTCAGATTAATGGGCCCGAGATTAAAGAAAATTACCCTATAAGTTTATCGTTTTTGTTTGTGACAGCTTTCGCATAGAGCTTAGGACTAACTTACTCGTGATCAATAACTGTTCACACGAAACCCTTCTCCACATCAGTCCTCCAAGATCTCATTCGTTTATTTGCTACTACCACCTAAATTAGTGCCACTGACACCTCCATGCAGTCTCACACCAAACACTTCAATGCATATTATTGTACCCTCCTACTCGATATGGCTTGATTTTAAAAGTAAAATTAAATTTTCCTTATCGGTTATGTACAGGCATATGACTTGAGCGCTATTCATTTTAATTGCTAGTTGCTTCGGCAGGTTAGTTGTTCTTGTTACACACTGCTTAGAATATTAAAACTTCCATGTTCACCGTCCTGCTGTCTTAAAACCCTTTCGAGTTTAAACATATTTTTAAATTTTTGTAGAGATTAAAGTTCAAAATCCAAAAACGTAATGGAAAATTTATAAACTAGATAAAAAGATTTAATTTTTTCAAATTCCATCTTAACTAAAGATCAAACCACATATTTTTGTATACTAGAAATTAAACTAATACAAAATTTTTTTATTGGTGTAAGTCTCTGTCATTGTCGTATTTTACCTACAGAGTTATGGATATTGGCCTCGAAAGGGAAGCAACACCTTTCGAGGTATCTGAATGAGTCTTTAATTTTGGCGTCATAACATAACGTCTGATTCATCCCAAAGTGCCAGTTCTGCTTACCAAAAGTGCCCCACTAGGCACAATATATCATTAAAGAACCTCTTATGACTTCAATCAGGAAAGACGAGGATCTAACCCATTTAAAGTTTGACAATAGGTTGAAGTCGTTTCAGCCCCAATTCCTCTAATTATTCGCCTTACTAGATAAGACTATTTTTCCAAATATTAAAATTCGTCAGCTAATTTGGCCAAAATTAAATACAGTGAACCACTAAAATCTAAAAATCATATAAGTTACGACTTTTCCAACTCAATAATTAGATATAATTTATCGTAGTTTTTTTGTCGAGCTATAATGGCTTAATAGAGTGTACCTTAAACTATATTCAGATATATGCCATACCCCGGGAACATCTCTGAGATTTGGCCAAAATTTAATACAGTGAACAATTAAATTTGTATATACATAATAGAATTTGTTTTTAGGTTTTTTGAAAGTATTAAAAAAAAGATAAAATATAATTTTAAAAAGATATATGGAATTCATTTAAAACAATTCAATACTTTTAATCTTGGAATCATTTTAATATATCATTTTTAAACTGGGAGTATTTTAAAATAATATTACAATTTATTTACCTACAGTTGTTATACCAATACATTCATATTTTTGTCGATTTGTCGCGTTTTATGTCAACCGGTGCATGTTAATTTTTGGTCAATGGCTAGAATCGAACCGAGACCGTGTTCGGTTCTCGCCATTGACCATAAATAACCATTAAGCTACTTATAGTGACTCTCTGGAATATCTAGGAATATTAAAATTTTCGTATTCATCAATAAAAATATATATATATATATATATATATATATATATATATATATATATATATATATATATATATATATATATATATATATATATATATAATGATGGTTATAATGATATGCCGAGGAAAATTATATAACCATTTAATAAATGTATCAAAATGATTTTATTCTTTTTTTAATAAAATACTTTTTAATATGATGTTGAAGCCAATAGCGCAATCCAATTACGTACTAATAAGTATTAAGTTGCTACGGAATGATCGACTGGAGCAATTATGTAACCTTATATGTTTGTCTCAACACTATAGTAAAAATCAAACATCTTATCATAGGTTGCAGTAACTTAAATGCAATGTATATCAGTAGTGATGTAACTTCATGGTTCAATAGTTAACTTTACAAAAAAGTTTCTTTCAAAGTTTTATCAATAGAAATATTGAGTTACTGGCTTTTTGTTTTTAGTCCTACCACATTATTTGTTTATCTTGTTTGTTAGTCGGTATCTTTCGTCTATTATAGAGTAATTATCAGATACATATACTATATGTCTCATTTGTAACAAGCTTAAAAACACAATTCTCTCTACCTAAACTCCAATTTATTTTATTTTATTTTAATTCTTTGTACTTTGTCTAAATTTAGGACTATGTATTTATTTTCATAATCTGTTTCGGATTAAAAATTTTTTAATACTTATTGGTTAATTAAGACTATAAAATCGGTTCTACTACTAAACATCTTAAAGTGTGCGAAATTAATTATAATTACTCATGTAAAATAGCAAAACAAGTTAGGAGTAGAGATGAACTGATTGACTTTAAAATAATAGAATTAAAAAATTAGGTGCGAGCCTGTGAATTATTCCACAATTCTTCCACCAATTGGAACATTTACTAATCCTGATAACTTTCATTTTATTAGAGTTAATTTAAACTATTATGATTTATAAATCTGTATATATTTTTCAGGAAAAATTGGAAGTTAAATCAAATTTCAAAGATATTTGATTAATTTTAAATAAAAATAATATGAAACAGTGGCAAATATAAGATCTTCAAACTATAATTAATGTAATTATTCAACTGAAATTGCTTAAATTATGATAACAAAATTTATTATTACCTCTCTTATTAAATCGAATTAAACCTGACAAATAAAATAAAACTGGAATTAAAATCATATAGTCAAGATCACATAAAAATAGAAAAAATGTTGGCACTCAAATATGTTAAACCAAGATCTATAGTGAACAAAAGCCAAACTTGTGCAGGCATACCTCGATTAACAATACCTTCTTTAGCGCAGTTTCGATATAGCGCTCTTTTTTTTAATTATAAAAAAATTTAACTTTAAAATATTTTTTAAAAGGTTTTATTTGTTACATTTCATATGAAAACTGTATTTAGAATAGCAAAAAGAAAAGGTTTTTTATGATACCTACATCATACATGTGAACCAATTGCTTCATATAGCAACAGAATTTAATATAAGTTGTGTCGAACAAATAATAATTTAACAAAACTTCATGTTAGTAACTCATTCAACAATGTTTCATTTATAATTCGGGGAATAATAAATCCTGGTTTATATTCAACGATTTTCGCAGAAGCAGACAAATAAATCGAGTAGGCGCAATTTAATGGTCTGTGTACAAATAAGAGACAACACGTTTTTGAGCCCCAAAAAACATTGCATAGTATAAAGTACTTAAAAAAAAATTCAATAATATTTTCCGTGATTGGTCATTTTTAATTTTACTCAATTAAGTTTGAAGTAAAATGAAATATACTGTTTTGGTCCTTGAGAAAGTATAAATATTTCAAGTACCAAATATTTTATTTGTAGAACAAGATCTAGTTAGCTTTACAATCTTAACTAAGAAATATTTTTTCTCATTGGAATTCACTTTAACAGTAAATTACTAACACATTGAAATTTTTTGGAAAAAATTCTTCACGCCTATTGTATGTACTTACCAACGAAATATAAAATAAAAGTATTCTTTTAATAAATAATGATTTAGATCGATTTAGAATGAAATAAAGAATTTAAAATAGAAACAAAAGTGGTAACATCGATTACTTAGATTTAAAATAATTTAAAAAACCGGACGTTGTTTGTTTTTTGGCACGAAAAAATAAATTAAAGAATAAATACATAAGTATTCCGCGAAAAAGTGTAAAAACAAACCAAATACTGCAGTGATGTTTCCATCAGAGCCAAATTTGGAAATAAAAAATAATTAAAGATTTTTCTGTCATAGGGTCGAGTATCTAACCTAGGGATGAGATAATATTAGTAGATAATGAAATTAGTCTATAGTAGATTATATTAATCGATCGTTTCAATGTTGTTATCAATACTATATATGTACTATTCATGTACACGGCTAATGAAAAACATACGACATCTTGGTGCTCCAAAATGTAATGCACAAATTAGATTATCATTTACAGTATTTGTGTTTCCTATCGTGCCATCTATTGTATAGTCAGGGTTGATATACATGTAATGCAATTTGTTTAGTTAAAATTTTTTGGACGTTATTGGGATTTTCTAAATGCATGGTTTTTAGTCGACGATCAACAAAGGTTTTGCGTTGTTCATATGTAAATACTTATCACGTTCCTTATATGCCTGTAGAAGTCAGTTTTAACAGTGGAGAAAAGGTGTCTAATTTAAAAAATTAAATTAACATAGCGTCTAAAGAATAATATGTTTATTTGTTGAAAAGATTGTGCTGCATTTTTGAGTTCAAATGTCATTCAAAAAAACTCGAAAAAACAAAAACGTACCGCCCTGGTGGCGCAGTGGTTAAAGCTGCGGCAGCTGGAGCGGGGAGGTACCGGGTTCGAATCCCGATAGGGGCAGGATGCAAAAGGGATTTTTCACAGTATTTAATGTAAACAGTATTTAATGTATTAAATTACTGTATTACAAAGTAACTCAATCTACAACTTTAAGAATGAATATAAATAGTTTACAAATTCCCAGTTAAAAGTGGTATTGGGAATTAGTTAGGAAAATTCGTTAAACCGTGGTCAACATTTTATATGTGACAACTACACACGTTCTGTATAGAGTTTGTGTAATAGCAACACTTAAATGCTTTATTTGTTATAGTAATCTTTCTTAGAGATTTAGTTTTAAATTTCAGGTAGAACTTTTAGGAGTTTCAGCTTCTATATTTAACGTAATAATACTACATTATATTGTACTGATTTCAAGATGGTTTTATTTCCATATTTGGATTCAGTTTTAGAAACTTTGCGGTTTGTTTATGTTGATCTGATCATATCAACTTATATTATATTATTCTAGCTAATTCTAGAATACAATACGTTCTACATTAGTTAAGCGTAAGGAGGCAATCTTTTCGGTTTGTTACAATCCGTTCGTTGTTGATCTAAGCTCGAAACGCCAATTTGAATACCTATATTAATGTTCCACAAAGCATTTGGTTTAGACCTCTATAATAAATTGTATGTATGATGTAATCAATGTAATTTCCCTATAATATTGACAGTACTCAGTGTCATTTAACGGAAAAAATAGAAAAAGTATGGTTTACATAAAAAATTAAGTTCACTTTCAATTTTTATCTGGTCATTTTAGGTTAGAGTAAAAAAATAATCCTTCGTTGATCAAATAATATAACACTTTAAGATATTAACTATTTATTTGCAAAATATGTATAATAACAGGTTTAAGCGTTGAATTAGATTTAACAACACTTAAGATAATAATAATACATTTAGAAAATCTATATAAAATTAATGCGACCGCAAGCAATCACATATACAAATTAATCTTGTATTAAAATTTGATTCGCATGATTAACATTATTATTTGTAGCTTAAAACCTAAATTCCATTGCAGTTGCACACAAAAATAGCGGCAGTCGTGCCTATTTTTTTGTAACATAAACAAGTTGAAAATAATAACATATATAGTTCTGTATTACTATTAATGAGATGGTTATAGTTTTAATGTTTATATATATATATATATATATATATATATATATATATATATATATATATATATATATATATATATATATATATGTACATGTACATATATGCACTACTATAATTGCGTTCACTAACTGTCGGATCGGCGGTGGTGGATGAAAATTTACATGGTTTTCTCCACATAAATAATAATTATCTTAAATCATAATAATACATTTTTAACATTTATTTATTTTTAATTTACTAACATTAACACTTTACGTCATTATATTTTCTTTCCCGCAATCAAACATACTTAAAAATTGAAGAATGCACGAACATAATTTCAGTTTAAAAGTCGTACTGTATAATGTGGTTAAAAGAAGAAGAAAACTTCAGCATATTTTCAACAATACTCGTAACAGTTCGTGATTTAAAAATTTTAAATCATTGGTGATCTTTAAGACACTATGAATTTTAGGTTATATGAATATTGATATGCTTAGAATATAATTTTTTTCAATATATAACTCGTTGAGAGTTACAACAACAAAGCGAATGTTCGATTTCCAATTAAAACTGTTACATTGTGATTTAATCGCGAAATTTAATCGATTAATTTTATTATACAACATGAGATCATGACAAATGTGAAATTGTGATCATGTCCGTTTTATTTATATAGTGCAAAACTAGCACGATATAGGGGTTACAGGTATATAATGGTATAGAGAACTAACCCAGATAAGTGTTGTGAAGACAATGTTAAAACTGTATTAAGCTTGTCTCTATTAGGTTTATACACAGTCCTATTGCTTACAACCAGAAATCGATACATTTTCAAGTATCGTGATATTGTTATTCTATTCCTATATCGATATATCAATACTTTCGAGGTACTTAGAATAGTGAACTCTCTACCATACAAATCTCAAAAATATAATTAAAATTAGCAAAATTTTATTTAATCTATTCTAAAATTATTCTAATATTCAATGATGGATGAAAACATCAAAGAATATTCACCCCTCATTCTGTTCGACTGTAGAACTAATAGGATATATTCTATGTCAGTACTATAAAGATTCCCAATGTGTTGTATGTATATGTCAGTACTAAGACTGGCAATTATACTCGTAAATCTCACCTAGAGAATGTTAGAACTAAGAAATGCTTGGCAATTCTTCGGTTTCGGACTCAAGACAGGCTATATAGAAATAAAAACTGTATGGTTTTTAACCCAACTGTTTGCGTAAAAATTCAATTAATAATAAGTTTATCGCAGTAACCTGTGGTCGCCGATGTTAATCTGTCATGTTGTTTGTGATTCAAGCCAAACGAATTCAACCATACACAGATTAGACAAAATTACAGAGCATAATACTAAAATTTGTTTTTTGTCATGCTTAATCTTTTTTAAAATTAATGAACAACTTCATTTGTATCCCAAATAGTAGATTGTTGATGATATGGAAACTAGTTGGTTTGAAGAAGATGGTTTTCTTTTAGTGGCTTAATAACATTTTCTTAATGTTATTTCACAGCAGCGTATTGGGTAGTTGGTATTGTAGTGTCATGCATGTGACTCAAAAAATATCTATCAAAACAACCTTACTTCAGTGGTTAAAATGATCTGCTCAACCCCAGTAAGAATAGTTCACGGAATTAAATTAATCTAATCTACAATTTTTGGTAGTTTTGAGGATATTTAAAACATGAAATTTTTGGGATAATTTGGAAGGGTTGATAATATATCGTACTACTCAGAAGGGATGACGGAACTTGGGAAGATGTATCACTATAAAAGGCACAGAAGCATTGTGTCCAATCTCGATGAAATCATGATTACCGTCATATAGCTCGTTCGTTGACACAATATTGATATCATCATAAGTTAAATAAAGTAGCTAGAAAAATATGTTTTTCATTTATTCCATTTCTGTCTGATCAATTAAAGAAAGATCAGAATTTTAATTAAGATTAATTTGTCCAGGTAAACTGCTAGATACAACAATCAATATATACAATCGGATGATGAATACAACGATATAACCAAGCCAATTAAATTTTTGAGCAACACACAAAACCGTTTGCTGTATCAAACCAGCTTAATCATTCATCGGCAATTAAAACGATTTTATTTACAAAACAAACAAAGATAAAAAATAAAGTTAAGATCATTTGACCTGTAATTATCTTACCAAGGTTTTGACACACTAAACAGCATAAAATAATATCCATAAATCGTATCTTTGATCTTACTTAAATGAGTAGAGAAGCTTCTGCAATCAAAGTATTCATAAAAATTTCCGGTTTACGTCTAGATAACGCTTCATATAAAGATATACAATAAAGAGACATATTGAGACGACAAACATAATTTGTCAATTGATTTAATATTGTTCGTATATGTATTTAAAGAATCAGCCAGTCAGTCGCAATCATATATGCAGTATATACAATACAAAGTATTTTATTATCCTGACACAATTGCAATTCTTAATTCTTGTTTATAATTTACATTTCGAGTTACAAGACGTACGTATAAATTTTATCGTTCCATATAAATCTGATCGCTTACATTTTATTTACAAAAAAAAAACACATTATTATCTGTCAAGAGCCTAATTATTTATGTATATATACCGGAGAGCGCGACATAATATTTCCTTGTTTCAACATTTTCACCAGATAATTTAATTTAATTGTTCGGTTTATTTTTGCACAGAAATCTTTATTATTGTTCTTAAGTATATATTTCTTTAAATCAAATAACTTCCAATTTGCGAGGTCAAATAATTGATTTCAATTTTATTCTTTAAAAGGTATTCGCAAGGCTATCTTCATTATTTCTTATCTAATGTACCCTGACTGACTGTACATATAGCTATGCAGGTATCTTTATAATAACGTGAGATGGAAAATTATTACTTATAAAATTCCACTTAATATTTAATGAGGTAGAATTTTACAGCAAACAAAATGTCTAAGTAACTGATTCATTCTGTACATAGCGTTCTCGACACCGCGCAATAATTAATCTGAGAACAGAAAGAAAACTTAATTAAATTACGTTTTTATTTTACAATATTATTGTTTGTATATACATATGTGGTTTTGCTTTATAGCGATAATATAAAAAATCTCCAATAAATCAAAATTAATTACGCAACAATTAATTATTATTAATTCGTTTACACGATATAAATCGTCTTCATAATTAAAATCGGAATTGTATATTCCACCCATCACATGAGTACAATCGGGACAATAACCTCACAGTATACACATATAAATACGAGTATATCTACTGGGTCACTCATGTCACCTACTCGTTCATAAATATATATATTGCAATTTTGTTGCATTGGAAATTTTGTTATCTAATTTATGAAATTACATCATTTGAAATGGATTTTCTTCAGTGCAATAAAATTTCATTGCTAATTTTTCAATTGAAAAGTATTTTTATTGTGGTTTTTTGTTGTTTTACTCAAGCCACATCGTGTATCGGTATTACGCATCTAAATCGAATATTTATGTTAATGCAAAGACGTTACTAAAATTTATAATTTGACATTTTGACCTGGAGTTTCATAATTTTCTACTTCTTCTTCTTCATCATCGTCGTGTTCTTATTAATTTGTATTAAGTGTAAACGAAACAAAAACGAAAAACAAATTAAATTTCTTTAATGACCAATCCAATGTTGGATGTTTATTTAACAACTATTTTTTTTATTTTGTAGTTTGTGGTGTTTCAATAGTTTTTTTTGGGAGAGATTATAACATAAATACATAATGTTGCCACCGGCTAGAGTTGGATAGATTGTCTAACTGGTATTTAATAAGCCTCATCAAATTTGAAACTTATGGTACTATGAGATAATTATTGATCGAATATATTTACATGAATTTCGTAAAGATTTTGGCTAGAAGCGTGTTTATTGAGCACATGCAATTTTAAAATAACTATCGATAGTTGTCTTAAAACTAATTTTAGAAAAAAAAATCATATTCTCTCCAACTATTTATAATTTAACATAAATACATCAATTAGATTTAATAAACCGTTACTGTAAATCTGAGATTATTATAGATATCGACAATCTTTGTACTTAATATAGATATTTAAAAGTATTTGCACTCGTATGTTGAATCAAAAAATAAACCCACATTCGATTTTATTAAAATGCACATTGTTTGGCAGCTAATTATATTGCATAACACTATTGCAATAAACTATGAAAGTCGTTTTTTAAATTATTTCCCACAGTTGATTTAAGCTATTAAACTTGTTATTGCGCCCTGTAGGTTAGGCGTGCGCGTTATATTCTTCATACCAAACAATATAGCTATAGAAATGCACCATCATCACCAGAGCTTGACGCGGGGTACCACTTGTTGTTTCGATGACTGATACATGCATTTGTGAAACCCTCAACTGTTATAAATGTTAATAGAAATTAGCTGCTCGGTGTTCTCCAAGAAACGATGGGCTAAAAGTGGAGAACATGTGCCACTAAGAGAAAATAATTGGTTCAGAAACACTAAAACACCAGATTTAACCAAAAACTTAGTATTTTTCAACCAATTAAATGTCTAAGTATAATAAATAAATAACTAAATTCTTGGTTAAAATAATTTTTGATTTTTAATAACCAAACTTTGGTTATTAAAATAAAACCTAGTTATTTTAACCAAAAGTTATGTTTTTTAATATAAAAATAATTGTTATAAGCAACTGAATAAGAGTTAAAGTAACCCATAGAAAACCAAATGTGACATACGACGACTTATAATTTCTAACAAGTTTTCTTGTTGGATATAATCCCAAACATATATATATATATATATATATATATATATATATATATATATATATATATATATATTGTATATTGCATATATTTTAAAATGGTTAAAACAACAAATAATATTAGTTTATTTTATTTTTTAAGAAACATATAAACTAACTATTTCTAAGCATAAAACTAAATATTATTTTAAACAAAATAATTTTAATTACCTCAATAATTTATTTTATGTAAACCTTCATTTTCTTTTAATTTGGTAAACACATCTTTAATAATGCCAAAGGTTAGTTACCATTATCAACTTCAGCACTATTTTGTTTATATTCAATATTACCATAGTTTCAAAAATTGATTAAATATAGATAAATTAATTCATTAATATATGTAGATTAATTAATTCTTTAACAATTTTTAATTTACATTATATTGCAAATCGTTAGTTACTGTGCTCGGATATCATCATGCTGATTACTAGTATCATATCTCAGTAGGGCAGCACGTGTTGCGTAAGACCTCCCATGAAGAATGACAATTTTCTATATGATAAAAAAATGTGGGTAAAGGTAAATAAATTATTAAAATTAAAAAGTTTAATGTTGATTGCCAATAAAATTGAGATACAACTCATAAGTTTTTGATTTATTATTTATTTTTTGAATATATTATCCAAAATTGGAGTAGCTTTACATTTAACAACTTTGCACGTTCAAAAAACAACACGATCTGACTTGAAAATTTTAATTTAAAAAAAAATCCTGTTTTATAGTAACCAAGTATTTTGTTGATGCGAATACACTATTTATTTGATTTAACCAAATATTCGGTTAAAACAGATAATTGTTGGTTGAAAACATACTTTGATTTTAATCAAGGTACATTTTACCAAAACAGTATAACCAAGTTTTGAAAAATTGTTCGGTCTAAACTACTAATTTATGAAAAAACTTAACTTTGTTATTTTCTTAGGTTATTTAACTATTATTTTTTGATAATTTAACCAAAAACACGAACCAATTTATTTTTAATTAAATTTTGATGAACTATTCCTTTAACAAAGTAGCATAAGTTTTATTTTTTTAAATAAACTAGAAAATTGGCAAATATAGCTACAAAAGCTTATGTTAAAGTAACCAAATTGTGTTACTAAGACTTAACCCACAATTTTGGTTTTGAGTGATGTGCTCCACATAACATACCATTTATACAGAAGAGATGACCGCGGTAAACTTGAAGTTGGATTTCTCATTAAGCCCAAACTAAAAAAATATTTAATAGGAATTCGAAGCAATTTACTATGAAACTATGTGCTCCCAAGTTGTTTGTTTTAAAAAAGGTCAACTCATGTGATAAAATACGCATGTTGACTAACAATTTTTTAAAAAATTATATATGTACTTTGTAATGAATTAAGAAATAATTGTAATCGTCAACTTTGAAAATAGTGACTTATCAAGACTAATTTTAATAAAATAACATGTTTACTTAAACGTCATATATATTTACTTTCAGTATTGTTAATTATAATTATTAATGTTTAAATATAAGCTATGTAATAACAAAATAATACTAACTCAACACACCCACAGCAAATCACTTTACGTCAGGTGGCGGTCTAAATTATGGTTACTGAAATGAATATATACTGAAAATTTGAAACTTTTCAGTAAAGTTGATTTCCTTTAACCAATGGTTAAATCGCTCCAAGTCGATTACAATTAAAGTAAATAACAATTAGCCACCTACATTATATGATGGTCACTTGTATTATCAGTTTTTTAAGTAATACGTATAATAAACCGCACGTTTCAATTTATTAGGCATACGGTTGCACTATCAATACGAAATCACGGGCGCAGGGTATTCGACCTGGTGTTGGTAGAAATGTTGTTTACAAGGCATTCGAGGGTATTCTAATTTTATTTAATAGATGGTCCACTGAAACATTTGCACTTATATAATCCCCAATTAGATGGAAAACTTTTGTTTCCTATTTAATAGCAAGAGGTGATTACATCATTTTCCTTGGTCCAAAAACTAGAAAACATATATGTACCTTTGAACGGGAAAAAGTAATTCCTGGGCCGTACACTCCAATCCTACACTGTGCTGTATAGCTTGTAACGCAATTTAAACCCGTTTGAAAAGATAGTTGTTCCGTTAACAGAAACTCCGTTTCCTTCTTCCCAAGGCAGCCATTAGCCTGTTAGCTTGAGTCGGTGTGGGTGTGAGTCGGAAGAAGCGACTAAACGGCGGCTATATAATTTATAACTACAAAAGACACTAATTGCAAATTGAAGGGAAAATGTAGACCCCCCTTGTACTTTAACGTGGAAACCCTTCCCTTTCCGTTTAAACAAATTTTATATCATTTTGATTAACATTCCTTTTCCTTTATTTTGAATAACATTCATTTCCTAACTAAAATTTAGTTACGAATCCAACCAACCTAATGCTAGGCGAATAAAGCAAAATTAAAAATATAAAATTTTCTATAATGCTATACATAAAAATATCATTTTTATCCTGCTCTTAGAACATTGCACTTGCAGCATAAGTAAATTTTACTCAGATCAAAAGTAAACCAAACAAATTTTTATATAAAATAAACAAAGCATTATATGTAAAATGGAAATTGTTTAACTAGCTGCTTTGCAATATTTACAAATTTGGCAAGTAACGATTACAAAGGTGATTAAAACTTCAATTTTGTAAGTTGTATCAAATTTACAAAACTCTACAAATTTACAAAACTTCCTGCCAGATAAATGCGTCCATCAATAAATGTTCTGAATTGAGTATAATTCCGTGTCCCTCATAAGTTTTGCTCCAAAACTAGATTTTACAAAGAGCGGTACTTAGCTATCTGAAAAATAAATATAAATAATACATAAACATGAACGCACATGGATACGGACACATATACACACATGCATACATATACATTCATATGCAAAGCTACACATATACAAACATAAATAAATAGAAAGAGGTTGACATCAGATTTTTTCATCTAGCCCGCTTAGCAATAGGAAAACGCTGATACACAAAACACGCACATTTGCATTGACAAAATCTATTATTTGGAAATTGCATTCAAATTTAATAAAAAAATAAAATATACTTACTATGTTTATATTATTAATAAAAAAATTAATCTTTTAAAATCAAATGGCAAACTATTTCACTGATACAAGATTAAAACTAAATGATTTGTGCGACAATTTTGTTTTCAAAAATAAATTTTCTTGCCTTGCTACGTTTGGAAATATTTTCATGAAAACCAATTAAGTAGTTACATATATTATTATTGAGTAGTAAATAGTTTGGTTTTATCGATTATGATATACTCCATTGAATCATAATTTCCTACTCATGAATTATTTTCTAAGTAATATCTAGTCTTATAAAAACTTTCATTTTATCAACTATTGTTAATGATATTTTTAATAGTTTGTAAATTAACTGAATCTAACCACTTTAAATTTAGTTGTATATATTTCATATTATATATTTCATATTATATTTTATTTCAGTATTGCCATCTACACATTGCACAGCTTTACATGAATTTAATGATTGTTGTTTGGCTGGTGTGATTTTCATCATTAGGTGATTATAGTTCTGTTCATTTTTCGCAGAAGTTCAAATTCTCGTTTTTCATGATACTCTTATTTTAATTCCTACCCAGTGTTCTAATATAATTCAAGATAGAATTTTAAAAATTATTTGCTAAAAATAATGTTATAAGCTATTATTCAGTTTTATTCACTTGATCATATTTACATGGTCAATCTGGAGAACAAGATTTATTCTAATTTATTCAATTAATGATCTGCTAAACTACGTGTAATTTTGCTTAATTGAAGAACGATCCTATTTACTGGTGAATCACTGACAGATCAATCCAGATCATTATTTCAGTAGTCTGTTGTCTTGATTAAAACTTCACTCAATTTTCTAATGTTTTGGTATAAGTTTGTGCTATTGTAGCTAGTTTTTAATGAATGAAGTAGAATGTAATCGAAGTTTAACGTACAATCCCATTTTTAATTCCAACCCAGTACTTCCAGTTGAAATCACTTTATCGACTACGTTATCAATCCAAAAAGTTAAACACAGAAACTTTAAAAATTATGTTAAAAACCTTTTAAAAAATTCGGTTTTGTTTTACATATTTACCTAGGGTTGCCATATAGGTTAAATCGAAAAAGAGATCATGAGGGGGTAGGAGTATCAAAATTTAAAAAGTCTACGGAATCTGGTCACTTAATTTTTGGGGTTAAACAGGAAAACATTAAATTATTTTATTCACGCATTATAACCATAGATGGACAACATTTTTGATTACTTTTGACATCGTTTCAAGAACTTTGGTACAATTTAATAAAGTAACAATCATATTTATAATAATTCACTAAACTGAACAATATGTATTTCATTTTATATCAGATATCACATTTCATTATACATTTATAATAAATAAATAAAATAAATAAACAGTAACATAACAATAACAATAGCGCCGTAGTATCTGCGCTCCGTTTTCTATAATCGAAGTGAATATGTAAATGAAGTGAAGGTTTATTCATCTTGATCATCATCTTCATCTTCTTTATACTTTGCTGCCCCGCTTATTCGATTCAAAATTTGTTCATTGTCTTTTATTTCATCGTAAAATTTTCCACTAGGTACACTCTTGTAGCTTCATAATTGTCGTCGCCTCCGGGTCCTCGTTCGTTAGAACGGGTGGGTAAAGTGACCTAGGTGTGGGGCGGGTCACGCTAAATGACGGCAGATGGGCTGGTTTACGGTGTTACGCGACCCGTGCCAACAAACTACCAGGCTGGGGGCCCATTTAACAAAGCCCAGTCGCAAACGGAGCCCTCTGGATACCTGGCGACCTCCAGTTGTAAGTAGCCTTACCTGCGTAAGCGGATCTCTGCGCAGGTGGACCATATATTTCTCCGACACTCGTGGGAACAACATGGAATCCAATAAAAACAAAACCGAGACCGGCACTCTCCAAAGGCCGGAAAAAACCGAGACCGGCACTCTCCAAAGGCCGGAAACAAAAAGTGAGAGCTCAAACCGTAAAGGTGGGGCTCCCCCAAAGACACCAGGGGGAAGCAAGTTCAAGGCTTTTAAGCCAGGGACGAGCGGAACTCAGGGTAAGTTAAGGGCTGCTGAGGGAGGTTCGACTAACGTCAACCAATCGAAGCAGCGCTATAGGGATAGACGCGCGGCGTTTAGAGTTTTGAACAGGTGGGCTGCAACCCCTGAGGGGCAGCTTACGGCTGAACAAAAGCAATCCGTGAGATGGGCCAAGAAAACGGTCGAAAACTCAGAGAGGGACCATGTGTCAAAAAGACAGCGGTCCCAGGATGAGTTGGAGTTCGTGGACACAAAACGGCCCAAAATGCAGGCGGAGAAGGAAACTCCTCACAAGGTTTTGCCTCCTAACAAGGCTAGACCAAAATCCTTCAGGGATATTGTGAAGGACCGTTTGTTGGTGCTAGCCGTCATTGACAGGAGTCATGAAGATGGGAGCATCACCATGGGAAAATGGAGTTTGGTGTACAATGCACTAAACTCCGTTTTCCTAAGGATCCTGAGAGAAAATCCAGGACCCCCTCCATCCTGCAGAGATGCGGGCTGGCATCAAGGGCGCGTTAAACTTATAGCGTGCTCTGATGCCAGATCAGTGGAGCTTTATAAAAAGGCTGTAGCGGAGGTGGGAGAGGTGTGGCAAGGCGCGAAGCTGGCGGCTGTAGGCAGGGAAGAGATTCCTAGCAGGCCAAGAGCACGCGTCTGGCTGCCAACCGAACCAGCTAGCCCAGAAGAGATTCTTGAGATAATCAGAATCAGCAACCCCGATCTTCCGACAGGAAACTGGAAGATCGTGAGGCAAGAGGATGCAAAGGGGGGCTCCAGACTATCAACTATGATAATCAACACGGAGTCCCTGGCGCCGCTTGCCACGACTAAGGGAGTAATCGACTTCGGTTTCGGGTCGATTACTCTCAAAGTATACAAAAAAGACGAGGCTGAAACACGAGAGGAAGGCAGCCCGTCCACAACTGATGCAGTTGCACTTGGAGGAGAGACAGCCCAACCGATGGAGCTCTCCGAGGTGACCGCACTTGGAGAGGAGATGGGCAGCCGACTGTCCCTGGCGTCAGACGAAGAAAACCTGTCGGACCCAAGGGACGGAAGGACTGCAAACGTCGGGGAAACAAGTTCCATGGGGGGCGAGACGGGAGACACCGGCGACTCCAATGGAAACAAAGGAAACTAGCCTGCGGTAGCGGGGAGTAAACAGGTAAGTAGGCTGAACTTGGTAAATTTATGCTAAATTTAATACAAATTAACCTACACCATTCAAAGGCGGCGTCGGCCGCCTTACTCCTCAGACTGACTAGATCAGAAGAGGACGTGGTCCTTATTCAAGAACCTTGGATAAACACCAACAGGATCTGTGGCCTTAAAATGAAGGGGTATAACTTATTATACTCAAGAAATTCGGGGAATATCAGATCCTGCATTCTTGGAAAAAATAATTTAAATATGTTCCTTCTTCCTCAATACAGCAATGGTGACGTAACTGCGGTCAGCCTAGAGGTTGGTGGCAGTATTTTTTGGCTGGTCTCAGCCTATTTGGACCGGGACAAACAGGTTCCGCCGGATAACCTGGGGGACCTGGTCCTCGAATCGTACAGGAAGAAGATTGGGGTGCTCCTTGGAGGTGATGTAAATGCGCACCACGCAATCTGGGGAAGCACTGATATCAACGAGAGAGGTGAGTTACTTTTTGATTACATTTTAAACAACAACCTCATGGTGTGTAATATTGGGCAAGAACCCACTTTTATTACTAAAAATCGGCAGGAGGTTCTGGACGTAACCTTCGCCTCAAAAAACCTGTACCCTTTGGTCAGGGAATGGAGAGTGGCGAAGGAACACTCCTTCTCTGACCATCGTTACATAACATTTAGTCTTAACGTTTCCCCTGCCACCCGGAAACCTTTCAGGAATCCCAGAAAGACAAACTGGAGCAAGTACGGGGAAACCCTTATAGGACTACTATTACCAGAGACCCCTGAACCACCAGCGACAGTGAAGGAACTGAACAGCATAGTGGAAACTTTCACAATTGCCTGCAATCGGTCCTTCAACGCTGCTTGCCCAATAGTTAAGCAAGCAAAAACCGGCATGGTGGTCCAAGGAACTGGGGACCTACCGGAAGGCGTGTAGGAAAGCATTTAATAGAGCCAAAAGTACGAGAGAGGCTCAGGACTGGGACTCCTACAAGGAGGACCTCAAGATATACAAAAAAGAATTAAGGAAGGCACAGAGGAAATCATGGAGACTCTTCTGTGACAAAATAGAAGAAGTCTCCGAGACCTCTCGTCTTAGGAAGATTTTGTCTACCAATCCTACCAGTCCCAGTTATTTAATTAAACCAGATGGATCCTGGACTGCTTCTAGTAAGGAATCCTTGGAACTTCTCATCGAAACCCACTTTCCGGGAAGCTTCGATGACTCGACAGGGACTGGTACTCATCAAGAAGCAAACGTAATGCGCATAGAAGATATCGTAACCAAAGAACGGATCCTATGGGCAATTGAAGGGTTCAAACCCTATAAATCGGCGGGCCCTGACCGTATTATTCCCGCGGAGCTTCAGAAAAACTCGAGGGTTATGCTCCCCTGGTTGGAGGTAATCTTCAAAGGGTGTTTAAAACTTGTCTGTACTCCGCGGGAGTGGATGGAGGTCAGAGTGATTTTTATTCCGAAAGCGGGTAAATGCTCGCAGGGCTACCCTAAAGACTTAAGACCAATAACTCTATCATCCTTTCTATTGAAAACCTTGGAAAGGCTGATGGATATCTTCATACGCTCAAAAATTAGACCTAGTGACTGGGCTTAGACTCAGCACGCTTACTGTAAAGGGAAATCTGTGGACACAGCTCTGCATGCCCTGGTAAGTACAATTGAGAAATCATTATTCTCGCAAGAGTTTTGTATGGTGGCGTTTCTTGACATTGAAGGCGCCTTTAACAATTAAGGAAGGAGGCAATTCTGGAGGGATTGTCGCTACTAGGTGTGGATTACCCTATAAGTAGGTTAATCAATCATATGCTTGGGTGCAGGATGATTAACTCAGAGCTGGGGGAATCCACCATCAGGAGACGGGTGACTAGGGGAACCCCACAGGGAGGTGTTCTGTCTCCTCTGCTCTGGAACATAGCAATCAATGAGCTGCTATTAAAGCTGGAGAGAGAAGGGATCGGAGTGATTGCTTATGCAGATGATGTAGCGATAGCTGTCTCTGGGAAATACATAAGCACAGTGGCGGAGGTAATCCAAAATGCCCTCCTAATTATAACGAGGTGGGCCACCAAATGTGGACTGGCAATTAGCGCGTCTAAAACTGAATTGGTACTATTTACGAGGAAATATAAAATCCCTGTAGTAGATCCACCTCTCCTAAATGGTAACTGTCCTTGCTTTTACGGACAAGGCAAGATTTCTAGGCGTAATCTTGGACAGTAAGCTAAGCTGGAAGCCCAACATTCTGGAAAGAGTAAACAAGGCCAATATAGCTTTGTACTCGTGTAGGAACGCCATCGGAAAGAGATGGGGCCTGACGCCGGAGCTGGTACACTGGCTATACACTTCCGTAGTAAGACCTGTATTTATGTATGGGGTGAGCGTGTGGTGGCCAGCTCTTGATAAAATAACATACAGGAAAAGGATTGAGAAGGTGCAAAGAACGGCCTGCATGCTTATAAGCGGGGCGCTGAGGACAACACCCACAAGTGCCTTAGAGGTCTTGTTTCACCTTCTCCCCGTGGACATTTATGGTAAGCAGATGGCGGCGATTACGGCCAATCGACTATCAGCCATATCTCAGTGGAAATGTCTTCAAATAGGACACTCGACGATAGTCAGATCGCTGAGGAAAGAACTGGCGAATCTAGACTATGTTACACCGACTTTGTGCTTCGAGAAAAGGTTCGGAACCACCTACCGCTCAAGGGAATCCTGGAGGAGCGGGTTGGCAGCTGAAACGGGAGCATTGCAGTTCTTTACGGATGGCTCCAAGCTAGACGGTAAAGTAGGAGCTGGAGTCTTCTGTGATAAACTAGAGGTAGATATAGCAGTTCGCCTCCCTGATCACTGCAGTGTGTACCAGGCAGAAGTGATAGCGATTGAAGAGGTCCTGAACTAGTTGAAACATAATGTGGTATCCTCGACTGATATCGCAATTTATGTGGACAGTCAGGCGGCAATCAAGTCGCTGGGTTCTGTTTCTCTAACGTCTAGAGTGGCGTTGGGTTGCCGCTCGTCTCTTAATGAGATGAGTGAGCATTTCAACATCCAGGTAGTCTGGGTCCCCGGCCACTCATACGTTATGGGAAACTGCAGGGCGGACGAACTAGCGAGGCACGGTACAACTCTCCAACTGCTACCGGAAAGGGCGAAGTTGGGGAGACCCATTAACGCACTAAGGACTGTGCTTAAAAAAGAGGCGGAAGCCTCTGCGAACAATAGGTGGACGAACACCCTCTCATGTAGAGTGGCAAGACAAGTCTGGCCAAAGCTGAACTTGAAACGCTCAAAGGCACTTATCTCCCTGCGAAGACGTGAACTTAAAACGATCGTGGGGATACTCACAGGACACTGCCTTCTTGGAGAACATGCGAGAAGGCTGGGTCTGGAAGTAAATGACTTTTGCAGAAGCTGTAGGGACGAGGAGGAGGAAGAGACGTTAGTCCACCTCCTATGCTCATGCCCGGCTTTGGCACACAAAAGACATGAATATCTGGGTATGTTTTTAATGGACTGCCTTTCCGATCTCGAGAACTGTAATGTGCGAGACTTATTACGCTACGTAAGCAGCTCTAACTGGTTCTCATAGGGGTAAAAGGGGAGTAAGATCCTGTGGTATCACAACGGACCGTTTCCGGTCTAAGTGTGCTGTAGCAGCCACTCAACCTAACCTAACCTAACCTACACTCTTGTAATTATAAACAATGGTTAAAATACCTTTTACTGTCGACATTTTCAAGCGATTTCTCTCATTCGTCCACTGCCCGTTAATCATAGAAAAAATTCTTTCGACATTGGCGTTTTGCCCAGGTATTGAGTAAAAAAATTGGCTATTTTAAGTAATTCAGAATGATACTCCAAATTTGTATATGATTTAAAATAATCTAACCAAATATGAAATGATAATAAGTTTTTCTCGATTAAGTTTTTTTCTAAAAATACTTTTAAATTACAGAACTGATCGAAGCATTTGCTATCGTCAATATAAAGGCTTTTTGAGTCTAGATAAGATATTGTTTTTTCAACATCCTCCCATTTCGGTATATCATCCAATGCCTTCCAAGAAAAACAATCAAACTCAGCAAGCTGGTCACACCATGAAATTAAATAGTCATACGATTTTTTATAATAGTTGAGGCAATTTACACCCTTATTCCCATAGTCGAGTCGTTTGATTCGCCGTGACAGTTGTCGCGTCACTTAAATTTAAAATCAGTATTCCCTTAGTCGGCTGTGATGCCGTGACGTGACAAATATTAAAACCTGAATTGATCGGGCAACACAAATAATTTCCTCAATATTTGACAATTATTTTAGTTGTCAATTTTGTTTGTTGTTTATGATTTTTAAGCAAATTTATTTATTTAAATTATTTTCGCTGCGTTTCTTTGAAATATATACATAGACCGACCAACGAAAATTGCAGACGAAAATAATATGGATGCCGGACAAAGAATTCGAATGCAATTAATGAATTCAATATTCAAATCTTTTATTAAAAATAAACATTATAATTGTATTATATTAAAAAGCATATTTCATTATTCTATCTCGTATTGGACGTCCCAATGAATTTAATTTTTCACCATTCCATTTATTTGTAAATTCTAATTTTGAACTACCAAAATACACTTTTTCTACCCCTACGATCTTCTCCATGCACTGCCTAACATTTGTGATTTTACTAATAATAAATAAATAATAATTTAAACAATGTTTTAATATAAATATTTCAAAATAAATGTAACTAAAAACTAACGTTTTTTCTTTTTCTGTATTGATATCACTTCACAAAACTGCACGTCTAAAAATGTCGCCTATGTCGACAAGAAACTTTTCTAATGACTACTAGAATATCATGTTTGTCGCTAGATTCGCCGACAGTCGTCACATTCGCTTAAGAGAATACAAAAAATCTATTGTCGTAATAAACGTCAGGTGACTCGACTAAGAGAATAAGGGTGTTAATTTAAATGACTCTACTTCTCGATCAAACCCATTTCTCCGATTTTCCGACAGTACTTTTAGCGGAAGAAACGATTCATCAAACTTTTGCAAAAGCATTTTCGATAAAGAATTTAATATTTTCTTTACTTCTAATATGGAATTTTGATCAGTTTCTATATTGTTCATGTCCTTATGAGTTACATGCATTAAGCAATGTGCAAAGTATAAATACGCTTCGCTAAAATTGCTTCCAAAAAACTGTTTTAGAATATGTAGACAGTTGTTAAGTGATAAAAAATAAGCCTTTAACTTGTAATAGTCTGTTTACAGCGGGATAAAGCGGAAGCCAGCGCGTTTTCGAATGGCTTAACAACGACGTGTATTCAATATTAACAAAGTTACCGAATTCTTTTAAAGACTCCGCGTGCACGGTGTATATAACTAAAAAAGTTGTTTAATTTAAAAACAATTGTTCTCAAATCAATTGACATTGAATCGAACGCTTGCTGTGCTGAATTATGATTTATGTGTGCAGGGCATCCGATTCGTATACCAAGTTTATGCCAGATTTACTTTTTAGTAGGTGGTATACATTATTTTGTCCGGATCTTTTTATTCCACCGAAATTTGTGTTGCAGTTATCTGCCGAAAATGCAACACATTTGTTTAAAATATCAAATTTTTGCAAATAAGTTAGTGAATAATCACTTATGGTTTCAGCTGTTTCGTTCGGTAAAGAATTCAAATCAATCATTTTTGTAGTTACACCGTTGTCGCATGATTACTTCCGTCTAAAAATGATATTTTAGATAATGATCGCACACAATATGGTGCGATAACGTTATTAGCGATGCATTTTGTTTTGGTTCTGCCTGATGAAATTCGCTTAGTAATTTCAGAATCATCAAAACGTTTTTTAAATAGTTTGCCAGTATATTCTGTTGAGTTAAAACTGAAATGATGTTTCAAATGATGAAATGATGTGTGGAATGCTTGGGCTACTTCAACCGCTGATACTTTGTTATACGGGAAAATTTTTTGAAAAAAAAACCACTGACTGATTTTTTATTTTCCCCCGCACGAAGAGCTTCGATATGTTTACGCGCATGGATATGTTGTTCCAAGTCATATTTTCCTTTATAAGCGATGTTAACAATTCTTTTGCAAACACTGAAAAAAAACTATGTTCATATTGAACAAATAGATTTTGTTAAAAAAAATTGTTCACATTTAATAAATATTGTTTATTGAAACAAATATTTTTTATTTGGTTTAAAAAATTTAAGGTTGTATTAAAAAATGAAATTTAATCTTGTAAATTGTTTGTATTAAATAATTGTTTTTAGTTTTTACCAACATTTTTTTTATATTAATCAAATTATTTGAGTTTCCAAAAAAAATTGAAAAAGTTTATTTAATAAACTATTTTTTTATTATTGAACAAAATTATTTTAAATATAAATATTACGTTTGTTTAATACTGCAAACTCTTGTTATTATCAAACGAATTTCTAGTATTGACAACATGTAAGAAATAATTGAAAAATTTTCTAACGCATAATGTCACTCATAACCAGAAGGACGAAAGCACGTGATAATCAGTGATAAAATAAACCACAAATAACACCACATTATGTTATGGCTGGAGCAAATGATCAAACTACAGTCAAAAATTCAAGAGGCATGTCCTAATTATAAAGACATTAAAGGCTGCAAAATGGTAATACTACAAAAGTACTTTTAAAAAAATATTTAAATTAATTTGTTTTTTCTTAATGTCAGATCGATATAGAGGTTTAACGCTGATGCTCCCGCGAGTGTAGTTCGTTTCCGTTTTTGGATTATGTGGATATATCTATGTAATAATTGTGTTGAGATGCCTGATTTCACCCGCTCAATGATTGAGGCTTGTTGCCGAAAAAAACGAACCTGAGTACATGCTGTATTTTTCAGTGCCCGCATTCGCTCACCTCAGTGATACATGAGACTATACCAAATAGAGCATTTATAAATAAATATATTTATATATATATATATATATATATATATATATATATATATATATATTTATATATATATATATATATATATATATATATATATATATATATATATATATATATATATATATATATATATATTTATTTAACAAACTTTTTCTTGTATTAACTTAAATAAATATTAATATTACAAAATGTATTGTTATATTAACAAAATTCGTATATCATTTTTAAATAAATCCTTGTATTATTAAAAAAAAGTTTTTTCTTTCTAAAAATATATTTTTAAATATAAATATTTACCATTTTTAATATAAACAATTTTTTTATTCTGTAATTAATGACGTCATCAACAACTTCCAATTAACAAAAATTTTTGGTATTATTAAAAGAAGTTTTTTTAATTTGAACTGAAGCTTATTTAAAAAAATTATTTTGTTAATATAATCAAATGTTCTCTTTACCCAAATTTATATTATTATTAAACACGGTTTTTCTTACTATTACCTAAATTTTTTTTTCAGTGAATTGAACAAAATGCCTCGGATTTGAATTTGTTGTTGGCTTAAAACAACTGTATTTTTGTAGCAGCTCTTCAGAAAACACGCACTTTCGTTTACCCATTTGCTATTAAAATAATAATAAAGCTTTATCAAAACAAAAGTTAATGACAATAAATTAATTAATACAACTTGAAGTGAGGCTGTGGTTCATTTGATCTCAAAATAAATTTAAATTAATGAATCTGATCACTGGAGAACACGTACGAACACACTATAACTGAAATTTCGATTATGTGTGTAAATGTTAAGTAAATGACGTTGAGTAAAAAACGTACTAGAATATGAATCGACATTAACAACAAAAGTTGTTTGTTGAGGAAACCAAAATAAATCGAAAATATGACGAACTTTGTTCTGAAACTTCTGTGTAATTTTATAAACGGTGTTTCTATAGTTTCTTTTCATATAGATTTATAAAAATATATACAAAAGAGGACAAATCAAACATATTCCAAAAAAGAGAGAGCAAAAAAATCTCGTTGAAAAAGAGTGCATGTTTTCTTTTAAAGAGACCTGTTGGCAACCCTATATTTACCATATTTTCAAGTTACTTAAATTTGAAGTTAATGCTAGTTGAAAGATACATACAACACGAGTAAGCTTTTCTAAAGCAATAGTTAATGAGGTATTAAATAAACTACATGTCAAATTTTCCTAAATTAAGTCAAATTTAGTTAAATCTTATATAAATATTCTTTACTTTGTAAATGTAAAGTTTATTAAAAAGTAAGTAATATTTACATTTTTCAAGTTACTGTAGCAACTTAGTAAACAGCGCATTGCTTTTTTCTCTGAGTGTATATAAATTATTTGTATGCATTTGTTATTTTACTTGTTATACGCATCTTATCGTTTATTAGAATACACTAGCTTAGAGGTATAGTTGTCATCTTAACAAAATTGCAACATCAAATGACATCGAAGAATTATTCCCGAATTTAAATTATCGATATAGTAAGATATAAATATATAGGAACTCATAGTATATAACAAGTATACCTGTACAACAGTTTATGTAATATAGGTGAGTTATGCATAGTGAATCATCAAATGTAATACACACATACTACAACATGGGAAAATTGACGCTTTGCCTCTTCATGATTCAATATACATATAGGAAATTTAAGCTTCTTAAATATCTTCTTAATTTAAAAATAATTATTATTTTTGAGTGTAATTACACTGCGCGTCCAAAGGTGCCGGACAATAAAGTTTTTACAATATTTGAGTTTACATTAACTATTTGCATTATACGTGCTATGATAGTACGAAATAATATGATATACGCCAAAAAGCTCTAACGGAATAAGAAGTAGTTCGTAACGCCATCACTTTCGTGTCATAGTTCACGTCTATTACTTTATATTTAAAAATGAAATATATTTTTATCAAAAATTATTAAAATTCGTTCTTGTTTCAAACCATTAAAGGTAGTTCGCATCATCAATTGGTAAAATAAGATCATTATACATCGCCCAGAATAGTTACTTATAGTTAAAATTAATATAAGTAACATAAATGCAGTTTTAATTCGATTTACATTCAAATGATTGAACACCCGTAACAAAGAGTGCAGAAGCTGGCAATCTAGAAGTAATACTTCAATATAATATATAGATTCATGAACTCTGCAACTCATTATGAATGACCTAATGTTCAAAATAGGGTATGTACTCCATGGTGTCATTTCCTACAGAGTTGGTTGAAAATGATTAATAGTTTCTGTAACAATTTTTCTTTGCCTTAAACGACACCTTAGCATATACCACAAGTTTTCAATGGAATTTAGGTCAGAGCCGCGAGTGGGCCAAACGATTCGATCACATCCCACCTCATACAAATAATCAATGACAAGATGGGTATGTCATTATCAACCACTGATTTAAATTGCTGTCCAAAACATCGGCGTATGGAGCTCAGTCCTTGATCTACTGTTCGAAAGTTATAGTGCCACCGCGAAGAAACTATGGTGTGATGTGCTCGTTTTCGAAACGAAAATCTAGTTTTTCCTTTCACAACTTTTTTCGTTAGTATATTTTTTTTGACATAGCCACATGATTACTTTCTTCCTTGCTGTCCCCAATTACCGGGCCAATTTTATTATCAGTTTGGCGCTAGTCTACGTACACGAGTATAACTTTCTCAATGTGTGGCTAGAGCCAATCGGGTTGGATGGACCAATGGGACTTCAAGAAAGAAAACACTTCCTACACGATGATTTGGCGATTGAGGTCGTCCTTTTCAGCTTTTCTTCCAGGTATTATTTTTCACTTGCGATTGGTATTTGTCTGCACACTCACATCTTGCATGAATACACGTGCTTGCTATCTTACAATTAGTGTGACTACCTAGTTTCTGCGACTTACGCAGATCACCACTTAACACCACTGGGAGTGTGGATTCACTTCACGACACTATACCGATCCTATCACACTAACAAATTAAAAATGATGTAATCAAACCATTTTTCTAATGTACAATCTTTTTTCTTATCCTTGCACACACATTTTCCACATGGGTTCGTTCCACAAATTTCCTTTTTCTTTTGTTTCTTTTCTCATTTTGTTCCTTCAAAAACATATGTTCTTTATAATTTCTAAACTTCTCTATTAAATCACGAAACTTTTATCAGCTTTCGCCACATTGGGCAAGCCTTCTGTTATTAACCTGTCATCTATGGGTCGTCCCCACCACGAGACTAGTCGCGGTTCGCCATTTGTATCCAACCAACAAGTACAAAAATTTCCCTATTTCACAGTGAACAACCGGACTCTAGTCGTCCGTAATCCAACTTTCGTGGTTAGGGGCAAAAGTCAAACGGGTTTCTCGATGGGCTGAAGGAAGGGCTTTGGCGCTGTAGTGCCTCTCCACGATTTCAGTTCACCTTTATTTATTCTTCGAAATGCTGTTGTAACTGAAATATTGATATGCCGTACCTGTGTTAATCGACTTAGACGTTTGGAAATGATCTCTCAGTACCATTGATACTTTAACTCGATCGTCCCGCTTGCTTACAATCTCTAACCCTTCGCTTTTACTTACCAGTTTCATGATATTGTGTAAAAGCGTTTTGAACTGTACTTGGAGGGAAATTTAGGTGAGCAGCAATATAAGGCACGCTACGGCCTTCCTCACTTTTGGCCTTATAGTTACAATACTTACCTTCGCATGGGCAGGATTAACAAATGTTAAGATCTCAATTTTCCGTTTTGACTAATTTCGTCGTTTTTTATTCTACCTGGAAAAACTTATTTATCAGTGTCTAATTTTTTGAGTTTTATGGGAAAATGCAGAAAAGCGTTATAATTTTTTGTTTTTTTACAGTTTTTAGAGCAAGCCGAAGTTTTTTTGGATCAATTGGGCAGGATTTAGATTTGTAAAGAAATTTGTTTTCTTGCTATTTATATGAAATTGTATAAAAGTTTTTTAGTGATCTGAATTAGAATTGCAAATGTAGGATTATATATAAGTTATATTTATAAGAGTCACAAGCCCACCATAATTTGAAACCTAATTTTGCAGGTTTCGATGGTATATATTGGGATATAATTGTTCATCAACGGTAATATTATCGTATAGTCGATAGCTCCGACGCAGGTTAGCATTGATCATTTCGATTATCTCACTAATCGGAGCGGCTTTATGCGATGCCATTCGATCCGCTCTAGTATTTTGTTGGTCGTACCGAATGTATCGGGTTATATTCCGAAATCTTTTAGCCGACATTGTTGCTCTATAAAGAGTGTAAGCATTTTTTCTCCACAAAGAGTCTTACCGTTCATAATTCAACCAATGGCTTCCCATGCATAAAAGGATCCCAAAATATGCCAACAGTTCCCCTTCGTCTAATTTTCGCCATAGTTGTTTCGTCTTATTCGGATATTTGTCATTATAATTTTGAAAAATAGATTCTGCTATTTGATTTGTATGACGGCATATTGCCGAGGTAATTGAAGAACCTAAGATTGTTTTTGATACAGGATTGGGTCCTTTAAATCGGTTGTCACGAAACACGTTTTGCTGTGTAATACGTTGAAGTGGCGGTACTTGCTTTTGCCATCGTGTGCCATCTTTTCCAGTGAAGTATCCTCCAGTCAATCCGTCTTGCCCGTATTCATTT
Organism: Tipula lateralis; assembly: GCA_963932295.1. Taxonomy (NCBI): domain Eukaryota; kingdom Metazoa; phylum Arthropoda; class Insecta; order Diptera; family Tipulidae; genus Tipula; species Tipula lateralis. The sequence continues at coordinate 88,804,312 of OZ010736.1, forward strand.
GATTGCTTTGCCTTATTGTCAGTTTCATCATCGCTGTGACTGTCGTTATCGCTTTCACCTCCATGACCAATTTCAACTTCGGCCTCCTCAATCTCAGCATCTGATTCACAGTCATCTGCGCCCGTCAACCAATTTTCATCATCATTGTTTCTACCATCGTCCTCCATCTGGCTCATTTCCTCATCGTTTATTTCGATAACCTGGCGTAAATAAGCCTGACGTTCTTCAAGGCTTAATCTAAACAATAAAATATTTGATATCAAATATAAATAAAATGATGAAATAAAAATTATCAAAACAATAAATATATTTTATCACTTACCCAGACAACTGAGAGGCAGTCAAAAATTAAAAATCGCTCATTCTGTTTGTTCTAGTAAAAATATTCGGTAATATATAATATATGGTAATATATGGCCCAAAACGAGACGTCGATAGCACATACCGAGTTCTTTTCTATCACCAGATCAGGAATTTAATGCAAATTCCTGATATCGTTCATGAAATCAAAGGACAGAGAGTACGCTGGCTTGGTCACGTGCTGCATGCTGATCCGAACCGAATGATACAGCGAACCTTTAAGGGAGAACCGCCTTTCGCTAAGCGAAGAGGTCGCTGGCGACGATGGCTCCACGGTGAAGAGAGCGATTTGGCATCTTCAAATTGCCTACAACGGTTTGAAGAGCTGGCTCGTGATCGAAACCGATGGAGTCAGATAGTTTACGTCAACAACAACTGTTTACGTCAACAACATTAAAGATAAATGCTTCTTTAAACGTTAAAAAATAATTTATTGCTCGGTTTTTATCGGCCATTGTTCCCCCGAATTTTATCGACAATCTGCTCAATCGGTTTCGATGTATCACCAACGTCGCGTTTTGGACCATATATACACAAATAATTCTTCTCGCATTCTTCAGCTTATCGGCATTTACAAAATATTTTGATTTCAGAAGTGGACGTAAAGAATATAAAGCCTGATTCCAGCGGGGAGGCGATTCTTGATATTCTCTCCCACACTATAATCGCGAGTAATGATAGATCCAAGATACTTGAATCTCTTTTCTCCTTCAAACGTGTGGTTACCACTACTGAAATCAATTGTGTCTTGACCTCGAAAACCAGAGATTTTCACTCCGTTGCCATTTGATCAAATCAAACAGATCATCTGCATATGCAAAAAGTTGATTGTCTTGTCGGAATTAAATATTGTCTTGAGCGAAGGTTTATTTCCAACATCCGATTAAAATGTATCGGGTACAGCGCATCTTCATGTCTAATACCGGAATTAATTATAAAAATTCTGGATAGCTTGTTCTTAACTTTGGCACAGCATTATAACTCCGTTACTGTCTTCTACACAGAAGTACGTATTTGTTTGATATTTCTAGATATTCAAGTGCATACTACAGTCTTTCTCGATTGATCGAGTTACAGGCTTGCTGAAATCAGAAGCAGTGTAGCTCAAACATCGTAAATATATTAGATTTAGGTTTAGCAGACTTATTTAAGCGAATGGTGACAAAGGTTTATAAATTACTTATTGAACACAACGAACAGAATTTTAATTATACCAGTAGTTATAGTAAAGGCGAACTATTAATGATCAAGCATTATAACTGAGATGATTAGAAAAACAATAACAATGAAAACAGTGTATCGAAAGAAATTAAATATCTCCTCCATGCAGTTGAAACAGGCACTGAATATATTATGTACGCATCTTTGTATAATCATGACACCATGTTATAATAATAATTAAATCATGACAAATCCAACCATAACAGCACAACGTTAACAAAATCATGCATACGGGTTAGGTCAAATAAGACAAGTTTGAATATAGAAAATTTGTTAATTTTATATCAAATTTCAATGCTATGTGCCAGTTGACGTCAGAATATCGATATCAAACACCAATCAAACTAGACAAACCTTGAAACAACGATGCAATTTTCACCATGTCTAACTCAATATTTGCAAATGTATAAACAATAATATTTACCTAAATCTTAATTATATTGAGGTGACCGACAACCGAAATACAATTATAGCTTCACCTACCAAAATAGTTTAGTTCAATGAATTTTTTACTGTTTCATCATCGATACAGTATCGCTAGTAATTTTTAACCCAATACTGTTATAAACAAGCAGTTTTTACACCACTACTGTATTTGCGTGCGATTCCCAAAATATGTACAAAAAACCAATTATTATTTCGCTTATTTAGCGGCTGTCTAATTTTGCAATAAAATCACACATTCAAAAGCCGCGATTCTTATTTATAATAAGATAATATTTATTTATGGTGAAAAGCTTTAAATATATATTTGAACTAAATTCAAGAGATCGCGCATTTGAAATAGTTTGGTTGATTGCAAAACGTTATTAAACAATTTTTTGTTGTGTTGTTGTGTGCAAATCGGCAAACTGATCTGCACACATCGTGCAGTTGACCAAAAAATTATTTTATTCCAAAATCGAAAAAAATCGCGAATATTTTAAAGATGATGACGATGATGATACTGCCGATCATCATCATTTTATTTAATGGTGTTATATAAAATTATTCTCAATGTCATATGCAAACGAGATTTGTTGTTGGTCGAGTCGCGCGTATGGCCACAAACAAATTATATTATTATGCAAATTAGATTGAACACACAAATATTTTCCTTATTTTTTTTCTCTTTAAATTTTTAACGAGGTGTTTAATTCTTAAGATTTTATTGTTACTTGTAAGTAATGTTATTGTTACTGATTTAGTGGATGCTATAAATTCAATGATGAACAAATAGTTAAGTGCTTAATTATAAACGCAATATAATAATATTATGACCGTTCTTCGTATATCCGTGATCATAAATACAGATGTTAGTTATTACCAAATTATCCAGTGATATGTTCTTATGGACAGTATTGGTCCAGATTTTTTTCCACAAAACTTTTTGCATGCTGAAACCTTACTAGTTTTCTTAAACTCGTTCAAATTGCTCATACGCGTGTTGTGTTTGTTGGTGTGTTCTGCCGGTGATCGATATTGTACAATTATCGATAATGTGGTATTATGCCTTACAACTCCAGAGATAGTCAGCCTGTCTCGTTTAGAGTCCATTTGAGAACATCCTTATCTATCTACTGGAAGTTTTATAATTATTACCGTTTGAAAAGTAAAACTGGCATCTCTCATCCAATTCGATAGTACTAAAATCAAGCAGAAAATTATTCTGTTTGAGATGGCTCTCCATCGTTTCAGCAATATCTTTGATATTGCATTTTTTAACGGTTTTTACAGCCCATTATTGGTCAATAATCTAACTCCATCGGTTTCGATTACGAGTCAGCTCTTCATACTATTGCAAGCAATTGTGATACCAGATCGAAGCAGCGTACTCGCTAAACTTTAATTTTATGCACGATATCAGAAATTCGCAGTAAATTTTTGACCTCGTGATTGAATAGAACTCAGTATGTGCCATCAACATTGCGTTTTGGACCATAAATCACACGCATGGTTATTCTCTCGAATGTTAGAATCCATCTCTCGTACTCATCCATCAAGGTCCAACTATCACATCTTATGACAACGAGTCTGATCAACACTCATCAATTTCAGCTTATCCGGATTTGCAAGATATTTTGATTTCAGAAGTTGACGTAGAGGATATAAAACCCAATTGCCAGTGGCAAGGCGAACCTTGATATCCTCTCTACATTATTAGGGTGAGTAATGAGAGATCCAAGATGCTTGAATCTCATTACTCCTTCAAACGTATGGATACCACTACTGAAATCAAGTGCGTCTAGATCTCGAAAACCAGAGATCAGATATTTGGTTTTGGATACATTGATTTTGAGACCAACGGAAGCTGAACACTGCTCTAGTGGATCAAGTATCTCCGTTTCCATTTAATCCATTCACACAGATATCATCTGTATGTTCAAAAACTTGATAGGATCGTTGGATTAAGACACTGTCTTGAGGTGTTCCTAAGGTTTATTTCCAACATGATATTAAAAAGTATTGGGGACAGAACATCTCCTTGACGAACACCAGAAGTAATTGTAAAAGTTCTCGATATAGTCTGTCCTTAACTTTGACACAATATTATGACTACGTTACTGTCATTTTACACAGATGTACGTATATTCGAAAAATATTCAAACGCATACCGTAGTCTCTTTTGATTGATTGAGCCATAGGCTTGCTTGAAATCTAGGAATATCTAGATGTTTCGTAGTACTTGGAAAGAATCATCCGAAACGAAAAAACTTAATCAGTGATTGATCGATTTGGACGGAATCCTCCTTGGCAGTCACCGATAATTTCCTCCGCCAGAGCAGTGATTCTTCATAAAATAATGTACGACAATAACTTGCATGCTGTGTAAAGGAGAGCTAAACCGAGATAATTCTACTATTTCAAGGGATCATGCTTCTTGAATATTTGGCATAACGTTGCCACTTTCCATTCTTCAGGCACATATTCGTTATGCTATACCAATCGAATAAGGTTGAAAGGACAGTTCCACAAAGTTAGCCCTCCTAATATCATGATCTCTGAATTAATGCGATCAACTCCTGCTGGATCCTCAATGAACATCTCTGCGGTCTGTATTTGAGGGTATTCAAATACAGCTTGTGATACATGTGGAACATTAAGTAGGTCAGAAAAATGTTCACGCCATGTATCGAACCAGAGGTTTCCATCCTAGTCCCGAATAGCAGTTAACCGAGTTCTTAAAGTATACTGCAATTCGGCGATTCTTTTAAAGAATCCACGTGAACTGAGCTCTTTGCTGAGCTGTTATACTTGTAAGGCCTTAGCATTCCACCATTTGCGCTTCTTCTATCTACAAATGTGGTTACAACTGTCCTCCTAGCAAGAACTGCTTTATTTCTTCTTGCGATTGTAAACCGAATCTGCCTTCATGGTGGCCTATATTTCGTTGCTCAATAGCAAGACCATACTATTCATCAGTTAACCATTTTTGGGCTTACTTTGCACTATTCCGAGAGTGTGCTGGGCGGAATCGACAACCGAGCTTTTCAATTCTTTTCAAATACTGTTTACAATGATATTCCTAACAAGATCATAGTTTCGTTGTGTTTCTGAAATTATCAGACCTTCACAGAAGAATCGAGTTGTATATTCCCCTGTCGTCCCTATAGCTTGTACAAAAATTTCCTTCGTAACTTTGCAGTGACCAGATAACAGTGTCTATGATGAAAACTTTCTGTTCAGAACCGTTTTTCATTTTCAATATTCATTGGTCTTGTTTTTTAAAAATTTCGCGAGAATACAAATCATCGCCTTTCCCTATTTGACACTATTAAACCAATCACCTTATGTGATACACACATTCTTCACAGCCACCCTAGTATTGACAAAAGACTACTACCTCTTTAGTGGGGTGTTTCCATATTATGACATCGCATACTTTAAAGGGCCAAATCGAAAGTCTAATCTCTAAGGAAACCATCCGTTTAATTTCAATACGTCTGCATTTGCAAGATATTTAATTTAGGTGTAAATAGTTTGGGCCAATTGTGACACGATATGTAGCCACTTGTAAGAGAGCCAAAACACTCACACTTTATAAGGATGAAGTATTTCCTAAACATTGTGAGTGTAAAATTCGTTATACCGAGTAAAATAAAGCAAACAATATTTAATGATTCAATTTTCAACAGTTATTATTAACTAAAGTTCGGTAAAGTTTTGAAACTCTAAATTAATGGTAACTTCTGGATTAATAATGTTTTTTAACGAAAATATAGAAGTATTGTGTATTTTAATTCAAGTATTGAATGTAAATACAAATTGGATGGAGTTTCTGAAGCACAAGGGTTGTGGGTATAAGTGGAAGCCAACAATGAGGAACTACAGACCAAAGAAATTATGATCGCAAAAGCGTTGGAGTAACCGGATTGTGACTTCAGAGATCTGATACAGGCTCTAAATTTATCGGATATGACAAAAACCATCATAAAAAACAATCGTTGGCAGAGGTAAAGAAGTATTCACCATTATAAAATGCGAGCAGACGAATCCGTGCGTTAAAACAGATCAACGACAGTGGAAAATAGCGGAAGAATTAACACAGACGGAAACAATCAAACGGTAAAGGAGTTACTACAGAAGAACATATCCATTGTCTGTGGTGCACAGGAAGATAATGGCAGAACAAACATGGTCAAGCAAGCAGAAGTGGTTCAAATGGCAAGTGAACGATGGTAACATTGGGAGTAATTGAGAAGTCGACGAGTCTATGGAGTTCACCAGTAGTATAAGTTGAAAAGAGAAATGGAAGCATGAGATTTAGCTTCGATTATGAAAACATCAACACAGTTGCCAACAAGGATAGTTACTCTTTACCCAGGATTGACTATACACTGGTTATATTGGCACGTGCGTGGGTGTATTCAACATTCGATTTTCAGAGCGGCTATTGGCAAGTGGATGTCACAAGTGAAGATAACGAAAAAACAACGTTCAGTTTGGGCAATGGTTTATGTCAATTCAATGTTATGCCATTTGGTCTTTGTTAGCTTCTGCGACTTTCGAACGGCTAAGTATTTCGACCTGGTTTTTTCATATACCGGAAATAGATTCATTTTAAACAACTTATAAAAATATTGATTGAATTCTCATGGTTTATAATTTTCTTTAGAAAATAATCAGCATATTTTAATTTTTAACACTAGGCTTAAACTCTTGAAAGATTTATCCGTATAAATTCTAATAACACGTATTTTCAAGCGGAAAAATTTTATATATTTGAGCAAACGAGAGAAGTTTTTCCTACAATATCCTAAAAAAACTAGCATTTTAGAATGTTTAGGTAATACTTCCCGTGAATCATACTTTAGTATAATAGTTTTAGGAATTAGTATATGGTAGCCGACAAATAAGGCGATCGAAACGAATACAATATACTTAGTGGGCAACAGTTTCCTAAAAAATATGAGTAATTTAATTTTTGAGAGTAATGTTATTGGTTCAAAAAACCTCAATTTTGCTGCATCTTGGGCATCTATTTAAAACCTTTAAGGCAAACATGTATACTTTATACATACTAACAAATACTATACAGCACATATAGACATAACACCAAATATTTACTATCGATCAATCTTAAGATCATCGTCGACCATTTCAACCTTCCAATTAAAAAAAAATAATGTTTCAAACTATTTCTCATTACTCATATAACTTAAAGTTTATAATTATTTTTTATTAATTAGTATTTCGAAGGTAACACAAACACTTTTGACACAACGAATTGACACATTTCATTAGCATAATCACCCAACGTCTCACGAAACTCTCTAATGAATATTTCATATGCAAAGCCTGTCATTCGGCATTTTACAATTACTTAAAATTATTGTATGTAATGTAAAGAAAGAGAGAGAGAGAGACTCCGAGGTAAAGGTAATTTGGTATGAATATACAGAGTTTATAACGAAAAAAAAGTTAAAATCATTTGTTTATAGTTAAATGAACTTTGGTTGACCTCAGTTAATTAATATACAAAATTGTACGTGTAATCAATTTTTACTTTTTTTCAACTACCAGAAGTATGAAAATTTAGGCCGTATTCTGGCTGGACACAATTAAGTTTTATTTTATATAAAAACTAATAAACAATTACTTCGTTCGTTATACCTCAATTATTGTATTACACGTACGTATATAATTAATATCATCTTAAAAATTTTCTTAGTTTTAAAGAAGCACAAACAAAATACAAAACTTGTATGGTGCACAGTTGGATATGCTATTTAAACTTGTTGCTTCAGATAAAATTCAGATGCAAAACTAATGGAAAATTAATAGTTATAATTTGATTTACACAATACGAGAAGTGTAGTTGCTTCAATTGTTCAATTATCTATATAAACTTATTATTTTAAATTAAAATCTAAAATTATATATCTCTCTCTTACTCACGTCATGATAATCACATTGTTATATGTTGTCTACGATCATGATACAATCAAAATTGAGTCATTATAATATTCCAGCGTGATCTATTCAAAATTGATTTGTTTGATTCATTCGCGGTACCGATATATTCCACTTCAATAACAATACCGTACGTACATACAGACATACGCTATATATATGTATATGAAAGGGAAAGTCTACGTATAAAGCTTTTGGTTTCTTTTGTCTCTACTGATTCTACTGATTAGATCGTATAGAAGAGGAATTTTTGTTTTGACTATTAAAAACTATTTTTTCGTTATAATTGAAATGTAAATAATAACAATAGTAATAATATAAATAAATATGCTTAATCATTATGTGTATGTGTATGTACATATACAGAGTTTGGTAAAAGTTTTCTTAGTATATACGAGTACGAATAAGGAAAATATGTGTGATCGACAGATCGAGTTCATCTCTAGGCTAATATTGCAACAACAACTAATTATATTCTATTGGGAATATGGAAAACTATCCAAATTGGGTGCTTGTAATTATCACTTTGGAATACTTTTTTTTAGTGAGTTTAGTTTCGTGTTTCGTTAGTTTGATTTAAGTTTCGTGCAACAGCTGTCTAATATTACACACTACATAGCTAGATCGAACTCGATGTAGAGCTATCTATAACCTCATGTGTTATCACAACATTCTTAAGTATTATTTACTGAATTTTCCTCTTTCCATTTGTAATTGTGGTGCAATTCTTGTCACATTGTAGTTAAGTCACTCTATATAATCGTATCTTCGTGTCCATTTTTGTTTTCTAATTTTAGTTACAAGCTTGAAAGCTTTTTATGATCTGTTGATACGGATTTTGTGATGAACGAAAAATAACAATCGGTCATGATCAAATCAATGAAGTTTGCGGCATTAATTGAAGCCACTATAATCTCACTAAGGCGATTGATAAAATACACATTCAACCGTTTAAACAGCCAATTTGGGCGTTATGTGGAATTGGGCAAAAGTTAAGGTAATTACCATTTAGCATTTTAATAATTCTTTACAAGGAAAATGTGCAGCATCTGATAAATCTTCTTAGCACATAAATCAGTATTATTGACAATACTATTAAATTATTCAAATATAACTCAATCTTAACAATGATGTTCAAAAAAAATTAAGTTAAGTCAATGACAAATCGAAATAAGCATTTCGATGGAATATTCTACCAATGAAAAAAGTAAGACTTATTATAGCTGACGGTATTAAATATCTCAAATAAAAGTAGCAACAGTTATTGAACCTATACAAAATGTACATTATAATAGTTTTTATTTAACTTCGCTAACAGCGATCCAGCCCCAACTGGAACAACAATTGTTCAGGATAAAAAAACACTTTTTTTTACGTTTTGTTTTAGTTGGGTGCAGGGCGGACTTTTAGACTGACCTAGCTCCTTGTAACTTTCAGAGCTCTTGCACCCAACGCACGATCCTTCAAGTAAAGGTTGATAGCTGCCTTAAACTTGTGCATTTTATACTTCAACGGAAATTGAAAACCAGTCAACGAATTCCACTTCTTAGAAGTTCGATAATTAAATTCGCGCTTTGCATCTTCAGTTCGAGGTTTCGGCAGCTTCACCGTAAACCTATGCGCATTAACCGTTCCTCGTGTTACCTGTCCTGGCGTAACAAATGGTGGTATTTACTCCTTTAATTCTGCAGAACATTTACCATTTATTAATCTATAGAACACGCAGAGTTCTGACAATCTCTGCGGTGCTGTAGGCTGTCTAGATCTTTCGTAAGTCTGGGGTTTCGTATTATTCGGATGGCACGCCGCTGAACTCTATCCAGCAACTGGAGAGCAGTGCCATATGCTCCACCCCAAACTAAAGGTTTAATAAAGGTTTTATATATTTGGAGAACCTGATGCGATTAAAAAAAAACCGTCTACATCTATTGAGGAACCCGATTTACGTGAAGCTGATTTGGCTAATGCGATAATGTGTTCATTCCATTTTAGATTGTTGGTAATCTGAACACCAAGCAGACGAATTGAGTCACAACTCACGAGAACGTGTCCTTTTACCACAAAAGAGTATTCGATTTGACTTCTTTTACGCGAGAATGTGCATATTTGTGTTTTTTTCTCGTTAAAATTGACCTGATTTGTACCTCCCCCCTCAAATATTGTACTCAAATCGGAATTAAGCGAAGTGACAACTTCCAGCCGTTAACCGTTTAACTCTGAAGGAATAGGCTCGACCTCAAATGAAATAGAAGAGTGCGATGTTGCATCATCGGCAAAACTGTGGATAGGGCTTACAGTGCTATCCAACAAGTCATAAATGTATAACAAAAACAAAGTTGGTGACAAAACTGATCCTTGAGGGACTCTGGCATTTGGAGAGTGTGTGATTGATGATCTCCCATTTAGCACAACGTTGATCTTTCGGTCTTTGAGAAAGCTATTTATCCACTTGATGGTCATCGATTCCAAGCCGTATGCCACAAGTTTACAAATGAGATTCTCATGCCAAACCTTGTCAAAAGCCTTGGATATATCCAAGGCGATTGCAAAGGCTTCTCCGTGGTGCTCAAGGGCGAAATTCCATTTGTTTGTAACATACGTCAAAAGATCGGTTGTGGAGCGGCTTTCACGGAAGTCATATTGTTTATCTGAAATTATTTTATTATTCCAAGATAATGCACCAGTTGTTGGTTAATGCATTTCTCAAAAACTTTAGCCACGGCTGACACAATTGATATTGGCCGGTAGTTTGATGGGTCAGTTTTATCACAACCACGTTTAAGAACCGGTTGCACCATCGCACTCTTCCAGGCGTTCGGGTATTTACCTTTCTTATAAGAAAGGAGAAAAATTTTAGTTAATATTGGAGTCAAGTCACTGGCAAACTTCTTCAATATTCGAGCAGGAATTCCGTCAGGTTCGGTGGCCTTATTTATGTCCATTGCCTTCAGGTTCCTGAAGACAATATCCTCCGAGATGTTGACAGGATCCATTTTGGAACCACAATACGGAATTGACGGAGGCGTAACTTGAATGGTTAAAAATGATTTTAACTATTACCATGCTCACACCGGTTAAAATTTAAACCACATTCAACCATAATTAACAGAAACGATTTTAATATATCGATGTTAATATATTGATGGAGCTGAACATTCTTCTGGATAGTTCCATTGCTGAAGTGAAATAGCCACATTTCATATTGCCAAGAATAAACAACGAGAGCATGCTATGAAGGAATGCTATATTGTAGACTGTTAATGATTTATATATATATATATATATATATATATATATATATATATATATATATATATGTAGTTTTCCTGGAGACCCTTACAACACATTGGAGTTTTTTCCACATTCTATTTGCTTTCGGCAGTCTCGAGAGTAACTTCTTTGTGTTTGCTATGAATATACAGTGCGGTTCAATAGATTACCGCCACTTAGTTTTGAGAAACAAAAGTCTATTTTCAGCCGATGCGTGTGAGATAGAACATATTGTAATAAGAGAAAGAAAGCGTATTCAGTATTGAATACAATAGTAAAAAACAAAAAACCCGTAAATCCAAGATAACTGTGTTTTTTTTGTTTTGATTCAGAAGTTCATGATTTGTTTCAGTTCATGATTTTTTATTGCCACCAAACATATTGTCGTTGTTCATGAATCTTAATAGTTCAGTTTTGAAAAACTTGAAAGTGAAGTTAAATATTAGTATTATTACTATCCAGTTTTTAATCAATGGGTTAGAAAAAGTGTTTAACTTTATCAGAAAGGGCCAAAATAGATGTCTATCATCAGGAAGAGCTTTCAGGCCGTGCTATAGGTCGTATTATTTGGGGTCATGAAGCCATTCTAAATTATTTGAAGTATACAAAATCTTACGGAGGTCATTATAAAGGAAGAGTTTCAACGGCCACTTCAAGATAAACGAAAACTTGTTAGATTTGCCTCCAATGTTTTGCCTCAACTTTTTACAACAAAAATTGCCTTTCAAGCTGGTGTTAATGCTAGTAAATCGACTGTCCACCGTGCTATTTTAAATGCAAAACATCCCAAACGACTGAAGTTAAAGAAAAAACCTCCACTGAATGATGAACGGAAGCAGAAACGATTAGAATTTGCAAAGGAACTCATGACTTGGAATGTGATGCAAGGCCAAAATGTTATTGACTGGCGAAAAGTCGTATTTTCTGATGAAAAAAATCAACTTGGATGGACCAGATGGGTGTAATTAATATTTTCAGGACCTTAGGAAAAAGGAAGTGTTTTTGAATCGCCATAATAGTAGAGAAGAGGGTGTAATGGTCTGGCGTTCAATATATTATTGAGGCACAATCGATTTGGTGTTTCAAAGTCTCCAAATGACCAGAAACAGTTACAAGACGTTACTGGAATCTGTTTTCCCTTAAATCAATGACCAATCACACTCTCATGGATTTTCCAACAAGATAACGCGTCAATACACACAGATCATGTTGGAAAGTCGTACATCACAAGCCAAAAAGTTCAGCTTTTGTCGTAGGAACCATATTCGCAGGACTTAAACCTAATAAAAAATGATTAGGGCTGGCTTTCACATAAAGAATACGAAGGAGCGAAACAGTATGATACTAAAGAAGAACTGATTATAGGGATTAAAGTGGCCTGGGCAGAAATCGTAAGGATCGTATTTTTGAAGTTATTCAGCGTAATGGAAGTTCCACCTAGTATTAGAAATTATATTTTAATATTGTTTTTAAAAAAAGTGGTAAGAAATCACACAAAATGATATTATTTCATGTAATTTTTGAAGGGGCAGTAATCAATGAACCGATATAAAGTCATGAATTTCTGACTCATCTGCCATTGTAGAATATTAAATACTCTTTCTTTCTCTATTTTACAATTTTTTCTATCTCACACCCACCGGCTGGAAATTGAACTCTGCTTCTCAGAATTAAGTGGCGGTAATCTATTGAACCTCACTGTATATTACCATTTTCTTTATGTAATTTTTAATTAATGTTTTTGGGTGAAATTAAATAGTACGACGAGTTTAATCAGCACTATGTACAATTTCAGCTTATCCGTATTTGTAAGATATTTTGATTATACGGCAAGGCGAGCCTTGATATTCTCTCCCTAACTACTGTCTTGAATAATGAGGTATCAAAGGTACTTGAATCTCAAAATTTGGAATAATGGAATATTTATTCGTTTCAAATCAAATTCTTACTTTTCAAAGTTTTGAAATAATATGTACATACTTTATTTAAGTAACTTTCGGTGCCGTTTCATTTAGGAACTGGCAATATCCAACAATGCGTAATTCCTCTTTATACCTATTATACACCATGGCACATTTTTTATACACAAGGTGGGTGTAAAGCTGTAACTCAAGATTCGATCAAATTTAGTTGAGAAACTTAATTTTTGGTGACACGTAAATTGTTCGATGTGCGACAAAAGCCTTTCTTCTTCACTATGTAGTGTGTTGAGGAAGCGCTTATTTTAAAGATTCTTCTTAAAAAAATTTCACCTTGTGCATATAGTTTTGACAGTGATGACTAACAACGTCGAAAACATGTAACAATTATTCTGGTTTCGTATATAAAATGATATTTCCATTCATCCGCCAACACATTTTACTATTTCAAAGCTTTTCGTGCTCCAATATTTTCTGAATTATGGTGTGCGTTATAAAGTATGAAGTTCTTCGCATGTCTGTTATAATTGAGTGAACGAAATCCGTACAATGTCGACCAAAATGGCTTGTTTTTACCACAAATATTTTTAAGATTACAATGCAAATCCTCAATCACGATTTTTACTAAAGCTAGTTTTACTAAAGCTAGTTTTAAATAAATAAATTATACATATTAAACAATATATTATAACAAAATACAAATACAATTAATCCAATAACCTAAAATTGTAACTTGTCTGTTACACTTTATTTATAGTCGAATGAGACTCGCTTTCTGCCATTTTTTTAGTGATTAAATCCAAATTGAGTATGATTAATAATGTCTATACAACACATGGATAAAAGGATGTGAATAAACTCCAGACATGTAAAAAAAATTAAAACGCCAAAACAAGTAGTAGCTCAATTTTTTTAGCAGTCTAGATACGATTTTTCTTGTTTGTTTGTTTTTTTTTATCTCTACTATCTGTTTTGGGGCTCGAGGCACTTCCAACTCTTTCGCGGTTCGCTTATTTACGTCCTAACCTTACGCCATTACAGCCAAATCGAGGACGTACGGCTATAGGTCCGATTTACGTAGAACCATCTGCACATTGCATAGCTCCATGCCAGCCTATAGTACTGACATGGAAGATGGGTTGGCACATGAATTCTGCACTCCAACAGGGGGTCATAGATGTGTTCATTTACACCACCGATCGTAATACGATATTTCTTGCGAAAATTGCAAGCAAGATTCTGCTAATAGCTAAAATTTTGATTTAGCTAATATTTTAACCTTTTTGGTTGAATGAAATTGTTTCGGTCTCAGTAATTAGGTTTGAGACACATCAGTTGTAGGTGTCGATGTATAGAGTTGTTAATGAATTTTCGTACCTATATGGATGGTGAAGTTATTCGACTAGGCTCAACTATGCAGTTAGTGATTTACAATTTCCGGTTGAAGTTAATGATGTAACGTATTGTTTGTTGAAGTTGTCGCTATCTAAAAATTCTATATCTGGCCACTCGCTATTTGTCTTTTCTATTAAGGAATTCGTATATGGTACAGAATTCCGAGTTTATTTCTAACATAAAACGTGGTAAGTTAAACTTATTATATTATTTTATAGAACTTACGTTTAGTGATCGTTTATTGTAATTGTCGACAGAAAACATTATTTAACAAGTTTTTTTTAAACCTTTTTAAAATTTTTAAAAGAGTCCCACGTAGATTCTTCCAAATTATAGATTCACATCTTTTAGGGGTGCCCCGCGTTTCACGGTTTACTAGTGTTTCGAAACAAAAAACAAATATGTAAGAACTTTTATATTAAGGTCAAATAAACCATTCCTGGCACCGAACATTACATATACCGGTCAGAATAGCCATTACTCTGAAGTATCTATCTGATATAAAAGAATGTAGTGTTTCTGTATATTATAAGTATATGGATATATGCGTTTTAAGTTGGTATTTTAGTCCCTCATGCCATACTTTGTCAAAAAGGTGTGTATCACATCTAAGAGAATTAATCTGCAAATCTTATCGCTTTTTGTTATCTTAAGTGTTTTGTTTGTCTAGTTTTGACTTGTGATAGTTTGGAGCCACTTGCTTCTTTTTAATTTCAGAAGTGTTTTTCATGCTGCATAAATGAATGAGTTGCTTCGACCTATTTAAAGAAACATTTATATAGTATTTTTCTTCCAAATTTAATTTGAAACTTACCAAATCTGTTCGTGAATTAGCTAAGAATGAGATGTTTATTTTTTGAATGATATTTTAAGTAACAATTTATATGATCGAAGTAATCACAATTCATATTAATTCATTCTTCAATCAGATCAAGTCAGGTATCGTTTCAGGATCCATTGGCCAATATGTTGGTTTTCCTGCAAAGATTATTTCACTTGATATTCTTTCATTGTATTGAGGTATTGTTTTGCTTTTGTGGTTGTTAATCTAAAACGCCCATAAGTATGTTTTGCATTACAGAGGAGGTGTTATAGGAGGAAACGTTATAATGAATCACCTTCCAACATATTTGAATTATTCAATATAATTGAGTTTTATTAATAATTAAGGTTGTATTTCTTCTGTTATACATTTTGGTTGATTATGAGAAATGTTTTCTTTAATTTATGATTGCACTCTCATCTTAATCCGAGTTATTAGTATATAAAGTGTGGTACACTGTATAATCTGAACATAATCTCGGATTGCCTTGTAAAATGGGTTTCTGTGAATAGGCATAAATTACATTTATAAAGGACAGCTTGTAATTCTTATTCGTGTTCGTGCAGTCAAAGCCCCTAAATATTCAAGCCGCAAACATTGAAATTGAGCTTAAAAAGTGTATACCCTTTATTTACTAACACATCAATAAGTTGTGACGTCATTCAAAAAATTAAGAAAATCTACATTTCAACATTATTACTACAAAATTCTTACAATGTATGGCCAAGAAAAAATAAAATAATTTTGTTTTTTCGTTGCTGTCAAAAATTGTTAACAAAATGTTTATATGTTATACCCGTCCGTAGACAACAATAAATTATTTATTATAATAAAACATTTGTTATAATTAATACTGTACCAATTTTGGCATGTGCATAAATGTGATTGGTGATATGTTCAAATACTATTATCTACTGATTTTAGAATTGTGGAAACATCATTATTCGTGATAATGATCGTCTCATGATAATGATCGTTATCTACATTGATCGATATATCATTACTCATGAACGGTTTTAAAATAAATTAAACTATTTGAAGTTCCTTGTGGATTGGATAACCTACAAATTATTCTGCTGTTGAGATTTAGTTTATTGGTGTTTTGACTTGTATAGGTAACTGATTCATGGAAGAATAAGAGTAGTATTAATTTTTTTGTTTCCGACATATTTATTATTTTTGTTCTCTTTTAGAGTTTCGACCATCGTTTAGTTCACTTATTCGATATACAATGATAAGACAACGTTAATATTCGTTCTCAACGTTACGACATAAATGCAGTTGTCGGTTGTAAAAGTCTCCGGTAATGTGAAGAATTTAGTCATCTCCTCGAAGTATGTTTTTGACATAAGAGCAGTAGTTCACGTCGGAAATGTTGAATATAAATATGAAATACCATTTCTATTAGGTGTTTTCGAAAAAGTGCATAAAAGTAGCCAATAATTGTGATGTTTTTATCAATTTTTAGCAATTACAACTCGACGGGCGAATATTTTAGTTTTTAAAGTGGATTTTGTGGAACTACCGTAAAATCAGATTTCGGCATCGTTAGATTCTTCTCAAATGTTCTTGTCACAAAATATAACAAAAACAAACCAAATGACCGTGCTTCATCGGTTTTTCACTAGTGTGTCATTGTCTAGTCGAATTCCAATAATAAATAATAAATATATGAGTTTGGCACTTGAACCGATGAGACATGATAAGACATCGACTGTTTCGAAATCATTTATACTTACTTGTAGGATATTAATATATGTCGAGGAAATCATGTGTTTTGAATGCCCACTGAATTCAATTTACGGTGTAATGGATATTTCGTTTTTCGACCGAAAATGCTGTGTAGGAATTTCTGTTTGAAAACCAATGGAATTGTTCGTTTGTAGATATCTTTGGATTGGTGGGCATTTCTTTTATTTGCAACTAATGTGTGTGATGTTAAATAAATATTATTATTTCTATATAAAAGTGGAAGATTTCAAAAGAGTTTTTGTTACCGTGCAAAATATTTTTTTTATAAAAATTTTAGAATCAACATAAGTTTTAAAATTCACTGTCTTAACACATTGGCTTTTAAAATTTATTTTGATTCTTTATTATTAGAAGTATTATTTTTTCGGCCAAAACATCTGTCGGACACATAAATTGAAAAAAATCTATGTAAACGAAGCTTTGGGAAACGCTTTATTTAGTAGAGATTTAGTTAGATAGTCTTGCAAGTGTGAAACTGTCGCTTAGAATTATTTTCAGGCAAAAAATCGGTTCGTCGTTTAAATGTGCTCATGAAAATGTCTTAAAACAGAATTTAGACAACACAATAAATGAATTTGTTGAACAAAATCATACATAAAGGCTTCATATCCATCTAAGGTGATGAGAATTTCCATTTTAACGATCTTTTTCGGTAATTCATCTGATGAAACAAAATTGAAATAATAATTTTTGTAGACCAAGTTATAGGTATCGTTTTGTTGTTAAATGCAATTTGTAAAAAATAAAAAAACAAACTATTCAAATACATAAATTTTTTTGAAAATTCACACTGTTAAAAAACGTAACGGCTTTTATGATACCATCGTGAATGTAACACTGGGTGTATGTATAACAAATGAATGGAAATAAAATAATTCAAATAATTATTCAAGTACTCAGTTTCATATATAATAGATATTTGGGTATTTTAATTGTGTATTTCGTATTATAGCATTTAGAATATGCTTTAAAATATCAATTAATACGATTTATATTGTTAAAGTTATTAAGTGCCATCTATCATCCAACATTTTGAGTATCTGCCTCTTTTTCGTAGTTCATACTGCATTTAGAACCAATCATAACATAAACATATATAAAAATTAAATAATTCAAAATGTTTTTATTTTTATCATAACTTTTAAAATAATTCGTATTTTCTTTTAATTGCCATATATGTTATATGGAAATGTTTGATTTAAATATTGATATAAAAATAATATTTTTACAGTATTTTTCATTCGTAAAATTCAGCCAAAAATCATGAATTTTACATTAGTTCTTATGGAACGTGTCAAAATCTATACCCCTTAAAAAGCTCCATAAGTTTAAATGGTCTTTCATGTCTGCTTGTATTATTTAGGATGCTTTGGTATAATTTTTTGAATCAGCTTTTCCACAGTGTACAATTTTAGGTGCGTTATTTTACGCATTGTTGTGTAAGCACCAATTACAGCACACTTCACGTATCTAGATTGCGTAACACAATATCGTTATATATGTGAATAAGCTTTACATTTTTTGTACTAATCGAAATCAGTTAGATTTAATTAATAGTTGTATGTCTATTTTACAATCCATGATATTTTTTATTTCCAGAATGTTGTAGGTATCTACCTTTATCTGAAATATTTACAAAAATATTTACGCAAAATTATTATTTCCCAGTTCAGTTTATTAACTGCCCCAATGATTTTAAATCCTCTTCTAAGTATAGTTCAAAATAGTATGTGATTTGATGAAATGATGTAAATTTATCAACATTACTGTAACAGGTGATGTTTGTTGATCTTCATATGTGTACCGTACAATTTTAACATTATACTCACTGTATTTATATTTATGTTCTTTAAGATAGAGATTGACTCATCACTTAACAGCTATATAAGAATACAAAAATATAATATACCGACGAATTACATAGAATAGATAATTAACATTCATTTGACTACTATCTGGAAGATTCATATCCTAAATAATGTATGTGAAGTTAGCCTTAAACAATATAATAATGCTTATTAGTTAGGTTAAATAAATATTTTTTTGTTTCGTAAAAAAGCTTCAAAAAGTTTAGGATAATATGTGCCTGTTCGTTGGTTCCCTTAAAAATTATTCATGGTAAACCGCAAGCTAGACTAGAATTATGTAATATATGATAATATACTTGATGGTCACTTGTAACTAACATGTTTCAATCGTTATTTTATTGCTCACCATATAATTAATAAATCGACTGCAAAAAACCAATAAAATTGTTATCAATTTTGAAAAATCGACGAAACTGTCCAACTTGATTCATTCGACTTAATTATTAAAACTAGAATCGTTAAAAAAAATAAACAGACGGACGAGATGAATAACCCATTATGATACACCCATTAAAATTGACCTTAAAACATTTACTGTACACGAAGACTCCTTAACGAATGTACCTACTCTGCAATCCTCTTTATATGCTAATGAATACTTTCCAAATGTTCTCGTATATTCAACTAGATCGCAGTCATATTGTTAATCAATCGTAAATCTATCCATTAAAATGTTAACGACTATTCCGGTTAATACATAAAACATGTCGCCGATAAGAACGACGCTGCTCAATAAAATTTAAATTGATTCAGGTTAGTTACAAAACTTATCTATCTAATCAATTTATATTTTGTTTTGTTCGAATTTGTTGTGCGAGTAGTTTTGCTAAAAACGGTTTTTAATTAGTTTGCTAAAAAAATATCCATAATGACATTGACGAGAATTAGACACAATGTTTATTTTGGTCCATGTACACCATATCAAACATATGTGTGTCAGATTGGTTGCAATTTAATTCGCACATCAAATGTGTTTCAGTATTTTTTAGAGTACATAATCATACACAATTTATCACGACAACATTATATGTGTATATACAAACAATTCTTATTGCAAAGCATATGGTTTTCAATTATTGTTTATGATGACGTCTAATTTACGATTATCTAAGATGGACCAGTTTATGATGATGAAATTAATAAAGTGGTTTGTATCGAATTACATTAAAATTCTCATAATCTCAAATTTGCGAATTTTAATTTAGTTAAATGCAAATCGACTTAGATTATACAATCAAATGATAAATAGCGGATTTTTTGTAAGATAAATATCTGTTATAATACAATGTTTATATATATATAGTATATATATATATATATATATATATATATATATATATATATATATATATATATATATATATATATATATATATATATTATGTATATATATGTTTATATATATATATATATATATATATATATATATATATATATATATATATATATATATATAACTGAACGTACAACAGAAGAAAATTTACGTGAGTTCCCTATGGGTTCCAGTCAATAACATTGTCCCATTAAAATAACGTGATAACTTTTGCTTTCACGTAAAATTCAAGTGAAATAATCTCATATTAATTGAACGCACATTGTTTTAAAAGGAGAACCATATATTTTTTAAGTTGAATTCTGATGGTTTTATTGTGTCATAGTGTGATTTTTACAGTTATTAGGAGTTTGAGATCTGCCGATACGTTTAAATCGAAGTTTTTTGAATGGCGTGTCTGAATGACAATATAATTAGTTTAAGTTAGTTGTTAAGATTTTTTTTTGTATATATTGTCTGATCCCTGCGGCTCATCCCATTTAAATGAGCTTGTACTCAAAATGGGATGTGCGTGCATGGTGTTGACTTTTTGCAGTAAAAAATTTAAGAGGTTTTTATGCCTAATGGAAGTTATAATCTTTTACAAGTTGCTTCCATATACGCTTTTCCTTCTTAATCGAAATTATAAGTAATACACAACTAAATAAATAAACAGATTTTTACTTGCCTATCATAATAAATTCGCTGTAGTTTAATGATTAAGAGAACACGGCGCGGTCTCGTGTTCGATTCTTACCGTTGACCAAAACTAAACATGCACCGGAAGACCTAAACAGCGATTTTGTGTAAAAATATTCGTTGGGATGACCTGACCACCTAAAATGTGCACTAATGCATTAAAATATAATAGTTCGTAAGGTCTCAGTTTAGATGCGGTAAGGGCCTCTAACCTTTAGTTTATATCATATTAAATTAATTAGATATAACGTACAATTTAAAGGGAGTCATGTTGATTTTATCGCCGGATGTAGCTTAATGGTTAAGAGAGTTTCTCATCACGCCGCGGTCTCGAGTTCGATTCCCGCCGTTGACCAAAAATTAACATGCAACCGGATGACATAAAAAACGCGATTGTGTGTAGAAAACATTCGTTGGGCTGACCACCTACAATGTGCACCAGTCGTTAAAAATGGTTCATAAGGTCTCAGTTGAGACGCGGTAAGGGCCGTTTACGGCCTCAAAGCCATAGATTTATGTTGATTTTATGTACGCATGATAGTTTTTAATTTTCAGTTAATCCTTTTTTTTATCTCTAATCTGTTTTGGGGCTCCGGGCACTCTCTACTTGTTCGCGGTTCGCTTAAAGTCCTTTTACGCCATTACAGCCAATTCGAGGACGTACGGCTAAAGGTCCGATTTTCCTTACCAGCTGCACATTGCATAGATCCATGCCAGCCTATAATGCTGGCATGGAAGATGGGTCGGCCCATGAGTTCTGCACTCCAACAGGGGTCATAGTTGTGTTCATTTACACCACAGATCGTTATCTCATGGTGAAAAATCCCTTTTGCATCGTGTCCCTATCGGGATGCGAACCCGGTACCTTACGCTCCTACTGCCGCAGCTTTAACCACTGCGCCACCTGCAGTTAATCCTTCCAACTAAAAATATTATTAAAGTAAAACCTCGATATTCTCATGTTAAATCTCAAGTTGGAATACATTCTTCGTAAAAGCAAAACACCTCAGGACAATATCTTATTCCGACAATCCAATCATCTTTTTGCATATGCAGATGATGTCTGTGTGATTGGATTAAATGGCAACGGATTGAAAGAGATACTTGATTCACTGGAAAAGTTTTCAGCTTCCTTTGGTCTCAAAATCAACGAGTCCAAAACCAAATATCTGATCTCTGGTTTTCGAGACCAAGACGCAAGTGATTTCAGTAGTAGTAACCACACGTTTGAAGGAGTAATGAGATTCAAGTATTTTGGATCTCTCATTACTCACGATAATAGTGTGGGAGAGGATATCAAGGTTCGCCTTGCTGATGGCTATCGGGCTATTTATCATCTACGTTCACTTTATTTCTTTATTATTGACCTTAATCTGAGGTTAAGTAAATACGTTAAGAACTTGGAGAGCGAATATAGATCAACATTTTTACGGTTCACGGTCTAACATACATAAAAACAATAAAAGTTTTCTTAATTGTGCGTGTTGTTCAGAGATAAAATCATGTATTTTATATAACGGACAATCGGCTATAACGGATTGCTCTCGTTCTAATCAGTACGGTATATCGAGGTTTTATACGTATTATTTTGTTAAGTTTAAATAACAATAGCAGGTAGTACTAATATACTAATATTAAAAATTTCAATATCTTACATTAATTAAAAATAATTTAAACTTATTCATAATTATTGAGATTAAATAAGCACAAACATCGTTTGTTAAAAAAATAACGCTTTAGGCGAATTATTTTGGTACCATTATTGAATTATAAAAATAAATCGGTGGACCATCAATAATAATATATGATTGAAAATCAAATGTAAAAATATCTTGTCTAAAATACTTTAGGACGTTTTAGTTAAAATATACCAAACTTTATAAAGACCGTACTTCTGAGTTTAATAATATTCGTCGGTTCATAGGGAAGTTCACTTTCTTTACAAACACCGTTAAGTGACGGAAAATATTCTTTTAATATAATGCTATCGGTTACCGTTAATTTCTCTAAAAATAATTCTGTTTGAAACAAATTGGATGTAAATAGATAATATGAAAATCGTAGAGCTGCTTTATCCCTAATGTAAGCGGAACATGAACGCTTGAATTAATGGCGGCAGCATATTTTTATGTACTTGATTTTCCTACTTAAATCAAAAGCACCAAAGATGTTTAAGATGGTCCCAGTTTTTTTAGTCTTTGAATTTGTATACAGTTTGTGGTGGTATTTTATGGTTTCCTTCAGTTGATCTACGGAAGTGTCATCATAGTTTGGTAATAGAATTAAAGCCAGAACTTTGATTAATTGAATTGAATATTTGTAAACATCATCACCGGGAATCAATAAATCTCCTATAATATGTAAGATTTAATGATAAAAATGTTCATTTGATAAGCCCCATTTTAAATGATGTGTTAGCAATATGTTTTTTGCAATAGGTATGCTAATGTTACCTATTTCTGTATCCCCATAATTGCATTCGATAATTTAATGTTTCAAGTGAGAAATATTTCTTTTCGTAAATAAAATAATTAAGAGTTACGGATAATCCATATCGACAAATAAACAAATATCAATTATCCATATTCACACTACCAACATTTACCTATGGTTTCCCCTTGACATGCATTGTAAATATTTCAAAAGGGAAAATTTGTTTTTTTCCGTTAGTTTCTGGGGCTGCCTTAGTATATAATACTTTTGTTTGTATGTACTTATATTTTTTACATATTTTAAAAGCGATCTAATTGTATTAAGTATTTTGAGATATGTTTATTTTGAAGTGTATTAAGCGATTTATTAATTAAAATAAATATTAAATAAATACAAATTTTTTGACAGTATTTAATGCAGGGTTGAACAAAATAAAGGAAATTTTTTGATTTTAAAGAAAATGAAATATTTGCAAAGCAAAAAGTACTGTGCACGACTACTTTTCATTGCAAAACGCTTTGTAGATTTTTGTATGTGTGAGAGAAAAAATTTGTATCCGATACAATCTTTTTTTGAATGACTATTATGACTGGTTTATATTCAACGATTTTCGCAGAAGCAGACAAATAAAACGATTAGGCGCAATTTAATTGTCTGTGTACAAATAAGAGACAACACGAAGAGAAAAAAATATTTTTAAATTTTATTGTTGTCCTACAGTTGGGCAGAAGGCTTTGAATTAGTCTATCCCGTTTTAATTGTCTGCTTCTGCAAAAGTCGTTGAATGTAAACCAGGCTTTATACGTGTGAAAAAATTTAAAACAAATATTTATTAAGAATGCAAATATTTATATATTAAGAATGCAAATATTTGCAAGTGGAATCCAGGGTAAGTTCATTAAAATTGCCATTTTCTTTTATTCTGTTTTTTTTAAAATTATTTTATAAGCAAGTCCTCCTCATCCTTAGTGCACTTGTTATTTAATATCAGATTAGGGTGGACTTCTTTCACAGATTCTGCAGAAATATTCTGAGGAAAATGATTTATTATATCCTAGCCCTGTATTTAGTACTAGACTATCACCTAAAACTTGAATTAATTTAAATTGTATTTGATCACCTTTTTTGTTTATTTTTTAATTATATTTCTTCTGTTTCTAATAACTTTATAGTCTCTACCAATGGTTTAATAAAGGACATTTGATTTCCATATTCACAATAATCTTTTGATTTTATAAAACCAGATACAAAAAAAATCTTAGAGGATGTTTGTTGCTGTAGTATCGTTAAATGCCAACCTGCTTTAGACTTAAGTGGATCGTCAATTCCAAAATTACCTAAGTATAAAAAAATGGCAGAAAATAAATACTATTAGTCTGAAAAGTAATACTTGTTCAAAAAATTCAGGAGGAGTAGGAGATCTGGTGTTTGTGGAGACTACAATGAATAAGGAACAATAGTTGCAAATTTTACAAAATCATTTAAAATTGGAATATCAAAAAATTTTAGTTTGGTTCAAGACAATGATCCAAACATACATTCAACTTTAAAAACCTGAGTGATCTACAATTGTTAAAAATATTTTTCCACACCCTCCACAATCACCAGACCTCAACCCAATTGAACACCTTTGGTATAATTTGGAAAAACAAATAAAATGACATGACATTCGAACAAAAGTCGATTTAAAATCAGAACAATGAAATGTTACAGATAATAAGTAAAGAAAATACCTGCATGAATTTAACGCAAAAAAATTAAGGTTTATTTTTATTTTGATCTAGTGTATAAATAAAGTGTATAATATATACATATATATATATATATATATATATATATATATATATATATATATATATATATATATATATATATATATATATATAAAATTTATATATATATATATATTATAAAAATATATATATATTTATATATATATATATACATATATATTTATATATATATATATATATATATATATATATATATATATATATATATATATATATATATATATATATATAAATATATAAATATATAAAGATATTTAACTACGAAGGCCTAAACAAGGATATAATAAAAATCTCATGCCAGAAATTGAGATAACCGATTTAAAATGTTTGATGAAAATTTCAAATAACTTTAAACGTTTTACATCGATTACACCTGCAACAACTTCGATAACTTGCTTAGTTTGATAATTGGTCCAGCAATTTAAAAACCAGAGGGATTTGTAAATCCAATAAAGTGACGTGTGACACTTTCATTTTAATATTGCAATGAGAATTGCCCTCAGTAGGACGATTGTATTACTAGCCGTGTTTTAATATTCGCTCTGGATAGCGATGCGGAGCAACTAGTTTTCTCTATTAAAAATCCACTTTAATTCGCTATTTATAGGTAAACAGAATTTATTTAACAGCAAACTATAATATTTTATTCAGTTAGATTTCAAAATTTGTAAAAATAAATATTTAGCTCTACCTATTTTTATACAGCACTATCCGGAGCCGCTATCCAGAGCAGTTACTATTTGATGGGAAATTTACGGAAAATATGGGTTTTTTAATGTTCATCTCTTAAAACGAAAAATTTCATTAGTGAAAGTGCTCTATAAAAATAGGTAGAGCTAAATATTTATTTTGACAAATTTTGATATCTAATTGAATGAAATATTATAGTTTGCTGTTAAATAAATTGTATTTACCTATAAATAGCGCCTTATATTAGATTTTAAATGGAGAAAAAAGCTTGTTCCGCATCGCTATCCGGAGCCACCATCCAGAACGAATATTAAAACCTGCTAATGCCGTTTCAACCCTTTTTTCATATTGCTGTAGTAAGCATACATATCAATCTTCTTTTATGTATCTTCTCTGCTCCTTGATATCCTGATATTGTAGAGGCTTGTGTTTATAAGTGTTAATAATTGGTACAATGAATTAAGGTGCGAACATCAGCTGCTGTATTAGAAAAAGCGATGCTGTGAGAAAACTGATTAAAGATGATCGACAGGTGACTTGACGTTAAATCGAAGCCTGCCTAGGTATA
Organism: Tipula lateralis; assembly: GCA_963932295.1. Classification (NCBI taxonomy): domain Eukaryota; kingdom Metazoa; phylum Arthropoda; class Insecta; order Diptera; family Tipulidae; genus Tipula; species Tipula lateralis. Next base: position 88,830,808 of record OZ010736.1, read on the forward strand.
AGTAACACTAGCTTACATACGATCTTACATGAACATTTAAAGGTGCAAAAGCAGTGTGCACGTTCGGTTTCACATTTGTTGACAGACGCACAAAATCAGGTTCGTGTTGATTGGTGCCGTCATATGCTCATTAACTGGTAACGAGTAATGGTTATAGACATATGAGTCAGAAAGAAACGGACAGAAGCCAAGAAAACTTGTGTGAGTTCTGACTGTCAGTAGGAAGCAAATGTTAGTGTGTTTCTTCACCACAAAAACCAGCCATGTGATTGCTGTGCTTCTTAAAAATCAAGACATTCAAGTTAGCTCGGTATACAACCATATGTTTGTTAGAGGTTTTCAACAAATTGAGAGAAAACAACCCGCACAACTGGTAAATCATTTTGTATCACGGTAATACGAGGTCACATACATCAAATTAAACAAGCAAGCATTTGGACACCCAAACAATCGAATGTTGCCGCCTTACAGCCCCGACTTGGCACCCAATGACTTCTTCCTATTCCCAACAATTAAAAATAAGATGCGTGGTCAACGATTTTTATCTCCTGAAGAAACGATTGAAGCGTTCAAAAACCATCTTTTAGAGCTGTCACCTTCGTACTGGCAAACATGTATCGATAAATGGTTGAGCGTAAGCAAATGTATATAAATCTTAAAGGCAAATATTTTGAAATAACGCAAATTTTGGTGATAATTTTAATTTTGTAATACTTTTGCTAAAAGCTTTAACGGCAGCCATCATAGATGTTCCAACTGCTATACTGGGCCATTTATCCTCTTTAGTTCGGATAAAGTGCTACATAGAAAGTTAGGATTGGTTAGTTTCGCCTTCTTTTAACTGGCGATTACATAATCTTATAGTTTTTTTTAGTTTGAGCACCCTATACATATTTTTGCTTGCAAAATTAATGACTCGTAAACCAAGATTTAAGCACAACACATACGTGTACGAGTGTTTGTTTGTTTGGATTATTTAATGTAAAATAATTTTTTATGAGTCTTGTGAACAGCTTTCGTGACATGATATTGAAATATTTTCTATCTTCTATTTTTGACAAATTACTCATAAGCGGGTTAAAGATTTTTTTTTGTCTACTCGCCTTCTGATGATAAATTTCTATTTAAGCTTATTTAACACAGACAACAACAAACAAATAAATATCATTAGCAAATTTTTTGTGTTCTCTTCAATTTTTGCGTTCAAGATATTATTTCAAATTCGTGATTTAATAATTTATAATGGATGAATAAAAAAAAATCTCAAACATTTTTCAAATTGATCATGGCAAGCATCAATGTTTGAAGGACAAGATCACTATAAATATTCGAAATTATGAAATTGGGAGATTAATATTATTACATATTTTCTAATCTGCATAATAAATTTGTGTGTTGATGTTAAAACGTTATTAATTGGGATAGATTTGCATATGCACATGACATACTTTATTATCCTGTAAGGCGTGACATGCACGTTTTATTGATTTACATTAATACATAAGACATATGTGGATAGGTTTAACATAATATATTTTAATTTGACACATAAATATTCGTACAATCGGTTTTGGAGATATGTACTCCAGTTTGTTATTACAATTACATCACTTATATATATTAATGTTTTCGAGAGTTTGGTTACTAACCTCATAATATATTGTAACATTATATCTAGGAAATAATCTTCTTTAAATCGAACCTAACGTACTCACATATATAGAAACCTTCAATTTCAAATACAGTACATTCGCACTAACATCATTGAGACTTCTCGAACCATTGATGGAATATTCAAGGTAGTCGATCCTTCGAACTCTCTTACATATTATCTCTTTAATCAATAATTAAAACTTGACACCATGTTCATATAGAGCAAACATGATACCATGTTCATATAGATTATTCGATTAATTGTCATTTCGATGGAATTGCTAAAATGAAGGCGTGATGACATTCAGATTAAATCAGTTTACTCACTCTAAGTCAAACATATTAAAAGCACGCTAACCATAAAATTTTTCCAGCTCAACTTAAACCTCTGTGGCACCCTCACAATGGTTAAAGTTGAGCTGGAACACTTTATGGTTCATATTATTCCATGAAAATACAAAACTGGATGGCTTCTCTGAAATCTAGTGCTTAAAGTATCTGCTTCGTAACTCGAGTGTTGACTACATAGAAAGCCTATATTTCGATACTAAAAGTCAAGTAGAGTGAATAAGCTTAAAAATCCTAATGCATCGACTCTCACCTGCTCAGTGATTCTAAACCGAACTGTAATTTTTTATTAGTACTGAGTTAATCTTGCAAATTCACATCATCTCTGTTATCAGATGAAATTCTATCGAAATTAAAGAAGGCGATTCAAATCAAAGGCTTTTAGTCCTGACGCAATTCCCAATAGTTAAGACTGAGATACGAGCTAAACCGACGATTTTAGCAAAGATAACAATTCATTCCTGTTGGAGGAGGTATTAAGTATTTCAAATACTCAGATTATCTTGACAATAGCAGTAGAGTACCAAAACATCAGAACTGAAAGCTTACTATGAAACATGATATGCGATAGATTTCTAAAGCTCAGAATATCTGATGTTGCAAAAATTATGGATTTTACGGATGATGTTGTTCTGCTATAACGAAAATAACCGAAAAAATAATCAGCTGAGAATGGTTAGTAGAAAACAGTAAATGTAGCTGCAACGTAATCCCGCATTATAAACACTCAAAAAAATTTTTATTATTTTAATAACACAAATTATCAAATACGGTTTTTAAAATCCTTAGTAAGTTTATTAAATAAATAGTATATTTTGTTAAATAACAAACTCTGCTGGTAAATCAAAAACAATAATAATTTTTTTTGAAAATAACAACTGTAAAAATGTTTTTATTATTATTTTGATAACAATTATGAATAAAATAACAAAGTTTGGTAATTAAAATTACAAAATAGTTATCAAATTTAATTTATTGTTAAATAATAACAAATATTTTAAAATTTGCTATTAAAATAAAGAATTTATTATTACTTCAGCAATGTACATTTTTAAAACAACAGTTTATTATTACTTAAATGGTAAAATTTATCAAAGTATTATAATAATCTCATGTTAGTTTAATATTCTCAACTAACACAAATTCTCTTTATCATTTTTTTAATAAATGTTACTACTAATTTGATAATTGGCTCATCAAATATATTGCAAAGTAATCATCCAAGAGAAAAAATATTTTTGTAAAATTGTTGGTGGTTAAAATAGTAACTTTGGTTATTATTACAGTAATTCTAATTGTTAATTTAACTAAGAATTATTAATTTGATCGTAATACCTATCAAACGAATTATTATTATAGTAACAATTATCAATATAATAATTATTATTATTAATTAAATGATTTTATTTATTTCTGTGTTGTTTCTAAATATATATTCATTTGCGAGTTAGAAATTTGTAAGTACGGTTTATTTATATCAGTGTGGAAAGCATATTTATTTTAAATACTGATTTTTAAATTAGCTAGATCAAACTCAAATTGGGTTGATTTTTCCGGACATTATACAACCATATATAATAACAGAAATTTGGTGAAGTAAGTTTAACATTAAAATAAGTTTATATTAAATATTTAAACCAATGACAGTATAGTTATGGTCAATCTTGAAATTTAATCATGAACAAAATGCAAACAATTTATTTCGTTATTTGTTTGGGCAATAATTGTTATAAGACGTTGCTTAAACGTTACAACACATCCAACCTAATTATCGTTACAATCAATCCAACCAATCTAATTAACATCTAACTATCGCTTGAACAAAAAAAAATATTGCAGCAACTGCTGAAAATTTAGGAAATTAAATGGTGACGAAATTGACAAATACTTTAGTATACTTTGGTGCTTCATTAGGGTTTCATTTAGTGAGTATTAAGCTTATTTAATGTATTTATATTGAATAATTCCATACTTTTTATATATGGTTTAAAGTTTTAATAGATTTTCAAACAAACTGCCGGATGTTTCAACAAGGAACCTGCATCTAGATCTATAATTGATATAATATATACATCTAGATTTATAACTTTTAGAGATACATTGACACACAGTATATTTGATTCCAATATATCAAAAATTGATTTTTCTGTCGTATTACAGATAAATAATTATCAACTAAAAAAGACTTATTCCACTTTATATTGGTATCAGCAGCCATTATTTATTGCTACAATAAATAATGCTAAATATAAAAAGGATATTAAAAACCAGTATCACAAACCGCTTTTATAATTCTGGAATCGTGTTCAGCAGAAAGGGGAAATGATGCGTAACATGATTGAGAAAAAATGGAGAGACATTTTATAGAAGATCCTAAACAAATCTGCATAGGTATCTGCATGGTATTAGATAATATTAGATATACAGGTATCACTCGTATAACGCGGTAGTTACTTTCCACAACAATTTCGCGTTATGTAATTTCGCGTTATATAGTATAGATTTCATATAAATTTGAGAGTTACGTTCCAATAGGTTTTTTTTAACAAAATACATACTAAATAACAGACGCACATATATTTCAACTTAAAATTAAAATTCATACTCTGTTAAAAATAAAAACACAAATTAAATAAATATAATAATATTACAAAATTCAAAAAAATAAAATATAAAATGTATTAAAAATTTAAATCAACCTGAAAAAATTAAAAGTTTATTAACAAACTTCAATGTTGTTCAGGATCAGGAGTACTATGTTTCAAAGTCTTCAAACATTGTATTTCGCGAAAAGAGTTTTGGGCGTGCAATAGCTTCGCGTTATTAAAAAACAAAAACTTCGCATTGTACTGAAACAGATTTTTTTTAAATCGCATTATATCGAAAACGCGTTGTATAAGTACCGCATTAAACGAGGGACACCTGTAATTTGAACTGAGTAGCAAGAGCTACATGTGGATATATCAAATTATTTCATTCTTTTTTTAACTTTAGCATGCAGTACCTTTAAAGTTAGTTTGTTCAAATTTAAATGATTTAATTTTGAAATGGTTAATTTTATGACATAAAATTAAAATTTTAAAAGTTATAAATAAATTATATCTTTCAAAAGATGTAATACGTGTTTTATTTTACATAGTCAAAGGCTATAAAATTAAGCTATTCACAATTATAATTTTTATTGTGAAATTATAGATACAATAATTCAAATTGTAACTTAAACCATAGACAATTGTTAATATCACTAAAAATGTAATTACAACTAGTGATGTTCGGACTTACTCTAACCCGATACTTTTAACCTGATACTCAAATAGTCCGGATTTTCATTTGAGTACTTTTCAAACTATCAGGTTAAAATGAACCAAATATACCCGTATTGTGTATTCGTATCAAACCAAACATACTAAAATGAGTTTTTACTTTTAATTTTGTTTTCTCATTCTCTTCGTTGTTTTTTTAACATTCATATTCACTAATACATATTATGTGTATAGTGTATGCTAAAAGAGCAAACTATTATAAAGGAAAATATGTATTTCCGAAAAGAGCGAGACTAGATAAAATTTAATGTTGATTGTATTAGATGAACCTTGGTTTGGTATTGAATATCGTTGTATATGAGTAGATCGGTGTTTTTACTTATATGAGTATATCGGTTTTATGAGTAGTTCGGTTTATTTGAGTATGTCGGTGCTTATGAGTACTCGGTTAATTTTTTGTATTTCGGTGTTTATGAGTAGATCGGTTAATTTGAGTATGTCGGTGTTTTTTAAAATTAACCGGAGTAACCCGGTTAATTTTTGTATATCGGTGCTTACGAGTAGATCGGTTAATATGAGTATTTCGTTTTGTCGGTGTTTTTGAATAAATTGATGTTATGAAATTTTTATTTAGAACCGATCTAACTTTGGAAATTTGGAATCGACGGAATATGCAAATCTATTTATTTATTATGGATGGATGGATAGATGGATGGATATATATATATATATATATATATATATATATATATATATATATATATATTTATATATATATATATATATATATATATATATATATATTTATTTTATATATATATATATATATATATATATATATATATATATATATATATATATATATATATATATATAAATATATATTTATACATATATAAATATATTACATATATATATATAAATATATATATATATATATATATATATATATATATATATATATATATATATATATATATATATATATATATATATATATAAAGAGGTTTGTTTTTCCGATAGATGTCGTTTTATTTTATGACAGTTGTTTTGACAGCTCAAAGTGGCATTTCTACTCAGTATTGTTTGGCAAATCAAACAAAAATTATTGTTAATAATAAATAAATAAATAATAATAAAAAAAAAAAAAAAAAAAAAGAATAACATCAGTTACAACTGTTATATCCTGTATGGGCGTTAACTTTTTACTATTCACAACTATTCAATAATACCAGATGTTTCATTCTGAGGAGAGGATGATGTTGATGCAACTCGTTCCGGTTCAGGCAATTGTGTTGCACTCCACTCTCTACAAGAGCTTTAAATAGATGCTGTACTGGCCTGGAAACAAATTTAATAATAATCAACAAGAATATAAAACTTACGTATGATAAGACATAGATTAAATGTATGCCACCAATATTTATAAATAGTCAATAATAATGATCACATCCTAATTTGACCTAAAATGTAATAAAATTAATATTTACATCATTCCTTCGTCAATTTAAATGGAATCTAAATTTCGCTCTTGTTCCTATTCAGATAAATCAGATTAATCACATAAATCAGATTCGGTGGTCACTAATAAACTTTCATTATTAAAATCATGATTTAAAATAAAAATAGAGATACTAAAGTCATGTGTATAATAATAGGTTATTGGTATATGGATATGCCTAAAGCAACATTTCTTACCAACAACACGATGATAAATCTGTTCCTCTAACCCGAATCTGCCACAAATTAATTGGTTTAATTCGCTTTCTACGCCAATTGAAGTAGTATTCGGTTTATAGGAGGGTTCGATTATGAAAAATTCATCGATTTAACTTTTAAAAATTGCAGCACGGGTTAAAGTTTCGAAATAGTATGAACTCACAAAATGAGGGGTGCAAGAAATTTAAGATCAACAATATTGGTTATCTATTCTCAAACCAATTTAAATCACCAATTTTAACTGTTAATGGAATTTTCGAGTTTAATTTACAAATCAATTTAATATTTAAACTACTCGTAATAATAATCTTTTCGATTACGTTTTGATTACACTTTAGTAAAATTAATGTGGTATAGAAAAATCCATAGAAAACATATTTTCCGAATCACATTTTCTCCATTATTTAAGTATTGTACCTACATTATACTTACACTTTTCAATATTATACGCCTTTGTACTAACTTATACAATATTAATAAATATTATTAATTTTAAAAATTTATTCTATTAAAATATGCAAGCGAAGACTTCTTTCTATAATAAGCTGATTAGTAAAATAAAAGCAAAATCCTAGGGAACTCGATCCAAAAAAAATCAATGGATTTAATTTTGTTTAATACTATTTACTGTAGTATCAATTCACAGTGCAGTTTTAAATTAATAGTATAATTTTCATTAAATCAATTGTACAAAAGAGTAAAAACTATTCTTTTAGTATGAAAAAAATGTACTATAAAATTAATACTTGTACTATTGGCAAAATAATAGTACGCTTTTTCTGAGTGTACTTCAGTAAATAACCTATTAATGGATCTAGCCAATGGACCTCTTCACATTCACTAAATTAAGAAAGGCAAATTACTAGATAAATTTTATTCAGTTGTAAAAAAAAACTACTAGAGCTACGTTATCTAAGAGTTAACAATGTTAAAAAACTTGTCTTTATCATAGTTGGAAAATCGATAAGCCAAAGCACTCCAAACTTTTTCGCGTTTAGTTTGCATCGACTTATCTTACACCTAAGACAAATTGAAACTGTAGGGCTAAAGAGCCAATTTGCGTAGACCATATCTACATTACATATGAAATCCAGTGTCATCTCATGAGTTCTACACTCCAATAACGTTTGTAGGTGTTATCCACTCCCTATATCAGGATTCGTACCTGGTATTTTCCGAGCCACCTGCCACAGCTTTTATCATTGCCCATTTGGTTGGTGAATAAAAAATTGATATCATGGGAATTCCGGTCAGAGCATATTGCCTCTTGAATAATGAGTTTTTTATTTGTGTTGCATTCAGTAATTCAGATTATTAATGGTTCAGAACCCATCGTTAGACATTACTTGTTAGAGGTCATTAGTAATGTTCTGTTACTTCTGGGAAAGATATATACAATTTCTATGATGCACTATTTCTTCCTTTATTTAACAAATAGTTCGAGTGGCATAAACTCTGCAATGATGTGATGTCGTGGTACACCTAAATATACTTTTGGCAAATATTGCAAATCTGCCAAAAGTACACTCAAAAAAATTTTACAATTTAATTAATAAAAATGGAATTAAATTAACAAAACAGTTATTAATATACATCCTACAATAAATCGTTATCAATTTAATGAACAGTTCTTAAAATAATAACTATTTCTGAGAGCGACAAATATTGAGAAATACAAAATTGAAAGTAGATTTAAAATTAAAACAATCGATAGTTTTACTATATCGATTGAACAGTCAATGTACATCATTTAGTAGCGGAAACTTCGTATTTAATAATATGTGTGGTTCATGTTATAGTTCTTATTATAAATTTAAATAAAATAATTATTAATTTAACTTGATAATTGTAATTTGAATTTTAAAAATGAAAATAGAAGTTATCAAATAAACTGGAGATGTTATGACTTTAATAGTGAAAATTATGAATTTCACTATTAATATTGTAAATTGAACAGTCGAATATTGTTATAATAATAAATTATTATTGTTGTTGTAATTAGTGATGGGACAAATCGATACTTTTGAGTATCGGTATATACCGATACTTTTTCATCGTTAACCTGATACTTTTAACCGATCGGTTAATATATATATATATAAATGGTGTTTTTTTAAGAGGTTGCCGATTTTTTTTTTGAATAAAACACATATAAAATTATGAAATGACCAAAATTTTTTTTTATTTGGTAGATAATTTTTTGGCATTTAACATTTAAACACAATTTCTGGCATATGGCTACCACGACTATTTTTCACAAATGTCATTCTGGAGGTCAAATTTTCCAGCACTTTTTCAAGCATTTGAGGGCGTATGTCAGCAATGACACGTTGAATATTGGTTTCCAAAGCGTCAATCGATTGAGGTTTATCCACATAAACCAATGACTTCACGTATCCCCACAAAAAGTAATCGAGTGGCGTCAAATCGCACGAACGCGGAGGCCAATTCACCGGACCATTTCTCGAAATAATGTTGTCGTTGAAAGTTTCTTTCAATAAGTCGATTGTTTCACGTGCTGTATGGCAAGTGGCACCATCTTGTTGAAACCACATTTCATCCATATCCATATCTTCAAGATTTGACAACAAAAACTCATTTAACATGGTTCTGTATCGATTTCTATTCACGGTAACGCGTCGTCCTTCCTCATTTTTAAAGAAATATGGACCGATGATCCCACCAGCCCATAGACCGCACCAAACAGTACATTTATCAGGATGCATTGGTAATTCTTGAACGGCGTGTGGATTATCTTTGCTCCAAATGCGACAATTTTGTTTGTTGACGTATCCATTTAACCAAAAATGCGCCTCATCACTGAAGAGAATTTTACGGTAAAAAAATGGATCTTCGTTCAATTGATTTAACGACCAATCACTGAATTCACGGCGCAAACGATGGTCGTGTGGCTTTAATTCTTGCACCAGTTGAATTTTGTATGGCACCAAACCCAAATCTTTACGTAAAATTTTCCATAAAGTCGATGGACAAAGTACAATTTGCTGAGCACGACGACGAATCGATAAATTGTCGTTTTCTTCGACACTGGCCTCAACGACAGCAATATTTTCTTCTGTACGAACTCTTCTCATTCTTGTCGGTGGCTTGGCATCCAAAAGAGTGAATGTAGACCGAAATTTGGTAATTACGTTCTTTATGGTGGTCTCTGACGGACGATTATGTGCACCATAAAATTCACGAAGTGCTCTATAAACATTTTTAATTGAACACTGATTTTGAAAATAAATTTCCACGATTTGAAAACGTTGTTCTGGAGTTAACCTATTCATAATGATTTGCCAAACAATACTGAGTAGAAATGCCACTTTGAGCTGTCAAAACAACTGTCATAAAATAAAACGACATCTATCGGAAAAACAAACCTCTTTATATATATATATATATATATATATATATATATATATATATATATATATATATATATATATATATATATATAAATATATATTTATACATATATAAATATATTACATATATATATATAAATATATATATATATATATATATATATATATATATATATATATATATATATATATATATATATATATATATATATATAAAGAGGTTTGTTTTTCCGATAGATGTCGTTTTATTTTATGACAGTTGTTTTGACAGCTCAAAGTGGCATTTCTACTCAGTATTGTTTGGCAAATCATTATGAATAGGTTAACTCCAGAACAACGTTTTCAAATCGTGGAAATTTATTTTCAAAATCAGTGTTCAATTAAAAATGTTTATAGAGCACTTCGTGAATTTTATGGTGCACATAATCGTCCGTCAGAGACCACCATAAAGAACGTAATTACCAAATTTCGGTCTACATTCACTCTTTTGGATGCCAAGCCACCGACAAGAATGAGAAGAGTTCGTACAGAAGAAAATATTGCTGTCGTTGAGGCCAGTGTCGAAGAAAACGACAATTTATCGATTCGTCGTCGTGCTCAGCAAATTGTACTTTGTCCATCGACTTTATGGAAAATTTTACGTAAAGATTTGGGTTTGGTGCCATACAAAATTCAACTGGTGCAAGAATTAAAGCCACACGACCATCGTTTGCGCCGTGAATTCAGTGATTGGTCGTTAAATCAATTGAACGAAGATCCATTTTTTTACCGTAAAATTCTCTTCAGTGATGAGGCGCATTTTTGGTTAAATGGATACGTCAACAAACAAAATTGTCGCATTTGGAGCAAAGATAATCCACACGCCGTTCAAGAATTACCAATGCATCCTGATAAATGTACTGTTTGGTGCGGTCTATGGGCTGGTGGGATCATCGGTCCATATTTCTTTAAAAATGAGGAAGGACGACGCGTTACCGTGAATAGAAATCGATACAGAACCATGTTAAATGAGTTTTTGTTGTCAAATCTTGAAGATATGGATATGGATGAAATGTGGTTTCAACAAGATGGTGCCACTTGCCATACAGCACGTGAAACAATCGACTTATTGAAAGAAACTTTCAACGACAACATTATTTCGAGAAATGGTCCGGTGAATTGGCCTCCGCGTTCGTGCGATTTGACGCCACTCGATTACTTTTTGTGGGGATACGTGAAGTCATTGGTTTATGTGGATAAACCTCAATCGATTGACGCTTTGGAAACCAATATTCAACGTGTCATTGCTGACATACGCCCTCAAATGCTTGAAAAAGTGCTGGAAAATTTGACCTCCAGAATGACATTTGTGAAAAATAGTCGTGGTAGCCATATGCCAGAAATTGTGTTTAAATGTTAAATGCCAAAAAATTATCTACCAAATAAAAAAAAATTTTGGTCATTTCATAATTTTATATGTGTTTTATTCAAAAAAAAAATCGGCAACCTCTTAAAAAAACACCATTTATATATATATATATTAACCGATCGGTTAAAAGTATCAGGTTAACGATGAAAAAGTATCGGTATATACCGATACTCAAAAGTATCGATTTGTCCCATCACTAATTACAACAACAATAATAATTTATTATTATAACAATATTCGACTGTTCAATTTACAATATTAATAGTGAAATTCATAATTTTCACTATTAAAGTCATAACATCTCCAGTTTATTTGATAACTTCTATTTTCATTTTTAAAATTCAAATTACAATTATCAAGTTAAATTAATAATTATTTTATTTAAATTTATAATAAGAACTATAACATGAACCACACATATTATTAAATACGAAGTTTCCGCTACTAAATGATGTACATTGACTGTTCAATCGATATAGTAAAACTATCGATTGTTTTAATTTTAAATCTACTTTCAATTTTGTATTTCTCAATATTTGTCGCTCTCAGAAATAGTTATTATTTTAAGAACTGTTCATTAAATTGATAACGATTTATTGTAGGATGTATATTAATAACTGTTTTGTTAATTTAATTCCATTTTTATTAATTAAATTGTAAAATTTTTTTGAGTGTACTTTTGGCAGATTTGCAATATTTGCCAAAAGTATATTTAGGTGTACCACGACATCACATCATTGCAGAGTTTATGCCACTCGAACTATTTGTTAAATAAAGGAAGAAATAGTGCATCATAGAAATTGTATATATCTTTCCCAGAAGTAACAGAACATTACTAATGACCTCTAACAAGTAATGTCTAACGATGGGTTCTGAACCATTAATAATCTGAATTACTGAATGCAACACAAATAAAAAACTCATTATTCAAGAGGCAATATGCTCTGACCGGAATTCCCATGATATCAATTTTTTATTCACCAACCAAATGGGCAATGATAAAAGCTGTGGCAGGTGGCTCGGAAAATACCAGGTACGAATCCTGATATAGGGAGTGGATAACACCTACAAACGTTATTGGAGTGTAGAACTCATGAGATGACACTGGATTTCATATGTAATGTAGATATGGTCTACGCAAATTGGCTCTTTAGCCCTACAGTTTCAATTTGTCTTAGGTGTAAGATAAGTCGATGCAAACTAAACGCGAAAAAGTTTGGAGTGCTTTGGCTTATCGATTTTCCAACTATGATAAAGACAAGTTTTTTAACATTGTTAACTCTTAGATAACGTAGCTCTAGTAGTTTTTTTTTACAACTGAATAAAATTTATCTAGTAATTTGCCTTTCTTAATTTAGTGAATGTGAAGAGGTCCATTGGCTAGATCCATTAATAGGTTATTTACTGAAGTACACTCAGAAAAAGCGTACTATTATTTTGCCAATAGTACAAGTATTAATTTTATAGTACATTTTTTTCATACTAAAAGAATAGTTTTTACTCTTTTGTACAATTGATTTAATGAAAATTATACTATTAATTTAAAACTGCACTGTGAATTGATACTACAGTAAATAGTATTAAACAAAATTAAATCCATTGATTTTTTTTGGATCGAGTTCCCTAGGATTTTGCTTTTATTTTACTAATCAGCTTATTATAGAAAGAAGTCTTCGCTTGCATATTTTAATAGAATAAATTTTTAAAATTAATAATATTTATTAATATTGTATAAGTTAGTACAAAGGCGTATAATATTGAAAAGTGTAAGTATAATGTAGGTACAATACTTAAATAATGGAGAAAATGTGATTCGGAAAATATGTTTTCTATGGATTTTTCTATACCACATTAATTTTACTAAAGTGTAATCAAAACGTAATCGAAAAGATTATTATTACGAGTAGTTTAAATATTAAATTGATTTGTAAATTAAACTCGAAAATTCCATTAACAGTTAAAATTGGTGATTTAAATTGGTTTGAGAATTGATAACCAATATTGTTGATCTTAAATTTCTTGCACCCCTCATTTTGTGAGTTCATAATATTTCGAAACTTTAACCCGTGCTGCAATTTTTAAAAGTTAAATCGATGAATTTTTCATAATCGAACCCTCCTATAAACCGAATACTACTTCAATTGGCGTAGAAAGCGAATTAAACCAATTAATTTGTGGCAGATTCGGGTTAGAGGAACAGATTTATCATCGTGTTGTTGGTAAGAAATGTTGCTTTAGGCATATCCATATACCAATAACCTATTATTATACACATGACTTTAGTATCTCTATTTTTATTTTAAATCATGATTTTAATAATGAAAGTTTATTAGTGACCACCGAATCTGATTTATGTGATTAATCTGATTTATCTGAATAGGAACAAGAGCGAAATTTAGATTCCATTTAAATTGACGAAGGAATGATGTAAATATTAATTTTATTACATTTTAGGTCAAATTAGGATGTGATCATTATTATTGACTATTTATAAATATTGGTGGCATACATTTAATCTATGTCTTATCATACGTAAGTTTTATATTCTTGTTGATTATTATTAAATTTGTTTCCAGGCCAGTACAGCATCTATTTAAAGCTCTTGTAGAGAGTGGAGTGCAACACAATTGCCTGAACCGGAACGAGTTGCATCAACATCATCCTCTCCTCAGAATGAAACATCTGGTATTATTGAATAGTTGTGAATAGTAAAAAGTTAACGCCCATACAGGATATAACAGTTGTAACTGATGTTATTCTTTTTTTTTTTTTTTTTTTTTATTATTATTTATTTATTTATTATTAACAATAATTTTTGTTTTTCGAACTACACACCCCATTTTGAGCATAAGTTCATTCATAATGAGATGTGCAGTTCTTGAATTTATTATTTATATTAAAATATTAGTCCTAGATTGACAGCTTCGCATTCTACATAAATCATCTTTACGGTTTTGCTCATTGTGTAGTTGGGAGTTTTATCTTGACTGGAACTGCCTGAATGGAACTGCCATTATTATAAGCTGGGCCAGTTTATCATGGACCAGTTTTACCAATTAGTGATGCGAAGCAAAATTTTAAATTTTGATAAATTATATTCTTTTAAAAAAGTAAAATTTTTTCACGCCTGTTTGACACGAAAGTCATGGCTTATTCATTCTGTCTTCCCAAATGAATGTAAAATGTGGCCATCTTTTAACTAACGTTATGCTCTGCATTACTACAAATTTAATATATATTTTATACTTCTTACTTTGCTTAAGGCACATATTCCCGTGTAGTCGAAGAAAGAGACAACAAAATTTTACACAATGATACTTAGTTAGGTATACTAGAAACAAAATGAAATGTGAAAAACGTTCTGTTTGCACTTTAAAATTTGGTTTGAGTTATTTTAAATTTTAATTTTAACTGTGTATCATTTTTCTGTCACTTTATGCTACTAAGAGCTGTTTACATCTTTATTTAATAAATTCGTTTCAGGAATATTATTTTCAGAAACGAGGCCACGGGCTAAACTCAACTGAAAAGCTTCATGACAAAGCTGTTGTTGCGAATACAAAAATCGAAGTTTAAAGAAAACAACTGCTAACGTTCAAACAGGTATACTTAGATATATTCATTACAATAAAATGCTTTATATATGTAAACATAATATTGTAAAAATATATGTAATATATTTAGATAACCAAGCATTAATCAAAAACCTACCCACACTTGAACCTTAAGTCTCAGAAAGTGATTCAGAAGTGATTGTATGGTTGGAACACAACAACGAATCTTGGTCAACTGTTGAATGGAAATGGAATGGACCCAAGTAGTTACTGCTAGACAACATTATATTAAAACAGGGCTCAAACTGTATTAAAAAACTGGCCACTTTTTAAACATAGCTGTGGACATACATTGGTAAATAAATTTTAATGCATTCAAACATTTTGTAAATAAAAATATTTTGTAAATTGTCTAGGTCGATGTTGATTATATGATATTATACGGGAGTAATTCGTCTCAACTGTTTTCTTTATGGCCGTCATTTGTGGAAAAAAATTTAACATATTTCCCAAAACATATTAAAGATAAAAATTCTTTGGGTATTTTAAAAGAATTAGAGAATAATATTGATGAAAGTAAGATTCTTTATAGTTTTTATCTTTCTTACTATTTATTATTTACAATTATACCATTTTTAATGTTTATATCAAGATTCGCGTGATTATCTACAATTTTTTATTTTGCATGCAATATTAAAGCCACCGATAGTAAGCGTGAGGAAAAAATGTGGCAGAAAGAGAAAATGGAAGCCATTAATAATAGATTCTCAAGAATCTAGTATTTTGTATTGTATTTCGCATAAGGTTTAACGTTTCATCCTGTAATAAATGTGATCGGGAAAAAGTAAATTTGCAATATTTTTATGAATACTACGACGGTATACAATACAAATTTAATTCATTTTTAAAATGTTTGGACATTAATTTTAAACTTTTCCACGATATGAATTTTTAGTACCCTGTAGAAGGGAAAAATGTATATAATTTCATAGAATATTTTTTTTTAATTTTAAAACTGAAAAAAATTTAAACGTAACGGCCATCCTTGAATTTCTAAAACGTAGTTTTTAAATTTCTATCAGTTTTAAATATTTGTCATTTCATAAGTTTTATCTTTAATATTAATTATTTCGTTATGCTTGACTAATTGTTTTGGTGACAAATACCTATATGATAATATAAAGAAATAGTTCAAAATGAAATGTTTTTTGTGCCATAACGAATCTCTGATGTTTGCATCATCGAAACTTTTAATAGAACATTTCAAATCCTCTCACATTAAAAGATAACTTCAGTAAGTGTTAGGTCATCCTCCAGTTTCAATGAACTTAGAACAAATAACGTCAGTAAGTGTCAGGTCTTCCTTCAGTTTCAATGGACTAACCTTTGCATTATCTTTACATAACAACAACAATTTTAATAAGAAAATCGTTTCTGACATTATAGAGCAGGTACAATCTAAAGTAACAAATCCTCCCATTGAAAATATATCGAAACAACTTCTACCTTTAATTGAAAATAATGAAAATAGGACAATGACCAAAAATATTTTAGACCAATTGAAGCATCATATTCATACTATCAAAACAGAATATAAACTACTTCAAGACTTGGAGTCTGTTGGATTGTTTCTTGATGAAGAAGTTTGTGAAATTATTATTAATCATTCGCCAGCAATAGTCACCATTAAAGTGACTGATGTCATTATGCCTTTAGAATTTCAAATGACAAAATATTTTGAATGTAGTAATATATTGCATCAAACGTTAGAAAACATTGACCTTAGCAAAAATTCTTCAGGTAGTTATGCTAATTTAATAAATGGAGTAGCATGCCAGAAAAAGAAATCTATTTTTGACGGAAAATTAATAATTCCATATATTTTATTTTTAGATGATTTTTGCATCGACAATCCTTTAGGTTCACATGCCAAGGATCAATCCATCTGTGGCATTTATTATACATTTCCCACAATTGCAAAACATCAACTTTCAAAATTAAATAATATATTTGTTGCTGGATTTTTTAAAATAAAAGACCAAACTTCTTTTGGAAATTATTTTTCAATAAAACCCTTTGTAACTCGCATTAAAAATATAGAGACCGTTGGTCTAGAAATAAAAGTAGATAATAAAATTTATCAAATTCATTTCATTTTAGCATTTGTAGTGAGTGACAATTTGGGTCTTTATTCGTATTTAGGATTTTCTTGCAGTTTTAATTCTAATTACTATTATAAAGCTTGTAAAAGAAGTAAGAGTGAAATACAATCAGGCATAGTAGAGCATAAAAATTCATTTCGTAATATAGATAATTACGTAGTTGATGTTATGACTAATAACGAAAAACTTACTGGGATAAGAGAAAATTGTGTCTTCAACGACATTGAATCTTTTCATGTAACAAGCAACGTTTATTTTGAAATCATGCCCGACATTTTCGAGGGAGTTTGTAAATAGGACATACCAAAAATTAATATTTCATAAAAAAATCTAAATATTTAAAGTTAGATATTTTAAATAACCTCAAACAAATGTTTGGCTACGGAGGAACCGAAATTGGTAATATCTCTCCACCTTTACAGTTGCCTACACTAAAATTATGAACTTTAAAAATGAACGCTCGAGAAACTATGACTTTTATTAATTTCTTACCTTTAATGATAGAAGACCTTATACCTGAAGGTGATGTAATTTGGAAGTTTTTAATTGTATTGGTTAAAATAATTGATCTAGTTGTACTACCACAAGTAACTGAAATGTAAATTAAATCTTTGGAACATTTGGTATCGAAACATAATGCATTGTACATCGAATTGTTCAATGAATCATTGAAACCTAAGTTTCATTTTTTGCTACATTACCCATATGCAATTTGCATGTGTGGACCATTAAAACATTTATGGTGTATGCGCTTTGAAGCACTGCATAAACAAAACAAAAATACTGCTAGAGCTACTAATTCCCGAATTAACATTTCATTTACACTTGCTGTCAAAACCAGACTTAAATTTGCACATTTAACAAAATATATTGGATATAATCCTTTCTAAAGCTTATTGTATTGATTAAGTAAAATTTAGAAGAAAAGTTTATAAAAAGAGCTTTTATTTAACAAAATCTAGCGAACAGTCGGTTTTACTCTATGAACTTGTACAAATTATTTTACATAATACAGATATTTATTTTGTATGTAGACAATGGCTTCTAAATTATTTAAGTGACCATTATCAGGCCTACATAGTGCATGGCTCTACAGAGGTATATTCAATATATTCTGTACTTGAATTTGATGGCCCACCAATCCATTTGGAGATACCTCAATGATGGATAAAAATCATTCCAATTTAAAAAAAAATTAAAAGTATTTACTTATATATTAATAAAGTAATAAAAATAAATTGAATAATTTACAATTGTTGTCTAATTAATTATGTAACATAGTGTTTTAGTTAAAATTTGTATATGTATATGTTACGGTTAAAGTCCGAAATCGGCGAACATTTACCAAAATGTGAACCGAAGTGTACCGAAATCCATTAATAGATTCTATATAATCCGTTCCCACATGCGGCACGCAGTGCGACATGTTTGCTTATCCCGGCTCCTACGTCCCTTGAAGTTGAAATCTAAAGCCCCTCGGAGAGTTACCGAAGCCGTTAGCCTTTACAATTCTAGGAAATCATTCTAGGGTCTACTACAAAATCATTCTAGGGTCTGCTACGAAATCATTTATTAATAAAAAAAATTAAAGAGTAAATGTGAATATAGCCTAAATTTGCAAGTAAAAGTAGATTTACATTAGTAGAGCATACATTTACCAAAAGGATAAGTAAATGTCGACATTTACCGGTAAATATCGACATTCGCCGCATTCCGGCTTTAACCGTAACATAATAACTAATAATATTGAAATGAAATTATAAAATAAAAAGTTTATGAACATATTTGCTACGATTTGTTTGTTTATTTTTTTTATTTTGGAAGGAGGACAGTTATGGTACAGTCCTCTCTCATTAATGGTACATAAAATTATGGGTTTAAAGTATCCTAAAATTAATAGAAGAAAACTATTAATGTAATAGCAAAAATGATTAATTTTACAGTATTTTTCTCTGAGTGTTGTCTTTGACTGTTGTCCTCAATCCATTAAATCGACTAGTTTCGTTTTCTCCAATTGTTTTATTATTCCGAATGTACCGCACGGAGCGTTAACTACACCTCGAGGCACTTTGTTTTGAAAAACTTGTATTATTTTGGTGTTAGTTTTCTTTGTGCAGCACCAGACCTGTATTCTATTATTTCATACAGGCTTAAGCACTTGTTGAAATAATAGCAATTTATTTTCAGTTGACAATTCGAAATTTTTCCGAGCAGCCAATATATTTTTCGGTATTTGATATTAAGTTCATCTTTTTCCTTTTTAACGTGCTCTTTAACGTCCAGGTATCTTAGGTTATCCCTAGATATTTAGCCTTATTTGCATACGGAATCTGCTGACCGGTAATGATTAAAGGATTGTAGCTGACTTGTAGATTAGTAAAATTCACATGCGTGGCTTTTGATTCATTGAGCCCGATACATCACATTTTTTCCATTTTATGATTTTAGAGCAGTTTACGAAGAGGCTCCAACACACTATCGGGAAGGACTCCTGCCAAAATTATTTTTAGCTCGGAATATTCTTCTTCATATTTCACCCGAAAGTGTCGATTTTCTTTGTATGATTTTAAAATTCTATACTACTGGTTTGGTAAATCTGTATGTAATTTACTTTCTTTGTTTTCATGTTTTTAATTTCAGCTTTAAGTTCTTTCAATGTTACAGACCTGATATCTTCGATATCAGATGTTCTTGACATACCAGCAGTGTTTTCATAACTGGTCTGCCGACCTAGAGGTTGAAATGTTTCTTGAAGATGTTCAGCAAACAGGTCAGCCTTACCTTTCGTAGAAATGGGCTAGAACTATTTCTTATCGTTTGTTTTGATTGGGGGATCTGCGTTTTTAGTCGTTTTAATCCTTTTGTTGCTTTCAGAGGAAATAGTATCTTTAGTTGGAGCTAGAGAACAAAACTATTTTCTAAATGTTTTATTTTTCACTTCTTTCATGAGTGTCTTATGTTTGGTACATAAGTTGTTTAAGGTGGTTTTATCTTTAAACACACGCGTAGTTTGCCATTGCTTTCGGGCCTTTCGTTTTTTCTGCTCTAGTTCTCTTACTTCGATTAGGTAATTCACAAAGTTTTCTTTCCTGGATGATAATTTGGGGGTCAATTCCCAAGTGGACCATTGTTTGACATCAAGGAGACTGTCTAGTTTCTGTTTTATTTCATTTTTGCTTTTGATTCGTACTTGAATTTCTATTCTTTCCTCTACGTAGTTGTTTGTGAGCTGAGCTGAATTTATTTTTTCTATTACATTTTCACTAATCGTCACAATAACAGAACAATGATCCGATATTACACTCATAATTTTCTAAGAAAATGAAGCGTTTCGATATAACGTCGGAAATTTTGTTAGAATCAAATGGCCAATACGCTGGACTTCCTCTTCAGTAAAATTCACGGTTTGAGTACTGGCCTGCTGCAAGTAATTCTTTGACTTTTGGAAACGACAAAATTGAACCCCAGAATGTGTTTTTGGCTTGAAAGTCACCTCTGATAGTGAAGTTACTTCCTAAATACTGGAACAAGTTAATGTAATCTTCATATGAGCTGCTTGTAAAATGTGTTTCTGGTATTAAACATATATCAATTTTTACAGTATTTAAAAATACTAAGTTCTGCTTGGTTTTAAAAATAATAAGTTAGTGCTCTGGAATTATGAATTGAACTATATATTGCAGGCATTATTTCGCATTAGCTATTTTAGAACTTGGTATTTCCAGCAGATTGATTCGATCCAGAAGGCTCAAGGCTATTTAAAATGGCTTGAACAATTCTCGTTAAACTGTTCAACACTTTGCATGATAAAAAATATTATTTTGAACCAGACACATCAAAACAGTCAGTTAAAATAGAGGGAAGGAACACATAACCAACTGACATTTAAAACAACATGAAACGCTGATTTTGTAAAATGACAGATATCCGGTATTTTTAGAAATAAAAAAACTAAAAGGTAAGTTTGGTTGAATGCTCGCAAACAGCACAAATATTTATATCATATAAAACTTGATAAATCTTTTATCGGAAACAGAAACCGATAGAAAATTAATTACTATAGATAAATTCTAAAGTAAACAAAGACTGGTGTGTCTTTTACAAAACAGTAAGTTTCAAGGATTCGATATCTACTATATATGGTGCCTTAAGTCATTATAATTTATAGTTATCAGCTAATTAAAACTAATACCTGATTTACAACTCATATTATGAATCTACTTCAGCACTAAATGCGTATAAAAGTGGTCCAATGTAAGTACTCGTAGACATCGAGTGAACATAAATATAAATAAACAATTTTTTCACTTAAAGTCACAACTATATAAATAGCAAAGTACGCCGAATACATAAATGCAGTCCAAACTATCAACAATAACAAAAACAGAATTAAAGCACATTTTACAAATATACACAGAAAACCAACAAATTTACGATACGATGCAATAACATTGTCATAAATCTTACAAACCAAAACCCATAACTTTTATTTTTTAGTTTTTGTCGTTAAGTCGGTATGGAGGAAGAAACAATCTATTTAACAGCAAACACAAAACCAAAAAAGTAGTCGTCCTTTGACTGAACCAAAATCAAAAATAATATCGCGCGGTTCATTAGAAATTCATACGATCGCTTCAGACACACAATTTATATGCAATTTATAATTAGTAACCATGGTTCGATTTATCGCCAAAAATGCTTAAAACCAGTTTAGCAGATGGACTATGTGTGATTAGGTACATATTTAGATTGTTACGTCATTTGCAATCGTATATATACATGATGTATGCACATATTTAATGAGTTAGTGTGTAACGCATAGCTATATTGGTAATATTATTCAGCATATTCAAGCAGGTAGTTTTACATATGCAAATTACTTGTTACTAATTCGATTAGTTAATGGGTAGGTTTGACATTCGTATCATTTTGATAAGTATTTGATTATAAAAAAAATTGAAATTCGGTAATTTTTGGAAAACCAGCATATAGATACAACTTTACTAGATTGTTGCTATTTTATTTAAAAAATTTATAATCAATTTTCAGGTCATAACTAATAAATTGTAGCTTTTGGGTACATGTTATTATTATGCTTTCGTTCAGTTCAATAAACAACCTGTTACCTTAAGAGAATTATGAAACATTCTCTTTGTATCTTCGGTAAATGAATTAATAATTGTGAACTTAGTATTACTCTACCTCCTTTCTCAACGCAGTATGATTGAAGGTTATTTGTGATCTGTGATAAAACTAAGATATAAATATTTACTATTGTATAAATTATGTTGAGTAAACTGGGTATTTGAGCCACGCATTGAACATTGACTTAGTTGTGCATTCAGTAGTAAGATATCTTATATATGGGGTAACCACATGGTATCCAGCTTTAATTTCACTAAGCAACTGGAAAATATTGAAATAATTCAAATGAAAAACGTCCTTGCGTATGTTAAGCAAAACGAGAGTGCATTCATTAGTTGTAAAAGTGCATTCATTAGTTGTAAAATTTTAAATAAATTTTTCAAAATATTCCGAAGAATTTTAGAGCCACAAGGCACTCTTTTTTTAATCAATTAATTATATCAGATAATTCAGACAGTTTTTTATGGTTGTTTTACCAATTTTCTTTCGGAAATTTAAGATACACTGATGGAATATCAAATAAAATCCTTGTTTTACTATAGTAAAACGTTTCATATTTTTGCTGATATTGCTTTAGCTAGTTGCGACAGTTCTATTGAACTACAGATATTTTACGTGAAACAAAAATTATTTCAGTTGTTGCGTGACGATCATCGTATTTTTAATATCCGCTTGCCCCAATGGGCTCTTTGTGGCCTTGAGTGCGGAACCTTAAAGGGTTCCAGCCAATTTTAATATAATATCAATGAAATATTTAGATGTAAAACACCACAAAGCCTAGATCAGGCACTCTATTCTTGAATTTCACATTTATGTGCCATTGTTGACAACTGTCAAAATTCAAAAAAGCTTTCGGAAATTTTAAATGACGTAGTCTTGAACTTCTTCTATCTAGAGAATTTTTTGTCGCTTGGGTAAAAGTATGAGAAAATGATCGATTTAGATGAAAAATAGATGAAATAACCAACGTGTTCGGCGATTGTAAAAGTTAAAGAAAGCGATACAAAACTTATTAGTACTTGTATTAATTCAAACATATTTTTGTATTTAAGAATTTCTTGAATTAATAAATATTTTTGAATTAAGAATAGTTCGGCTAGTGTAGCAACAAATGATTTTTGTATTTAAAAATGACATAATTACAATTTAATTAGAAGCAAATGCATAAATTATAGCAACAAACGATGCAGAAGCTATATTACAATACCAATCCATCATCCAGATTGGTATCATCCTACCTGCAGTCTAAAATAAGTTAGAAGCTTATATAGATTCAACTCATTTCACTATAACTGTCACTTATTAGTTCAATTGTTATCGCTTTCCCGATTTTAACTTATCACTTTTTCAATTCAAATTGAAATTCTACGCTTGCTGTTCGCGTATTTATACTAATGCACCCGTGCCTACTCTAGGTCATAGTAGAAGTTTTCTTTTGTTTATTATTTCGCATGTATACTGAGTTCATTCTGCTTTTCAATTATAAACATTTAGTTTTTCTACTGACTCAAAAAGGTCACCCATGTCCGTAACAATATAGTTAGTTGAAGTTTTCTTTCGGCTAGTAGTAGAGATCATTTTGATGGCCGGCCCTTTGTATTCAATCCATCTAATAGATCAACATTCTCCTCTGGTATAATGTACACATACTCGTATAATGTAATACACGATGTCTGAACAAGTAACGAACTCTCATATTCAAATCACCATGTTTCTTTCCATTTTCTATACTGCCTTTTAAATCGGTAGAAGCATCGACGGTCGTAGACGTAACCAGGATCATCTATGTCGACATTATTTTTAAGATTGGGTCTAAATATATTGATAACTTACCCAATAAATAATAAATACCAAAATATATAAGAAACAATATCGTGGTTATGGAACGTGTGCGGTTATTCATAGTTACATGGGGAATTTATATGTGAAAATAACAAAGGAATTTAATGAGACTATTTCCAATTGGGCCAAGCAGCTTAAATTATCATAATGAAACTCTCTCAATACTTCGTTCATTTTATTTTTTAATAGTTCCCATTACTTGTTAAAGATGATGTAAATCGCGAGTCTCACTGACTCTTGTAAAATTTTACCTTAGTACATTTTGATATGTTGATCTAGACCACGAAAAGTTATTATATCACGTTATTGTGATATTGTTGTAAGGCTTAACTTTTTTATAAAATTATGTTTAAGTTTTCTTTTCTATTTTCAGCTGTCTCAAAGTTGTTGAGTACATACAACTGAAGACTGGTTTAACCCTTAATTTAAATACGATCTCACTCCAACTTTAATTTGTTTTAGCTCTTCTACACTCTTAAACTGATTTTCACCAGAACTCAATTTTTCTAACTTCTGCATAGTTGACAAAGCTACTGGCCTTTTTCACGCCAAAGAATTGCACAGTAAACAACAATCACGATTAAATGTTACTTATTTAACTTTAATGTACGTACATATTTATGTACTTTGTTATGATTGGCATTTTTGGTTTTCAACTATAAAAACAATTGACCGTGATCTTCAGACGCAGCATAGTTAAGTGAAAGGAGGACATGTTCTTGAAATGGTGTATTAATTAACGTGATATGAATTATTTTAATCATTATTTTGTGATACGCAAAATTACTATCTTGACCCTCGTAATTGTCTCCATATACAATAGTTAACAGTAGTTTTATTGTTTTCACAGTAGCATGGTGCTTTACAGAGCAATCAATATTTTAAAAACACATCGAGCAACTCTGAACGAAGGTAAGAGATATATAAATCATGTGTGAAGGTGAAAACACTTTGATTTGAATATGTCTACGAAAAGTGATAGACTGAGTGGCGTTATACGATTATGACAAATACATAATAAAGATTATAAATAACCATAATTACAGTTACGTCGATATATGTAATATAATGACATGCATCCGATATATATTCATAAATAATATAGTAAAAAGAGAATTCGAAATTTAATCAAACTTGCGAAATTGGTTACAGAAAACTAATCTGCTTACTATATTATCACTATCAACCATTTTATTCCGTACAAACGACTACGTTTTTCTGTATGCGTGATATAGCGAAATTTCGAATGATTACAAAACTATTTTAAGCTCACCCCGAGCTCATTCATGTGTGCTGTAATAAAATCATTTTAAGATACGATTACAAATTTTTCGTATTTCAGCTCTTTCTCGCGCATAGTGTGTGTATATAATATTTAGCAGCTTACCAAATTTAGCACTCGGTTTAGCGGCAAAAAAAGTGAATGCATTGTTTTTATTTCTTTGCAAAACCAATAAAACCCAAAATCTATAAACTAAATCTGTCTTCTTCTTATTCGCGTTTTCTGTATCATAAAAAAGTATAACAAATAAATTATCTTGCAATTTTTTTTTGTGTTCGTTTAATGATGTCTAAGAGAAAATAATTTATCGAATAATTTCAAAATTTAAGGTAGGTGGGAGTTGCTATGATAAAATATCTTAGAGGTAAAGCAAAAAACAGTTTTATTGTGTTATTTAAATTAAGTTAAAGAAAACCGTCTTTCTAATATTGATTGTTTGTATATTCGACAAAAATGTACTTGTAACGCAAAGTAATGGTACCGTGTAAATTATATAATGCGAACGATTAGAGTTGAAATCGATTCAAATTTTTAATACGATGATAAGGTCGATCATTACACTAGTTGTATGTATGTACATTGTAATCTTTCTATGATGCCAATTAATTTAATAAGAAAAGAACAATAAAATATTTATTAATGTTTATACTTTGAGTTTAAATATCAAATTAGTAATTTAGTTAACGGGCATTGCAATTTAATATCCATTTTTATAAATATATTTAATTTTTACCAAACAATTTTACCTTGATCATAATAATTTATGCTCGTATGTAAAATTGACCTCTCATATATGAAATTGAATTAATCTATCGATTTGCCTAATGTGCTCGTGTCCCATGTCAGCGCATATACGAGTATGTATTGTACGAGTAAATAATGGAAGATTTTAAAACTGAAAGTTTTGATCTATCCAAATCAATTGAAAATATTTCGATTTGTTTGTCCTTAGTGCGAAAACGAACCCATACTCTTTTAAAGGTTCAACCATTTGGTAACTAATCGGCTCATTATATAACATAAATGTAAAAGTAAATTACTTTTAACCTGATGATAGGACCTGCAATCCCGATTCTGTTAAAATTACTAAGCTTTTATAGCTACGACTTGTCTTAAGCATTAATTACAATTCTGATTTGTGATACACGTAAAAGTTAGTTCTAGAGATTTTCCAAAGTGTTTTGGAGAGTTACTCGTGTCATCCAATAATATTTAATTTTCTAAAAATATTTTTATACTTAAAATATAACAATTTAAAAAAAAAGCTTTCTAATAAATATAGAAAAATATTGATAAAAATAATATAAATAATTACGTAATTTATTTAAAACTAACTTAAGGAATTTCCAAAATTACTAAACCAAATTAATACACATTATTGTATAGCAAGATTATGACCATAAAGAACACCTATGTGTTGATATTACTGAAGACTAGATAAGAAAGTCGAGAATAGGAAACTAATAAAATTAGAGAAGATCAACAACAACTTATTTTTAATAAATATTTGAATCCCTTTATTCCCGTAATAAAAAGGAAAGCACATTGCTAAATGTGGGATGAAGATTCGGCTGGCCGTGGTTTGAATGAGATAGCATCATGACTATTGTTTTGATTAAAAGAAAAATACAATAAGTTTATTCGATGTTGATGTTAATGGCCAACAAAAGTTGGGATTGGAACTATTGATCATAAATTTCTTGAAGTTGGGGAACACTCACATAGGGAAGTGCGATCAGGAACACGGGCGTGGGTATACAAATTCAATATCCACGAGAATGGTTCCAATTAATCCGCAGGCATATGCTACCGAACTTAATGTTCATACTGTGCGATTCGTATATAATCGTATATGTATGTTCAATCGTGACGCGACAGTGCTAGCGAATTACAAAAACTCGAAGTATCGATTTTATTAATTGATTGATTGTGGCGTGGTGATAATTGTATTTGCGAATTATTTCGGTTATTCTGAACGCCAACATTACTCCCCCGCAAGTGAATTTCCTCCTCCGTTTTTTTATTATGATTATGAGGTTTTCGTCCATTAACAATGCATCGGAGGGTTTTTATTTAAACAGCTTAATTGTTTGTAAATGATTTTGATATTATTTTGTCTTTTTGGCACATTTGTCAGGTTTGGCTGACAAACGTCGATATAGATTTTAAAATTTGTTTGTATAACAGCAGTTTGTTGTGGATCGCTAGTTCAGATTGTCCCCTCCCAAGAGCCAATGGATTTTTGCTATATTTTATATTTAGTGTATCTCTTTTCATTTTGATGTGTTCCTTCCATCTAAGTTTAATCTTAAGTCATACCGAGATATTTAGCTGTTTGCATGCGGTACTACTATCAATGTAAATTATTAACTATTAGATTTGTAAAGTTCACTTAAATTGATGTTGCTTCATTTGATTTAATTCGCTATTTCTTTGCCCAATACATATAAGGTTAAAACATATCCAAATCGAGGACGTGCGGTTATAAGTAGAATACTTAACTATATCCAATTGTTGAGTTCAGAGCAGCATATAATAAACAAATGTTTATTTGTTAACATTAACACAGGACATTTTTGAAATTAGTTTCGAATTCTACTTAATATTTGTTCTTTATCACATTTCCGGTAAACAAAAGTGAGTTGCGATAGCATTTTATTTATATAGGTCCGATTTTCCTAACCATCTGCACATTGCATAACTCCATTCCAGCCTTAAGTGCTGACATGGAAGATGGGTCGGCTAATGAGTTCTGCACTCCAACAGGGGGTTAAAAGTTGAGTTCATTCACACCACACCACAGATCGTAATCTCATTGTGAAAAATCCCTTTTGCATCCTGCCCCTATCGAGATTCGAACCCGGACCCGGGTACCTCCCACTCCAACTGCCGCAGGTTTAACCACTGCGCCACCTGGGTCAGTTTATTTCTTTAAATACATTTATTTCATTTTTTAGATAGGCATAATGGTAAAAGAAAATTCAATATTTTTGATATTGAAATCGTTTAAATATTTAAATTATTAATCACAATTTATTTACCTACTGTACATTTGTTATACGAATACATTCATATTTTTGTCGATTTGTCGAAATCTTGACATTTATTGAAATCTTGAAAGCGTTGGCCGGTTTTCAGTTTCCGTTAAAATATAAAATGCACAAGTTTAACGAAGCTATCAACCTTTACTTGAAGGGTTGCGCATTGGGTGCAGGAGCTCTGATAGTTACAAGGAGCTAGAACAGTCTAAAATTTTATGTTAACATTTTAAAGGCATAAAAAAATAATAATCTATGGCTTTAATTAAAGTAAACGGTCCCAATCGAGTTCCAACCAAGACCTTACGAACCATTTATACTTATTACTGCATATTATAAGTGGTCAAGCCCAACTAATGTTTTTTAACACATAATCGCTTTTCATATTATCCGGTGCATCTTATTTAAGGTCAATGGTGAGAAAGGAACTCATGACCGCGGCTTGATGAGAAACACTCTTAACCATTAATCTACAACCGGTAACATTAAAAATATACTGATACATATAGAAAAAATGTAAACAAGTTGCATTTCTAGATAATTACATTAGACAAAAAATAAATAATTTTTTCGCAACGTAATTTTAATTTATAGTGTAGTATAATTTAATTATTCCATCTAATTCATCGATTTTCTAGTAAATAATAATACTAAGAAATAAATATAGTTGAAATTATAAACAAAACAAGGATTACAATTCACTTGCACTATGGTACAGTGTCCACCATTATTTCTTTAGTGCTTGAGAAATAACTAAATGGTTGCAAGAAATGAAAACATTTATACAGTAAAACCAACCATACCAAAATTATGTTCCATATATGGTCCAATAAATCTACTGAAAAGGTGAAAATTGCTGATAAAAATGCCACTTAGAAGGATTATGTGATCAATTTTCCCTTTTATCTTTCGAAAGGCATTTCTCATCTGTTGACTAAATTAATGTTGAAAAATTTGTATAACGCTAGATATTCACTATAGCATCACTACAATCGGCTAGCATCACTACTATCGGCTTTGCGTTTTATTTGAATACTAATGAAAAATTTGTAAAAAGGTTTATAAAAATATAAGTAGGGAGCGCTTTGAAATCTAACATTACAAAATATAGCAAGTACAGGGTGTCCGCCGGGAAGGTATACTACTTTGTTTGTTTATAATTTTTGATTAAATGAAAGAGAATGGATCTTATATTGATAAATGTTTTATTTAATGTCGGCAATTATGCATAGAATACAATATCAGATAAATGTCCGCCTCTGTTAGCCTCACAAATGCAAGCCATTTAGAGCACATTTTTCATTACTTTCTCACAGATTTCACACGGTATTTCATTAATTTAATCATGAATATTTTGTTTGAGTTGCTCAAGCGTTTCTGATTTGTTTGCATAAGCCTTGTTCTTCAGATATCCCCACAAAAAGAAGTCGGGAGCAGTCAAATCAGGCAACCGTGGAGGCCAATCAACATCACCATTTTTTTAAATATGATACCATATGTTAATCAAACCCAAAGCATACAGTTGTTGCGTTAAAAAGTGTTCAATCATTGTTTTGATTGATTGATTGATATGACTGTAGGACCAAGCGCTAGGCAAGATTCCCGGATAACGCCGGGCCTATTCCTACAGCCGTTTACATAAAACGATAGGTAAGGATAGGAAGGTATGTTAGTTAGGAAAGAGCGACCCGGTTACAGACACCATGACAGTCGGTACTAAACTACTATTAGCAGACAATCACAAGACAATCACAATTCTAATCTACTAGTCTGGAATCGCCAATCAGCATTCTCCAGTCCGCAACACCTATCTGCTCTGCTGTCTTTTGAATAAAATCAAAACTAACTTAAAATTAAAATTCTAAAATAAATTTATTAGTTAGTCGCTCAGGAATCTGCCACTTAATTACTTAATTTAATTATTTATTTCAACTTCCATCCGCACAACTAACTTATTAAAACATAAGTACAAAACTCTGAAAGAAAATTTATTAAGTTATAGATCAGGTATCTGAAACAATTTATTTAATATGGTATGATAGTTTAAGCCATCCATTACAATAGTATGACGATAATTCTGTAACATGCTTATAGATTTATTAATATGACATCTGTAAGAATTAATTAATAGTTTAGTAAATTAATTTATTATTTAAAATTTATAGCTAATCTCGAGGCTTTATTCCGAAACATCTATCTGCTCTCTTACTAATTCTGGCTCCAGTATCTGTAAGAATTAATTTTATAAATTAATTTTATTGTTAATTTAAGCTTATAACCAATCCACAGTGTCCAGTCCGCAGCACTTTTCTATTCTTTTACTAGAGTAAAAATAATAAAACATTAATACAAAATTCAATAATAAAATTAATTAATTTGTTGCTCAAGGATCCTTAATTTAATTAATTCCTTATTTAAACTCCAGTATCTAATTAAAACTTAAATAAAAACTCTGAAAAAAAAATTATTAAGTTATGGCTCAGGAATCTGTAAAAAATAATTTTAATTTTAATGATATGGTATGATGTACTAGGTAACCATCTGATTGTTTAACAAAAAATAAAATAAAATAAAAATCCTGCAACAAATTAACTTAAATTTATAATAAAATTAATACACTACAGCCAAGGTAATTACTGATTGATCCAATATATATCTAATCTAATAAACCACCACCTCGATTAATTTAAATATTTTTACTAGTCGTATGTTTATTATCCCTACTATGTAATATTTTCAATGGAACCTTATGAAGTTAATTTATATTAAACCTACAAAATGTACAAAAAATATTAATAAATCTATCACCAATACCATCTACACTGTAATGTAACGATATAAACATATATATACATAAACACACCTATACACATATACATAAATATATATACACATACATATACACACATATACATACACACATACATACACATATATGTATATACATATACTTACACATACATATATAGACATATACACATATATACACCTATATACACATATACACACATGTATACATACATACATATAATACATATATACATATATACACATACATACACACATACATGCATACACACATTGTAACCTCATGGCTTGGTCTCTGAGCCGTACAGTGGACGCACACTTTATTTGGGTAACTCTACGTCGGCTTGGGAGGTTCAGATTTCCACCAGTGTACAGGCAACCATGGTACAAAAATTCACTAAGTGTGCATATAATGAACAAACCTAAGTATAAAACGATATCAACAGAATTGATTAATCTAAACACAGTATGTAGAACACACCATTACACTATTAAACTTCCTTCCATTCACCTTACACTTTCAATGACACATTTCACTTAATTATCGCAAGGGAAAGAAAAAAATCATGGTATACGTGAACAGCAGAGATACAATTAGGTAAAAATTACTGGTAAGTATAGGAATAGTATTTATGTAAGTATTGTGGGTACAAATAATTAAAGGTGAGTATATGTAAAAAAAAAATTTTAATACAGATCGTTGGTAAGTATATGGATAAGGTTTAAACTGAGTCGATGCCAAATTTAGTAAATCATTACAACATATAAATGCATACACACACGCACACACACATATATATACATA
This sequence comes from Tipula lateralis, assembly GCA_963932295.1. Taxonomy (NCBI): domain Eukaryota; kingdom Metazoa; phylum Arthropoda; class Insecta; order Diptera; family Tipulidae; genus Tipula; species Tipula lateralis. The sequence continues at coordinate 88,863,206 of OZ010736.1, forward strand.
TACACACATACATACACACCCGTACATATCTATATACATATACACACACATACATACACACACGCAAAACGGAAAGCCGAAAACCATCAATCCACAAAAAATTACAACACTTCTTCGTAGCGGCGCTTACTCGTCAAAATACAAACAGAAAACAAGAGGAACAAAACACCACTTCAACCCCTCCCATGTATGGTTCCATGCCTGTGTTAGCAAACTTCAACCCGTTCCGCAGCCAAAATTTGTGTTGAAAAAGAACATCAAAAATATTTTCCCCTCCGTAACAGTCTATAGGTAAAAACATAAGGGACGAATAAATTTTGACGTTACCATGTATCGTATAAACACCGTGAATATGATTCCGATCCAAGCACTCTTCTACCGACCATGTTATCCCAAATATGGAAAATCAGGTGTTCTCATTCGATCATAGATGTCACCTTTTACTCTATTCCACTCAGCCCAACCGACCACATTCACATTTACGCACAACCGATCCCTAAAATATATTACACATCACAATTATACGTTGTTTCGCAGCCAGTCTTTTAAGTAATAATTCGAAATATAACATATACGGATTTATTAAAGTGGAAGCAATTCTTAAACAAAAATCCACTTATCATTTAATGTGGTGATCACAGTTTTCCTATGTAGTTTTTGTCATCTTAGTGATCATTTTTCAGTGTGTACAGTGTTCCTTTTTTTATGTTTATAAAAATGCCTAAAAACAAAATTATTATTATTCCGTCGCAAGCCGAGTATAGTAATCCAATTGGAATTCGATTTATGTTTCGTATTTTTCATTGTGTTCTGTATCGTATCGTAATTCGTAACACCATGAAATTTGTTTGTTTTTTTTCGCATTGTGTTGCGTATCGCAAAATTTGTTTAACATGAAAATATATTTATTTTCCATTTTCTGATTTTCCACTTGCACATTTTTGATTATTAAACTCAAGTTTTGTTATCTGGACCTTGTTTCAACCTATTTTCCGCATTTGTAATAGGTTGCACATATTTTTAAAATAAAAATTTCACTGGAGCAAAAAAATGCGGTGTTTGTCATTTAAGTCGAGAAACAAACCCCTGTGGCGTTAAAAAGTGTTCAATCATATCACGATATCGCTCCCCATTCACAGTTACCGTTACGCCATTTTCATTTTCAAAGAAGTAAGGGATTCAATGATTCCTCCTGACCAAATTGCACACCAGACTGTCACTTTTAATGGATGTAAAGGTGACTGATGAATAATTTGAGGGCTTTCCATTGCCCAGAACCGACTATTCTGTTTATTCACATATCTATTCAAATGAAAATGTACCTCGTCACTTGTTATGATTTTTTCATGAAAATCAAGGTTGTCATGGGCGAGCTGTAACATCCTATTAGCATATGTACGGCGGCGTAAATGGTCTTGTGGAAGAAGCTCTTGGGTCAACTCAATCTTAAATGGAAACAAATGTAAATCCTTGTGCAAAATTGTGGCCAAACTTGTTGTTTGAAAACCTAGCTTCTGGAGCACGGCGTTGAATTGAGGTTGATGGATTGTTTTGAACATTTTCTTGAGCAGCAGTAATGTTTTCAGTCGATCTTGCAGTACGTTGTAGCCCATGCTTGAGCCTATCACCTACAGATCCTCTTTCTTCGAAATCATTCACTACACGATAAATAGTGCGTTTTGTTGGCACGTTGTTTCTCCCAAAAATTTCACATCTTCACAGAGATCAATTATTGATTTTGATAAAATGTTTTAAAGATTAAAACACGTTGGTTTATCGAATATTTTTCCAAAATATATTTGCCACGTGTCTACTTCACGACTGCCAAATATGAACTGTCAAGACTAACGTTTACCAAAATGGCGACAAAAAAAGAAGTATACCTTCCCGGCAGACTCTCTGTACATTATAAAATATATAGTTTGTTAAGTAAAAAATCATTTTACTTATTTACCCTCTCTTTACTTATCGTTTTATTTTTTGTTATCGTATTTCTTTTATTGTAATCTCATCAAATTAAACATACGAGCCTTTGACTTTTGATAAAAACTGTATGTGACACTAACAATATTGTCAAATCAAGCTTAAAGTTGTGCAGCAGTACTATCCGTCATAATGAGAGAAACTATTACTATTAGACCATTGTATTCCCGAGTTTATTTACTTATAAAAAGAGTCCAACGGAAAAAAATTAGCTTGGCTTTCGTATCAATCACATACCAAACCTAGTTGTTATCTACCACCAAAATGCAATCTATTTTGCCAAATGTGCTAAATTTAATCGATTTCCTAACCAAAATACTATTGTGACAGTTAAACAATTGGTTCTATCGTTAATTAACAATATTATTGTACAAAAATTAAAAATTCCACCATGGGAAGCAAGTATAACAGAAACTTTATATGGTTATTGGTTATAATAGTGCCTGTCAAATACAATTTACGAACTTACAAACCATGCAAATTCTTTTGAAGTTAAAGCAAACTATAAATGCATCTTTTCTTATACTATTACTTCTTTTTTATGGAGTAAGGTAATTAGCTAAAAATCAGTTAATTTCTATATACATAATCTACGATACATTTTATAAATAAGGTAACGTCAAAATGTCTTATTAAATATTATATATTTGGTTACTTATTGTTATAATAAAAAAAAACTTTAATTTAATTGAATTAAAGACCGCGCTCAAACATTTCATTTATTGTCTTTTAACATAAAATATAAATTAAACATGTATTTCAGAAATTTAAGTACCAACAATGTATTTATCGAACTATGAAATCTAAAATGCTAAAATATGGCAACCCATGTGTATTTATTCTATTATGTACAATGTATGTAGATGCATGCTGCATACTTATCTACGTATTATATTTCCTTATTATCCCTATTTATATGACCCACGTTGGGCGCCAACGTGTATGCTACCGAATGAATTTTTGATGACGTTCGCGAATTTACGGCATAGTCGACTTTTTTACTCGTAATTATAAATTATCTTTTTATAAATATTTTTTTTTGTTTTTTATTTTATTATATACTAAATGATTGGGTTAAAAATAAAATTATAATGAAAATGATGTTGATGTTCATAATTTTTTATTTTGTTTTATTTTTATTTTAATTTATCATAAATGGTACAACGACAACAACAATAAAATAGAGAAAAAAATAAAGACATAATATAAGAAGAAAATAACAAAAATGTTATAATAAGAATAGGGAGTGCTTTTAAAATGTAATGAACATAAAATACCGTTAAAAATATCTCACGATTCTTTTTACTTTTCTCAACTAGCAAAAAACTGTGCTGTGAGTTTTTTGTTATTTTGTTCTAAAAATGTGAAGACAAATAACGTACAGTAACAGGTTTAATACAAGGTTTTCTTATTCTATGTTTTGTTATATTTATTGTTAATTTTTTTTCCTTGCTCTCTGTGTTTTTTCGAGTGATCCAGTGTGTCATGTATACATGTACATATGTATGTACGTTTTAACATATGTCTGAATCACTATCACTTATCTGATAGAGTAAGATGCATGCAAACTTTGGTGCAATCGATAAATAGAAGGCATATACCTATAACTATAAAGAAGCCGTTTACAGATATTCTGCTGAGGTATCGGGTTTGTAAAAAAAATATTTTTTTTTGTAAAAAAAAAAATCCCGCTGGACAATTTCAGTGGAACTGGTATCAAATGATCTCAAATTTATAATTTTCTCAAAAGAGGCACAAATGTGGCGTTATGGAATTATAGCGGCTATTTTTCATTGCAAAATATTAAAATGTGTCGAACTATTTTTTTTAAAAATTTTTAAAAGCGGTTTATAAACATTAAAACTAGCTTTATTACAATTTAATTTGATTTATTTAATAATGAGTATTTCCCCCTTCCCCCTCCCCCCCGTGCCCCTATTACAGCTTCCATCCTTCTGGGCATACTAAGTAGAATGCTTTGTATCATTTCTTGCGGAATGGGATTCCACTCTTCTTGCGCTGCAACTCTCAGCTCTGCTGTCGAATCTGGTGCAAGATTTCTAGCTCTAAATACGGCGTTTTAGAATGTCCCACACGTGTTCAATCGGATTAAGATCAGGGTGGTCATTTTGTGGCGCTTTATCACATTTCGTGATAATAACTATGATATAATGAAATTGTCGTAGCTTACTGCAGGTTAAGTATGAATGAACAACTTCAAGTCATATATTGAAACGAGTAAAAAAGACGTCAATATATTCCATCTCGCTTTTACTTGTCAACATTTTATACTGTTAGTCATATGTCATGTTAAAATGATTTCCAATATCATTAATTAAGTTTACTTCCTATACTTACCCTATTAAAAAAAATTCTCACAACCTATTCAACCACTTCATATAAAAAATGGTATAATTAATTTCTGGGTTATGCGAAACGTCAATATATCACTCTAAAATAATCATTTCCCCTTAGAATTCATTATTTCCCCTTTATTGTTTATTGCACAGGGTTGTGTTTGTAGACTTATTTTAATTTTTTTATATCACGGAAAAAGTCTCCAACCGTGATATAAAAGTATGACAAAGCACCACAAAATGATCATTGTGATGATGACACAAAATGATGACTCATTGGTGGCCACTTAAGTGCACGAATGCCAATATCTTGGAGATATTGTCGTACCATTGCGGCAACTTGGACTGGAGCGTTATCATGCATTAACGCAAAACTGTCATAACCTATGAAGCCCGCATATGGCAAAACGTGATCGCCAAGAATGTTCCGAACATACCAGTCTGCATTCATCCTCAAACCAATCTCCACCAGCTCCGTACGGCCCTCTCAACTGATTCCACCCCAAAACATTATTGAACCTCCACCAAAGCTTACAGTTTGCACCATGTTACATGGTGCGCAGCGTTCTCCAACTCTTCTGTATACAAGATAACGTCCATCTGGTTTCCATAATTGGATTCTGGTTTAATCTGAAAAGAGAACAGTGGCCCATTGATCAGTTCCCCAATTTGCATGAGTATGAGCAAATTCTAAACGGCTGGATTTGTGGCGGGGAAGAAGCCATGGAACTTTTACGGGCCGTTTTGGTGTTAGGTTCACTTCTTTTAATCTTCGTAACGCTTTCGATCTCGTAACGAATTCATTTTTAAAAATCGATCGTCATGCTCGGTTGTGCACCTTTTACGTCCTTTTCCGGGCTTTCTTTTATACTCTATGGTCCCACGATACCGCTTAAGTATTCGTGAAACCGAAGACTGATTAATTCCTAATTTTCGTGCGATTTGTACTTGCGTATAATCTTCCTGATACAATGTGACCACTTTAACCGCCTCCAGCTCTTGAACGGGTGCCATATTTCAATGGATTTTATATTAGGTGTTTGCTTTAGAACACATTTACAAGAACTAGTGGTACTGCATTAAAAATTATTGATATGCAATGGAACAAAAGCCGATAGTTGCGTTGGATTTCAAACACAATGCAATTTTTATTAAGCATTTTTGAAAAATTTAATTGATTGGCTTGCAGTAAACTTTATTCAAGGTGGTTTCTGATTAAAATATAAATGTGCTATCATTTAATACTAGTAGTATTAAAATTGACCAGCGGGATTTTTTTTATTACAAAAAAAAATATGATTGTTTAATCACTTACGCATAATATGTATGAACTATTGAAATCACTATATATAAAAAATTAACTTGGATTTATTATTACAGAATTAACAGAGACATATATTATAGGGTGTGTTTGAAATACATTCCAACCTTAGGTCCTTTTGAACAAATAGTAGATGTTATTATTACTTTAGGCTTATTTTTCTGAAGACTTCAGCGATTGAGGCTACAAAACTAAAAGCCATACTCTGATTTTAAAATGGTTTTTTAATATATTCTGTTGGTAACTGTCAAATTCGAATAAGAAACGTAATAGAGCATATAAAATGGGATACCACTAATTTATTTAACAAGTTGGCTATGTGTGTAATATTACCGCCTTATGTTACAAATGTATAATAAAGAACCCGAACTCTTTTATTTGTCGCCGTTTACTTTTAACGTCTCACGTTTTGTCATTCAGATTTCGGACTTAGTGCTAAAGATACGATATACGTAAACCATCTGATATTTGTACTGAGTCTATTTAAGCCTTTGATAGGTCTTGAGTTCTTAACAGGGGTAACAGATGTGCTTATAAACATTACTGTTCGTAATCTTATGATCTCATGTAATCTCAATACAGTAAAACCTCGATACAACGGACCCCGATATATCGGACTTCGGATAAACCGGACACATGTAGGCCATATAGGTACTAGAACACTGTGTCATTCAAAGACACTTGATCACCGACTTTTTGGCCAAAACACCTGCCTTAGCATTAAAAAGTGTTAAGAGAAGATGTTAAAAACTCCGTTCATTACAAAAAACGTTAGGCGAGCCTCTTTTACCTGTCGGAATATGAATTTCTTTATTAGTGACCTCAATCTGAGGTTAAGTAAATACGCTTAGGACTTGGAGAGAGAATATAGTTCGGTATTCTTACTACATGATCTAACATACATAAAATAATAGAAATAAACTTAAATGTGCGTATTTTTCAGAACGAAAATCATGTATTTTTATATAACGGACAATCGGCTATTTCGGACTGCCATCGTTTGAATTAGTCCGGTATATCGAGTATTTACATTCTATTGAAATTTTAATCCAATACTTTTCATCCACCAGTCCTTTTAATGTTTTACATCTTTAAGGAAACTTTTTTCTATCCTTGAGGTTTAAGAGAGAGAGAAAGAAGTAAAGTGAGAGAGAAAGAGTTTGTGTTTTATCATATGAATTACGTAAAATATAATCAAACTTAGTGTAATGCTGACGTCCGTCCGTCTTTTATCATTATGTTCGCAATATTAATAAAGATATAAAATTAAGATAAAACTTTAACTATCGACAAAATACACTAATAAAACATTTTAAGAATAAAATAAACATTAAAATTCGTTACTTATTGATTTGATTTGAAATGAAAAAAATTTAAAATGCAAATTCGATACTAAAAATTGAAAAAATCTCGACATAATTATAAAAAATGGGATGCTGATTTGATGAAAGGTATTTTTAATTTTTATAGATTGCAATTAATGTTAGGTTAGCTTTAAATATATTTTATATCGCTATAAATTATATCTATTACATAAATTGCAAATACATTAATTGTTTTGATTTCCATGACGTGTGAAGGACACTTGTTTTCTTGTTTTAATTATTGCTTCTGTAGTTTGAATTTAATCTTCCTTGACCTGTCTTTAAAACTATTTTAGTTTGTTGAATGGGGATCATTACATTGTTTCAATAGTATACCCACTGTGAAGCCATATACAAAGATAACACGCATCATTACATTAACATCGCTACCGCGTGAATGGGAAATGTAAAGCCCATTATTATCATCATCAAAGCACAAGTGCAATACTGATTAAAACCAACAATAATAGGTTCTTTTCATTTCAATTATTTGTTTGCAACAGAACACTACTAATATGTATAAGAACTATACTCAGTGATTCTTAATTTAACTAGTTATTACAATTTAAACAGTTGAAATATAATAAGTGACTTGAATCATATTATATAAAAATAATTAGAAACTTTTACTATAGCGGTGCCACTCATTTTATATATGCTTCTCGCTCTTAAACTGTTATAAGTATCTAATAGTGTTCTGAAATTTCGAGCTCAAAGAATTAAAAGTCAAAAGACAAAAGAAAAAACAGGTTAGAAGAACACATAATTTTTATTATTATTTATACAATAATTAATGTATTTATTTATCTTTTTTGACATATCAACTAGATTTATGTTTTAATAAACCGCCTCCCAAATTTTTGTTCAAATTGAACTAACTTTAAACTTGATTTTCGAAAATTCCAGATTCATGAAAAATAAAGATGTCTCATTCTCTGTTACACACTAAATATTTTTATTGGTTCTCATTAATTTTTAAAGATATCATCTCCATAGTTATTTACATCAGTGAAAATCACTGACCTACCATATTTTCCATAAATCATAACAATTGAGCGTCAGTATTGGGATTTTGTAAAATAGTTACCATCGTTAAAAAGTTTTCCTATGAAAGAGAATAAAAATTTGAAAGATTAAAGGACAGTTGCATTGCAAGCAAAATGGAAGAACGACCAGTTATTCATATCAAAATATATTGAGATCGTGATCATATCACCGTAATATAACTTACTTTGTGGAAGAAGTTAAGTAGATCTCTATCCAATTAGTGATAGGGCAGACGCAGACAACTGTTTTACTTTATGGCAAATAAAAGCCCTGTAGGTGGGGGCATCCATGTTTCGTAAATATTTCGGACATCCGAGAGAAGAAGAATCATGCGTGTGATATATGGCCTAAACCGCGACGTTGATGGCACATACTGAGTTCTAGTCAATCACAAGATCAGGAATTTAGTGCGAATTCCTGATATCGTGCATAAAATCAAGAGAACGCTCGGTCACGTTCTTCGTGCTGATCCGAACCGAATGATACAGCGATCTTTAATGGGAGAGCTGCCTTTTGGTTGGCGAAGAGGTCGCTGTCGGTGAAAATGGCTCCACGGCGTAGAGTGCGATCTAGCATCTTCTAATAGCTGGCAACAGTATGAAGAGCTGACTCGTGATCGATACCAATGGAATCAGATCGTTGACACGATATGGCCAACAATGGTCTATAAAAACCGTTAAAAAAAAACAACAGTGGATAACCAAGGAATAGTTTGCAGTCGTTTTCTCCTGTAATGGTATCATAAGAATATTATAAGTATATTATCATAAAAATAATTGAAAAAGTTCAACATTGTACCGAAGAAGAAAATCCAAAGAACTTGTTAAGAAAAGGGAAGATGCAAAAGTGTAGCTAAGGGAAAAGTGGATTTTATTTTTAGTGCCGTAGTTTCGACCAAATTACTAGAAAGGCCTTACTATTTCCGCATCAAATGGGTTGTACTCATACTTATGTTTATAGTAACAGTAGATATAACTCTGTCGCCGGTTGTAGCATAATGGTTAAGAGAGTTTCTCATAACGCCACGGTTTCAAACTCGATTCTCACGGTTGACCAAAGTTTAAGATTCACATAAAAAGCGATTGTGTGTAAAAGCATTGATTCACACAGAAAAATAGTCACCTATTTAACAAAGAAAATCAATAGGATTTTTTATAATGGAATAGTTTCACATAGTTAAGAAAAAAAATCACATAGTTTTATAGAGATTTTCCTATTGTTTTGAAAAGATCAATTTTATGATCTAAAATTAAACCATATAGAATTTTTAAAAGAAATTCATTTGAATTCTATTATGAATCTTTTAAAAATCCTGCAAGTCGACTTTATGCTTGCCTTCGTCCGTTCGTTCGTTTATTCGTTCGTCTGGACTATTTTTTTTTGCGATATCATGCTTGAAGGAAAAAGTACATAACGATTTTGCTGCCATCTATAGGTAAATAATTTAAGTCATTATTCGTGATGGTTGCCATTTTTCATAAAATTGTCGATTATGTTTGGTGATTACTATAAAATTTTTGTTTTATGTTTTATTAATTTTAAAAACTATGAATGTGATTATTTGTGATATCTGTGATAAATATTTTAATTTTATATTTGTTTTATAACAGGTTAAAAACGATAAAATAATGTTAAAATAAATTTTAATTATTTTAATAAATTTGTTATTAAAAAATTATAAAATTATTTTTTTTTATATATGTTGTTCCTCCCTCGACATACCGACATAAAATGTTTGACATTACATTTGAAAGCATTTTATTTTCGTCTCTTTCATTTAAATATAATATTATTTCTTTCTCGCCATGTTCGTTCCGACAAAAGATAAAGTTAAACCATCTTGATGAAAAAATTTTTCAACAAAAAACACGTCATTTTCAACCAATGAAATTGCTTAACAAAATGTCTGGACGAACGAACGAACGGACGAAGGCAAGCATGAAGTCGGCTTTACGTCATACAATGCTGACGTCAGTTTAAATAAAGGGATGCCTTATTAATTTGATTTTGATAAGCTATAATATAATATTTTACAGGTACTTAGTTGTTTGTTTTTATGTGAAATTAATGCTGATATTAAATATAATTAAATTAAACATTTATTTCATATAAAATTGATACAAATAAGAAATACATTATGATATACTTGAGTAAGAGTTCAAAAAAAAAATAATAAACTATAATTATTAAATTCACTTATAAATAAAATAATGAACTAGAAAAATTAAATACTTAATTATAATAATTTTTTAATCTTATTAATTTAATTCCATTTTTTTAAATATTTATATGAACTGGAGGTCCATCAATATCTTGCAAATAGAATTCATTTTAGTTGTTGTCCAACAAAAAATGTTTGAACATGTTTTGTGAACATCTTATTTTCCAATTGTTAACATTTAATATAAATTGATGGAACACAGTCAAATGCTTTTAAATGATTCAGTAGGTTATTCAAATTATTAGTTAAATATTCACACAAGAGGCAAGTTGTAAGTTGTGTCATTTTCGTAAGTTTAATTTATATATTGGTATTTCAATTGGTTTACAAGATTTAAAACTTCAAAATAATTTTCCAAATTAAATATTATTACATTTTTGAAATGAACAAAACTGGTAAATCAGTTTGTCAACGTAAATGTAAAAGTGTTTTAATTTTGAAAGTTAAGGCCTACCACAACAATTCTTGGTTGTATTAATTGGTTTAATTGATCGAATTCTTCTTGTAATTTATTTATTTACAGCATTATATCGTTATGGTTTCGTACGTGCAGTATGAAATATGATTGAGCATCTGCAATTGTAGATTTCTTCTGCTTACCTAATTTTTTAGGCTGTAGCATTGAGTATTGACGGTAATAAATACGCAAGAAGATAATCTTTCGAATTCAAAATTATAAGATATGTTTTTATTTTAAATTAATTATTTTTGTTATGTTCAATTAATTATTTATGTTCAATTAATTATTTAGTAGTGTTATATTTATGCTTTACCTACTTTTATCGATTTCAGTTGGTTTCAGATTATTGAAAAGAGCCCTACAATGTTTCTCGTTTACAATTTCTTCATAATATGTTATAGCTTTTAGTACAAATTCGTCATATTTCGATAACAGCAGGTTTACTTTGTCCGCATAGAGTTTTCCAAAGTTCAGATCAATCTATAAGTTTAAATAGAATAGTAAAGTAAATTATTAATGTACATTTTTTTCATATTGCAATCGAAATTTATTCTTTATTTTCCCAAATATATCCGGACCAACTGATATTCATTGGGATCCTGAAATCGAGGTATTTATTAGTTCAATTAAACGATCTCCATTTAAACTTAAAATCTGTCCTAATCTTAAACTTGATGGTCGTTCCCAATAAGAGCAAACTTGTTCCTAAGGTGAACAATTATTTTGAAGCCAAATTTTAAGGTCATTTAATTCAGTATCTACATAAAATAATTCTATGTTAATTTTTAGATATATTCATAAAAGGGTATATACATATCCCAATATTTGATGGTGCCGCTGAAATGCTTTGAGCCTTCTCTAAGCCGTGGTTACAGCAATATTTACCTTTTACTTGTTAATTAATATAACACAATAGTTTACACAATTATTTTATTACTAAGTTGAATATTTATTTATTTTTTTATTACTTTTATGAAAATAACTTAATTCTGTCACCACAACAGCAAACAACGTATTTGCAATCCAGAACAATAATGACGGTTTTATATGAGCAAGTCACTTTATAAAAATGTTTACTGTTATTCTGAAAAGGATAAATGTATAGTTTTGGTTTATTTTTTCAGAAAAATGATATAATTAATAAAAAAATCACATTATTTTTCAAAGTTTTGCTTTTAAAACTGTAATTTAAAAAGAGAATCAATAGGTTTTCACACTAATATTTTGAAAAGATTTTTCTAGTAGTTCCTAAAAGAATTTTTTATAGGTTTACTAAGATTTCTAATCATTCACACCTATTCAAAGAGATATCTATTGAAATAACTTTATAAGCGATTCTTCTTATTTAAAAGTAACTTTTTCCTCTGTGTATTGTGCTGACCACCTACAATGTGCACCAATAAGATTATTAGATATAACTCGAATTTGCCATATTTGATTTAAGCCAAATCTAGGAAGTATTTATTATATACCAATGCATATGGTTCAATAAATAGGCAGTAAATAGTTTTACCAAACACTCATTGGTTGGATCATATTACACACGAAAAATATTTATTAGTAAACTAACAACTTAATAAATCTACTGGGTGGGTTATAATATATAAACAGATGGAAGAAGAACGCTGTATAAGAAACTTTTTTGAAATTTAACTATAGTATAAATAATAAGAATTACGTAAGGAAACCAAGTTAGGTATATGATCAATGTACAAGAAAAAAAAGGTTTAACCACAAAGACATTAGTTAAAGCGAATACACAGAAGTTGAAGCGATACATGTGTTTAAGAAGAAAGTCACCGGTTTGAAAACCAATTCAGGGGTGATGCAAAAGTAAATTTGATCAAATGTCTATTCTAATGTCTTTATATAAGAGTGCACGAAACGTAGACCGAATGTGAAGCTATTTAAATTGCAAAAAACCGAAAAAAACAAATTACGATATTGCTCACAAATCAAAATATTAATATTTAGTTCATTGCGTGTTTTTATTGTTAAATAAAATGTTATAACTAAGTAATTTGCTCATATAATTAAAAATTACCATAAGAAACAACAACAATGTTTATTTCATATTATTACATTATTAAATGGATGGTTATAATTATTAAAAAAATTTTTTTTGTTTAATACCTTAATTATATTGATTTTTAATTTATTTTATATTCAAATCATGTAAAAATCTGTTCTTAAAACCTCAAGGCCCTTAAGTTTTTTTTGTAACTTTAGTGAAAATTTTTATAAACTAAATTTTTTTTTGAATATGTAAACACAACGTAACATAAAGAAAACGATACATACCATATACACTATACGAAACAATAATATAAACACTATACCAACAAAGTAACCAACTAAAATTCATAAAAACAAAATAATTAATTGACTATCATCTGTTTTAAAAAAGAGCAGTTTCAATTTCTGTTTATGTTCGGCGTTAAGTAGAATAAATTATAGATTCATCACCAAATTTCGTTGCTTTCTAGAGAGCTACAGTGCTACGAAACTAATCCAGGACGTTGTATCATTGTATTGCTCCATATTTCCAAATTATTACTGAAATGGCCAATGTAATTTCTCCCACAGGAGGTCATAAATAGTCTACATCCACATCACTACACACGCCTCTATGAGGATTGTGGTACACCTTTTACTCTAATTTCCGCGGTTTAATCACTGTGCCGTTTAGTCGGTTAACTATTTTATTTTACCTACACTCGTTATGGCGGCTTAGTCTTTAAGCCTTGATTAATTGATTGCATGAAATACGTTCGCCATAACATGAACACTTTGATATAGGTAAATACTACACTGAAGCGCGCTATGTTTATAAAAATTCAGCCGTATTACGTTTTGATGCGAGTATGTTTTGAATCAAAGTGCGATATTCATCGTGTTTACTTATTTATAATGTAGGTTGGTACGATTATTGTGAAAAAAACATAAATTTCTTGTTAGGTAGAAAATGCAGCTTGTTTTTGTTAAAAGAAAATTCTTGTCAATTATTTTTAAAATAAATATTTCTGTAGAACAAACAAGTTGCATCAAATTATGTCGAAAAAATGAAATTTCTTATTCTGATGAATTGAAAATGTTACAAAAGTGTTACGGTAATGAATGTTTATCAAAATCATAGTTTTTAAGTGGTTCAAATCATTTGCTGAGGGTCGTGAAGAAGTTTAAAACGAAGCTCGTTCAAGAAGGACATCAACCTCAACTACTGAAAAAAATATAAAAAAAATCAAGAAGCTTGTACAACTTTACAATGATTGATTGGTTTAAAGAAACCTCCAAGAAATATATTAACGGCGTTTCATGACTCCAACTGATTGAGTTTTGCAGTGAACCCCAAAAATGCTTCTCGAATTTCAATTGAAACTGGTTCCTCTTTCTTTGTTTACTAACTAAGCCCAATATTGCTTGACTTCGGTGATCAGACGAGAACCGGTATGATAAATATGGTATGGTCGTTGTGTATCTTGAGTTGTATCCATTATAATTGTATAAAAGGGTGAACTATTGATATCAGTTACAAGATGTAACATTACACTTTTTTATTTAATTCGAGGTCGAATCTACTCCTGCAGAGTTACACGGTAAACGGCTGGAAGTTGTCACTTCGCTTACTTCCGATTTGAGTACAATATTTGAGTGGGGAGTAAAAATTAGGTAAATATGCACATTCTCGCGTAAAAAAAGTCAAATCGAATACTCTTTTGTGGTAAAAGGCCACGTTTTCGTGAGTTGTGACTCAATTCGTCTGCTTGGTGTTCAAATAAGTAAAAATTTAAAATGGAATGAACACATTATCGCATTGGCCAAATCAGCTTCACGTAAACTCGGGTTCCTCAATAGATGCAGACGGTTTTTAAATCGCATCAGGTTCTCCAGATATATATAAAACCTTTATTAGACCGTGTATAGAATATTGCTGTCAGGTTTGGGTGGAGCATATGGCACTGTTCTCCAGTTGCTGGATAGAGTTTAGCGGCGTGCCATCCGAATAGTACGAAACTCCAGACTTACGAAAGATCTAGACAGCCTACAAAACCGCAGAAATGTTGCAGAACTTTGCGTGTTCTATAGATTAATAAATAGTAATGTTCTGCAGAATAAAAGGAGAAATTACCACCATTAGTTACGCCAGGTCGAATAACATAAGGAACGGCTAAAGCGCATAGGTTTACGATGAAGCTGCCGAAACCTCGAACTGAAGATGCAAAGCGCATCTTATTAATTTATTTATCGAACATCTAAAAATTGGAATTCGTTGGCCGGTTTTCAGTTTCCGTTGAAATATAAAATGCACAAGTTTAAGGCAGCTATCAACCTTTACTTGAAGGATCGTGCGTTGGGTGCAGGAGCTCTAGCAGTTACTAGGACAGTCTAATAGTTCGCCCTGCACCCAAATAAAACTAAAAGTAAAAAAAAAACATTTGAATTTGTTTGAAAAACAACCTCGTGTTAAAGATGGTTTCTATGATTGATAAAATGTTCTGAAATGTATACTGGCTATAAAATTATATCTACAATCTAGGTTATCGTACTGCAGGTTAACCGAAACTAAAAAACAATCACGTTAAAACAAGTCAAAAATTAAAGGTTCGTTCCAAATGACCAAATTGTCAACAAAGAAAATTATTTAGGCTTTTATAGTTTACGTGAGTCAATTAGTAAAATAAATAGAACTATGGCGTAACAATTCATGGTATTGGCATCACGATTATGCACCATTGTATATTGCCATCATTACTCGACAGAATTTCAAAAATCAAGTGAATTTATTTTCGCAAGCGCAGCGTATTTACAAGGTCTTACCGAATTATGAATAATAACTGTTTCAAAGACTGGAAAAAACATAGGATTAAGTATTCTTGTGAAAGTGGATTACTTTTAAAAAGACAATTTTTTTCACGAAAATAAACTATTTTCGTGTATTTGATTTAGTCAGCATCATTACTTTTCGTCCCGAGTAGTACTTGTTGACCATTGATTTTAACCATTGATTGTTGTTGGATTTTAGTGTGCATACATTTACATCAAAACGAATCAAAAAACATCGTTGCTTTGCATAGATTGTGTTTCCTTTTATATTCAATAAAGATAAAATTTATTAAAATATGATACGGGAGTCTTTCACAAATATGTCCTTACCAATGTATATTTAGTCAGACTTATTTAAAAAAGTTACTCGTTTTTGATTACTTTTTTTTTACTAAAAATTTATATTTTATAGAAACATTGAAAAATCGTCCATTTATCAAGGCTTGAACGACAAAAGATATCTAATTATAAAAATTTTAATTATTATAAATTTATAATTGTTGTGAGGGGTATGGCTATTTCCAATATGACGATTGTATTCGTCTTCTTTGAAATTGCCATACTGGACACCACACGAAGCCAATAAAATTGATAGAATCTAATAAATATTTATAAAAGGTGGAAAGATCCTAAGGAAGATAGACAAAAAGTAACACAACGAGTGGTAAAACATTCCATCCTACACCATCTTTTATTATTGAAAGCACGACATTTCGCACGTTAGCTAATTGCAGTTCGAACTCTAAATTTTGTTTTAATAAAACAATTAGATTTTAAAATTCCTTTGAAGCTGATTTTAGATTTCAATTAGACAATGTCACCTTTTATATCTCGAATATAATAATATACTCATTCGATCTCAAACATTTAAATAGATGTCGTGGTATGTTCATCAAAGAGCGATTTATAGTAACTGTCTAAAAATACATTTACACTCCCAAGTACCCATGTCGACTTATACCTTCAGCGATCACAGAAATGCGATTTTTTTAATGCAAATAAAATTCACACGCGGATTTCTATTGACCTTAATAAGGTTTTTATAATGACTTAGGGAGTACATCCCATTTTTCTTCGAAGTCACAAATGTTAGATGGAACCGATTTTTTTTTTGGAGTCTCCGTTTTAGTTCGACCCATCAATGCTCAATTGGATTCATGTCTGGATTTAGAGTTTCCCACTTCATCGTTTCGATCGCGCAGGTTTCAGTCAGTTTAGTTACTCTAGAGTATATTTATATGAACGTTAATTTTGACCTAAAACTGAGACCTAGGACATGAGATTTTTGTATTCATACACTGCAGTTCACCTGATTACGAACGACGATTTTTTCGAAATCGATCCAACTTTTCCAAGATTGACTTTGACAGGATTAGCACTTGTTTAAAATTACATAATTTTTAAATAAAAATAAATTAGTAGGCCAGAAGAATTTTATTTTATTTTTTCTTAAAAAGTGTGATTTTTGTTTGTTTCACTTGAATAGAAACGACCATATTATCAATAAATTTGAAGTGTTAGCAACTTAAACTTAATGATTTTTTTTAAAAAAGGTTACCAATTTAACATAAAAAAATTTAAACATGGGTCGAGGAAAAAAACTTAGTAAGGAAGAAATAGCCCAAATTCAAGTACTACACAAAATTATTCTCTACAAGCAATTGCAGATAAAATAAGGAGAAATAAGACTGTTATTTTCAATTTTACAAAAAATCCAAGAGAATATGGCTCAAACAATAAAGGCCGAACTGTTGAGGCCACATCTGCTGCCGTCAGGCGGGCCATACTAAGGGCAGCATCCAATTGCGCACTATCTTGTGCAAAAATTAAAGCTAGAGTTGATTTGGAGGCCAGCCGAATAACCGTATGGAGAGTGATTAAAAAAGCAGATCACCTTATTCGAAGAAAGCTCCAAAAGAAACCACCTCTAAATCAGGAGAGGAAACAGAAAAGGTTAGATTTCTCGAGGCAGCATATGACATGGGCGTGTGAAAAATGGAAACGTGTCATTTTTTCTGATGAGAAGAAATTTAACCTCGATGACCCAATGGGTTTAATTATTATTTTCACTACCTTTGAAAAGACGAAAAGTTTTTAGCAAAACACCACAGCCGAGAAGGAGGCGTTATGGTGTGGGGGCTATATCATTTTTTGGTCCGGGAGATTTATTTCCAACCGGAAAAATGACCGCAGCAACTTGCAAGGGCATCTTCCAAGAAGCATTTCCCCGCTTCAATGATACTTTTGGGCCATTGCCATGGATATATCAGCAATATAATGCCCCTATCCATACAGCTTACATAATCAAATCATGGATATCGCAGCAAAATGTAGAGCTTTTGTCGTGGCCTCCGTATTCTCCTGATCTCAATATCATGGAAATAGTGTGGGGTTGGCTGTCTCGGAAAATTTACGAAGGTGGTCGACAATTCGAGAATCAAGAAAGCCTTATTAAGGCGATAAATGAAGCCTGGAACCAAATTTCTTTAGATTATTGAAAATCTTTGTATGACTCCATCTCAAGTAGGTTGTATGAAGATATTTTTAATAATGGAAGTAGTAAACATTATTAAAACCATGTAAACTCAATTAATTTTTAAAAGTAAATCGAATTCAATTAAATTTTTAGTCTATAAAATAACTTTTTACTAAGATCAGTTAATCGTTCTTATTAAGTGAACATTCAAATTTACCATTATTTTAGAAAAAAACAAGAATGCAAAATTAATCATGAACAAATAAATTTGTTTTTCCTTTAATATTTACTGCTTAATCAAAACATAATTCTGTAAAAAAAAATATTGAAAAAGTTGGATCGATTTCGAAATATTCCAAAAAAACCGTCGTTCCTATTCAAGTGAAGTGCAGTGTACAAGGTTGTTAATACACAATTGTCATAACGTGCAGTTATTTTTTGTTTGAATTTATTTATTTTATGTGACGGTAAGCATAACATGGTTGAAACGGGTGAAACCAATTTATATGTTTGCTATTCAATAAAAATATCATCCTGCAGGCAGTCATCGAACATAGTTTGTCTTTGCTGTTTATCGGATTCCGAAAGTATCTGCTAAGCAACAAATAGAAATTGGACCTCCATAGGATCGATTATAGATGGCGTCTATGTCATGACATGTAATATTTTTCAGAATATTTGCTCAAGGTTCAACCATGATATTGTTGGTCAGTGTATTGAAGAAAGTATGCAATTTTTATAAACTGATACCATGAACGAAAGTAAACGAGGGAGCTTTGCACAGGGAAGGCTACAGAAAAGCGCGATATAATTTATCATCGTCTATAGAAAATAAAAACAAGTTTTACAAGAATTTCATTTTTAATTTCATCAATTAATTGATTAATTTGTCGGTCGGATGATTCTACAAATTATAGCTGACTAGTAGAATCGTGTTTTAGTTCATTTTCATTAAGTTATCAATTGCCTATGATATTTGGAGATATGTATATTCATTAGGGTTTGACAAGTGATCGTTTCCAAAACCATCATTTAAATTATCAGACAAGTTAAATTTTAATGGGGCAGAACCTGTTTTCTGATGTACCTTTTTACTTTACAGGGTGGGGCAAAAGTCCCGCTACCATTTTGATTGCCTATAACTTTGTTCAAAGAAAAGTTTGGTTTTTATAAAACATTTATTTGGTCTTTACATATTTTTTCGTTATGATTGGAAAATTTTATTGGCTTAATGGTGACCGCGATTCACTATGCAACTGTCGGCTCTTTCTAACGTCTTTTCATGACATTCTGCAACATCCCAGGCTAAATTTCTTCAATTTCGTGACTAATATTGTCTTTAAGATTTTGAATCGTTTAGGGCTTATTCACATAAAGTTTGGATTTTAAAAAAGCCCATAAGAAAAAGTCTGGTACTGTTAAATCCGGAGATCGAGCTGGCTATGCTAAATCGTCATTTTGCGAAATAAGTCTTTGTGGAAAAACCTCATTCAATAATTGAAATGTTGAACGGGGTGTGTGTGCTGTAACCTCATTTTTTAAAACCACATGTCCTCTAGCCCTTGCTCTTCCATTTCAGGCACAGTAAAATTTCGAATCATGTCTTGGTACCGTTCGGCAGTAACAAAACTTCAACATCTTGGTCATTTTCAAACAAATAGGGACCAATGATGTTTCCAGCATGAACACCACACCATACAGTTGTTTTAAATAGATGTTATGATGTTTGGTGAATTAATTGAGGATTCTGTGTTTCCCAAAACCGACTGTTCTGTTTACTGACGTGGCCACTGAGATGAAAATGGGTTTCATCGCTCATTATCAATTTAGACGAAAAATCCTCAATTTCATCAGAAAGCCTTAATAGCAATTTTTGGACTAATTGAATTTTGTACGCAAACATTTTCAAATCAGTTTTCAAAATTCGTCTTAAACTGGGTGCAGAAATATGTTACTGGTAACCACGTCTCCGAATTGATGTTTCTGGAGACTTTGTCACACTATCGCGCACCAGAGCTACACTTTCGGCGTTACGAGAAGTCCGTTGTCTTCCAGAACCAGGTCTGTCTGAATGGATCGATTATTTTAAATAAATATTGTCATTATTTCTGCTCGTTATTGAGGCGTATATTTATTCATTATAAAATTGAGGCGCCTACACAACACAATGGTTAAAGCGAAACTGAGCTAAACTTCACATAACCAAGATGGCGAGCAATTAAAAAGTTAGCGGGATTTTTGCCCCACCCTGTATAACTGTTTCAAGATTATAGTCTTTGTATTGTATTTTTGACAATTCATTAACCTATTTGTCCCAAATTTTTTCATCAACTCTTTTCCGAATTAATTTACAGTTTATTTGCACCGTCCGAGGATTTCAGTATTAACGCCGTTCACAATAGAAGATTATCAACAAACCCGAGTTAACATTTAATCTTACCGCCCAGGTGGCTCAGTGGTTAAAGCTGTGGCAGTTGGAGCGGGAGGTACCGGGTTCGAATCCCGATAGGGGCGGGATGCAAAAGGGATTTTTTCACCATCTGATTACGATCGGTGGTGTTAATGAACACATCTATGACCCTCTGTTGGAGTGTAGAACTCATGGGCCGACCCATCTTCCATGTCAGTACTATAGGCTGACATGGACCTATGCAATGCGCAGATGGTTCTACGAAAATCGGACCTATAGCCGCACGTCCTCGATTTGGCCGTTAAGGCGTAAAGTAGGACGTAAATAAGCGAACCGCGAAAGAGCTGGGAGAGCCTGGAGCCCCAAAAAAAAGATAGCATAGTATAAAATATAAAAAAAAAAAAAACATTTAATCTTACACAGCCATAAATATTACAAATATTATTTATATTAACAAAAAATATTTTTACATTTTAATAATTAATACATACCTGTTTCGCTATTTAGACTAATCTTATATGTTTTATTATTTTTAAATGACGATGTGTTAGATACCGTAATAAAATAGAAATGACAACGATCATACTATTGAGTAGGGCTTAAATTGACATTTATTACCATTATTAAACGAGTATGGTGTTTTTATTAAGAAAATTATAATATATTATGGATGTGAATAATGAACCATCAAAAACTCGAAAAACCTCTGAAGCCGATCGTGTATAGAGTAATGTTTTCTAAGTAGTCATTGCAATGCACTAAAAAGTTTATACAACTTCGGATTCTCACACAAGGCTGTTTTATGGTTTAAATCATACATGAGTAAGCGGTCCCAATATGAAAAGGGAAGGAACTAACATTGGTTGTTGTTTTGTGTTCACATAAAGGCATTACCGAAGTTATCCAACACTATAGTCTAAGGTACTAATATTTGCAGATGATTTTTCTTTTTTTATTGGGTGGCTGCTACCGCACTCTCAAACCGGCGATGGTCCGTTGTGATACCACTTTTATGTGCGGCTATAGGTCCGATTTTCGTATGGTTTAAATCATACATGAGTAAGCGGTCCCAATATATTGAAAAGGGAAGGCAGTAACATTGGTCGTTATTTCGAGTTCACATAAAGCATTACCGAAGTTATCGAACACTCTAGTCCAAAGTACTAATATTTGCGGATGATCTTTTTTTTGTTGGGTGGTTGCTACCGCACTCTCAAACCGACAATGGTCCGTTGTGATACCACTTTTATGTACCACTTTTTTAGGCTATAAGTTCGATTTTCGTAGAACCATCTGCGCATTTCATAGCTCCATGTCAGCCTTTAGTACCCATGAATTAATAACTCAACAGGGGATCCAGATGTGTTCGTATACACCACCGATCGCACCGCCCTACTGTATCTTTGTCCACTTACACAATCCGATAGAGGAAAGCTCATTATAAATAAATTAAAGAAAATTTAATATTTAAACTTGTCGAAAAAACAGAAGAGTTTTTTTTGAGAAATTTAGAATTCATCATTTGTATCTTACTCTAGTCTATAGGTCTATTCCTTGCAATTATGTTTTTATCACGTTTAATTTTTTATGTTTGTATCTGTTAGCTCGTTTATATTAGATCCAAATTAACCGGTTTAAAAGCCTTTGCGCTAAATCTTATTAAACCTCACCTTCTCAAAATTGTCAATATGAATTTTATGAATCATATTGAATATTAATTTGTTATTTAAATTAGAGCTTTATGTTATTAGAACTTTATTTTATTCAAGCGTTATATAAGTTACTTTAAGATATATGTCTTATATCAGAAACAACGGTAAAATCTAATGAAACTAAAAAAATTTCAACCTCTCTCTATCACTTTTTATTCAACTTAAAAATTATCGTAAATAATTAAAAAGATTTTGGTACAGAAGGTGTTGCTGTATTAAATTTTTTTAATTATTCATGATAATTTTTAAGTTGAATAAAAAGTGATAAAGAGAAGTTGGAGTTTTTTAGGCTCATTCGATTGTACCGTTGTTTCTGATATGAGACATATATCTATATAAGCATAATATATGTCTTATATCAGAAACCCACTTCATCAAAACTTCATTCTTTCTTATATGTCTTATATCAGAAACCCACTTCATCAAAACTTCATTCTGTAAAATAAAAGGATATAACTGCTACCATACATTACATCCAGAGAACAAAGTTAGAGGTGGATCAGCTATCTTCATAAAAGATCATATAAAACATAACGAAGAACTAAAAGTCGAAAAGTTTTCCATGCAAGTCACAACAATCAAAATGCAATTAAACAATACTAAAACCTGTAGTATCTCAACAATATATAGCCCCCAAGATACAATCTCAAACAAATAGATTATACTGATCTATTCAAAACACTCTATTTAAAACACTAGGAAGTGTCTTTTTAATTGGAGGTGACTATAACGCAAAAAAATACTTATTGGGGATCACGGTTAACGACTGTTAAAGGAAAAGAACTTTTTGCATAGCAGGCAAACAACTAAAATATGAGTTTCACTCAGGCAGTGCACCTATTGGCCTACGGATATCAGCAAGACTCCAGATCTTATAGACTTCTTTATAACAAGAGGGATTTCAGATACTTATATTCATATAGAGCACAGTGAAAGTCTTTCATCAGATTATTCACTAGTTATTATGATACTTAGCCAAACAATGATTAAAAAAGAAAGCAATGCGAAATTAACAAACTTCAAAACCAATTGGGATTCCTTCCAAACACAGTTAACGGAAAGAACAAGTCTGCAGAACCCAATACAGGGACCAGTCCAAATAGAAGACAAACTAGATAAGTTCATCCATAGTATCAAAAGTGCACACCAAATTATAGTCAAGAAATGACGCGCAAATTAACTATCCAGAAGAAAATAAAAGAAAAGCCCGAAAGAATTGGCAAAAATATCGAAATCCGGAAAATAAGAAGGCAGTTAAAAATTTGTCATTTGTGTAACAAATTAAAATACCTATTAAAAGACATTAAAAATCAGTCAGTTAATAAATACCTCAGTATTCTAACTGGGCAAAAAGTAATTTTGATACTTAGGCCGAACAAACCTCCGAATGATAAAGCTTCATATAGGCCAATTTCTCTGGTACCAACATTATCGAAACTATTTGAAAAGGTTATTCTAAAAAGATTAAAACCAATTATCGAAGAAAGGAATCTCATCCCCACACATTAGTTTGGATTTAGGGGAAAACATTCTACGATAGAACAAGTATGTACATCGAATTACTGATTTAATCGAGAAATCACTTGAAAACAAACAAATATGCTCAACCGTATTCCTCGATGTAGCGCAAGCATTTGACAAAGTATGGCACCAGGGGCTAGAATTTAAACTTCACCGAGATCTTCCGGAGCAATTTTATAAAATTTTAAAATCATACATATCAGAGAGGCACTTCCGAGGAAGGTATCATAAAAAATACTCCCAATTAAAAAGAATAACAGCAGGAGTACCACAAGGGAGTGTTCTTGGATCAATCGTTTATCTCCTATATAGAAGAGATAAACCAACTACAAAAGCAACATTGGCGACTTTCATAGATGACACGGCAATATTTGCAACAACAAATAACACCAAGGACTCTACTAGTAAATTACCGTGGGCTACTAACCTGATATGTAATTGGACAAAGAAATGGCGAATTAAATTAAATGAAGCGAAATCAATCCAAGTGAACAATACAAATCTAAAAGTTAATCATATACTAATTATGATAAACTCGATAACAGTACCGCATGCAAACACTGCTAATTATCTTGGCATGACTTAAGATGCAAAACTAAGATGGAAGGAACACATACCAATGAACCAGAGATGAACTAAACATAAAATTCAAAAAAGAGTATTGGCTCTTAGGAAGACAATCTGAACTAGCGATCCACAACAAAATTCTGTTATACAAACAAATTCTAAAACCTGTATGAACATATGGCAGCTAACTCTGGGGTTGTGCCAAAAAAAACAAATATCAAAATCATACAAATAGTTCAAATTAAGATCCTGAGATGCATCGTTAATGGACCGTGGTAAATTCGAAACGACAACCTCCATCGAGATCTAAAGATCGAGCTTGTCGTGGATAAAATAAATTATCATGCGACAAAACATCTACAACGTCTGCACCAGTACAAAAATCTGGACTTACGCTGTATGCTTACTACCACTCCAACAAGAAGACTACAAAGAACTGGACTTATCGCGACCAAGAGGTCAGTAGACCTACTGTGGTGAAAATCTGAGGAGGAGTTAGACAAAACTAGGAATAATCATGTGATTACTCCGACTTATCAAATACGTATTATAGAATGTAAATTACTAAATGGGTACAAGACTCAGTTGAAATATAAAAAATAATACAAAAAAAAATTAAATTAAATAACTGCACCTTAAAATCAGAGATTATAAGGTGCAGTTAGTTAATTTAATATATTTATTAATTTTTAGAATTTGCATATCCTATATTCCAAAGGGTTTGATAAACTGTCTTCACTAGGTGTTTCAATAGTGATATATTTTGCAAAAACCTTTCAACTTCTTGTTTGGAATTAATAACTGAAACCGAACAATTTAAATGTACTTCAAATAACCATCATTTAAAGGGTGAGTCGAATGAATTAAGGAATACTCACAGGCCAAATAACAGACGAGTGATTATTTATGCGTTAAATAGATGGCAAAAAAAATGCTCTCTACAAGAGCAAGAGTTACCGTACATTCGAATGGCAGTTGGTTAATTGTTAAAAATTATTGGAGAATTTATTTTTTTTTCACAGATCTAATCTACATGTTAAACATGCTTTACAAAATTATGATTCATTCAAATATTGTATCCTCGACGAGTAACAAAAATTTAACATAAAATAATCGCAGATTCTTGAGAGTGTATATACGACCTAGTGGCAGTATACTTATATTCCGAAATATAAGCCACAATATATATACATATATATATATATATATATAAATATATATATATATATATATATATATATATATATATATATATATATATATATATATATATATATATATATATATATATATATATATATAAATATCCGCACAGGAATCAGTAATTATGATTGGATGTACCTTAATTGTCGTATTTTACGATAATTACGTTTCAGCCAATCGTCTGTAGTAACTATTTCAATTAAGGAACATCAAAACGATATTTTCAGTCACTCTTCTAACCCGAGACAATCTATTTGAATTCACTTTTGACTTATAGAAATAGTAAAGTGGTGCGACCAGATTATGGGGATAAGAAACAAAGGAAAAGTTTTGATAAACACAAATGGATATCTTTTACTGTCCTTCAGGATTCAGACGACAAAATTTACTAAACGATCCTGCGCAACAATCTAATTTTTTCGAATAAGGTACTGTATTATCTTTGCTACTGTTATTTGCGATTTGCGGGACTTACACTAACCCGCCTAACTGCATACCGTTGATGAAGCCTTTTTTATGTTGTAAATAGAACATCAACAATTTAAAATCAAAATATCTTCGATTAACATAGTAACGATATTTCTCCATAATAAATACATTTTGCAAAAATTATACAATGTAAATATCGTTATGAGTATTAATTAATTCTATTGAAGTATATATTTAAACGCAGTATTGAATACAACATAAACTTATTCACTTCCATCAAATAAACAATTTCGAAATCCGTTCGTATTTACCGTTCGTACTTAAAATTCGACACCAAGGCATGTGCAAGTTCAAATTTAAATGAAGAAATGGAAAACTAACGTTAAGCAAATTATATTATTAACTAACCTTTGTTCAATAATATGGTATTTTTTCCGGTGTATTTTCGATGTCATGAAGTGCTTTAGATCTTGCAAAAGCATACCGACTGAAATATCAGTATAACCAAGTCGAAAAACAAAAAAAATCACATTATGCCGACATGTATTAAAAATCGAGACTCGGTCAAGGGAGTTTGGAGAAAAAGGAGTTTGGAGAAGACTATCCGAACTAATTAAGAACCAGTTTAATTTATATTTACAAACAATTTTTATGAGACCGGTTGGGGTTTAAGGACCAACTCTTGCCTTCAAACCCTATGTGCGAATGTTTTCTGGCCCATACAACTCTCAATAACTCAAAATTCGTTTACAAAATGAACAGAAATGAGATTATGTAAATGTTTTGTACATCCTACAGTCAATTGATCAACCCACTACTATTAGGCTGTATACTCGTAACATAGAACGAAAATTCGGAAATACAAGTTGAAAGTATCTTAAAACAGAATATTATTTAACTGTGAACTCGCTTACTTGGTATTAAATTATTGTCTACTAAAAGAATCATCAATAATAACATATAATTCGTTTGCTGGACGATTCATATTCATTCCTCGAGCCTGGAGCTATGTAGAAAAATAATCTATTCCAACTTCTTCTATTATCCGTATTCTGGTTTCAATTTCGCAATCTGCTATATAAATTAAGACTATATTAACCAAAAAACGTTAGCACGGTTGAAAATTTGATCATTTGGCACCAATCCTGGTTGCTTATAAATTATAAAAAAAAATTTACTGAATCAGTTATTTTAATTCGGTGCTATCCACAATTGGGCATGTAAATAACTACATATCTACATAAGAACCATCTGTTAAAATATTTTCTGACTATTTTACAAATAGAGTTTGTGAAATAATTTACTATGTTTATTTCGACTATCTCCTGAATTTAGATTAGTATTATTAGCAGAATATTTCTGTTGAAAATCAGCTTAACTTGGTCGGGTTAAGTTAAAAAAATCCCTAACAGATTTTTGCAAAATACGCATTAAATATTAAATAAGCAGATATCTAAATAATTAATAGAATTGTAATCAGAATATCACTTAATGCATTATTTGTTGTAAAGATTTTGCTCCACTCATGAGTTCAAATGTCATTTAAAAACTTGAACAACAGATGGCACTGCAAATAGTGTTTTCTTCGTTTGTTACATGTAATTTACATTCTATGAAATTTACACTGTTGTTAATAAAAAATTTAAAAGTCGTTTTTTACATGTAAAATTCCAACTGTGGTACTATCATTATTTCGTTTAGTGTATGTATGTAAGCGACACATATTCGTACTTATTCAAAAAAGAAATAAAACGTAAAGGCGACTGAAATTGGTATTGAAAGACAATTAAATTTTAATTTTATTCGACCATTTATTGATTTTTTTTTAAATTCTATCATTTTATTTTTTTATATATCATAATTATATACTACTCAATTTAACGACAAAAATTTTGTTGTTGGACTACAAGTTTTCTTTTTCATTGTTTTTAGTTGTAAGATGAATTACTATTGACAGTTTTAAATTAACGTGAATATTACAGTATATTATGACATTAATTCATTTTGAGATAACTTAATTGTGACTGAATAATAAATTTTGTGAAAATATATGGAAATTTTATTTTGTTTTAATAAGAAGGAAACATGGTAACCTGAAGCAATTCAGGTTTTGCGTGGACGTGTTGGTCGATGAATAAATGCAAAATAAGAAAAACTATAGGCACTATAATAAGGTGAGTTTTATATGATAACTTTATTGTTTAACTAGACCAAATATCTGGTATTAACATCCAAATACGTATTTGGCGTTGTTCATCAATACAATCATCATCGCAATAGTTTTTTTTAAGTATATTCATTAATTTTATTATGTACAATCTATTTAAAACAAGTTACAGGTCATATAAGTTGTTTTGAAATTTACTTCAACTAAACGAAGTTATCATTGCAACATTTACTGAAGATACTGCACTTTACTGAGTAGGAGACCTCTAAAGGAATCGACAACAAAACTTCAAGAAGCATGGGACAATATCATAAAATAAAAAAACTGTGTCGTCATAAAATGAAAAAACGGGCTCAATGAATCGAAATCCACACATGTAAAGTTTACTAATCTAAAAGCTATACAAGTCTCTATCGATAAAGTTTTGGAATTGTCAACTAAAAATAAATTCACGTCACATTCACAAATGACTAAATTAAGAAAGGAAAATTACAAGATGAATTGTATTTAGTTGTAATTATTAAACTAAACATAAAACATCTGAAAAATTATTCAGCTAAAATTTAAACATCAAAATTTTGTTTAAATAATTAAAATATTTTGCCGTTTATTATTTACTAACCATATCAATCTCTTCAATTCATATATTAATTTTGATTTTGATATCGGTTTTTTTTATTATTATTATACAGTTATTATTAACTCCAAATCTCCATCATGAAATCTCAGTAAATTATAAGTGTAATCAGAAATAGAGCAGATTAATATCACTCGTGGAAAAATGCCCGCGATAGCCAATTATATTAAGCCTACGAACAAGCTCGCTCGATAAATTAAGATCCGTCTCTTTTCCAGAATAGTAATCAATAAATACCAAAGAGAATAAATATAAAGAGAAACATCTTATATGAACCTCGGTTGCATATAAACTAAAAATATTACTGAGTTTTTTGGTGATGGCAAACGAAATAGGATAAACATATATTTTTTTATTTCGTTTCCTCTTTCGAACGACAACAAAAACAAAATGTTGACTATTTCAAAACTTCGCTTACTATTTCATATATTATAGTAAAATGGAATAGATACATTTTCAAATAATAATCTATTCCATTTTACAGTTGAATTATAATATGAAATAGTAAGCGAAGTTTTGAAATAGTCAAATATTTTGTTTTGCTGATGTTTGAAAAAGAAAACGAAGTAAAAAATATATGTTTATCCTATTTCGTTTACCATCACAAAATAACTCAGAAATATTAAATTTTTAGTTTATATGCAACCGCGGTTCATATAAGATGTTCCTCTTTATATTTATTCTCTTTGTCAATACTTCGAACTATAACAAAAACCATTGCAATTGCCGTATGTGGTGCAAAATATATATTTACATATATTAGTTGAAGCTTATAGTACAGCTTGATAATATTACAGTATTGTATTTTTAATAATTTTGAAAGCGATACTGTTGTGACAAGCTTATACTTCCAGAGCCAGTAATATATTTTGGTATTACCAATGATGGATTTTTTGTATTTTCACGTCTTTTACACGTACGCCAATCTTCATGAAGACATATCCTAGAATAGACCCCGTAATACAGTAAGATAATTTTAGTAGACGTACAGGTTTCACATTTTATATTTTGATCAAGGTATTCTTTAAATATTTTGATCTGCGTGAATAATCCAAATAAGAAATAGGGTAGAGTCATAACATTGTAATTCATTATGCATATAATAGGTGACAATTTCTTTCAAATGTTGGCCGTAATTGATGCTAGCATTAACCATTCTGAAGTTTCAATTTACGCATAACGCGTTCGAGAATTTCGAGTGATATTTAGCCAATGATATAAGAATAATCTTAGCTTCAAATTCCTCAATCTTAACCGGCTTAGTCAGGTAAACTTTGAAATTTGCGTAGCTCGAAAAGAAAAACTGTAAAAAGTTATATCTATGGTCTATAGGTGACTAATTCACGTGTTCAAAGCGTGAAATAAAATAGCTCATCGAATTCTTCTCGCAATAAAGCCATGGTTTCATAGGCCAAATAGCCTATGGTACGATAACGGTAAAATAACCGTAATAGTGGTTACGTTCCAGGCAGCATCTTTTTTGAAAAATATGGATCCATGATTCCACCACTCTATAAACCACACCGAACCGTTGCTATAGCTGTAATGGTATCTCTTGAACCTTTTGGTTCCTCTCCAGCCCAAATACAGCAGTATGCTTTTAAACCACGATTATTACATAAACTACCCTATTTAGTACATATGATAAGCCAATCTGTTAAGTTTGGGCCGCTAATAAGTTTTGTAAGTACTCAAACTGAATTGCCATAAAAATAAAATAGGTTATGGGCTATGAGGGTGCTTCTACCCTCATATAATATTACCGTAATATATCGCTCTGGTATGAAATTCACTCGAATAATACAGTTATTACGCAGCAAATAGACATTCGTGTTACAAAAAAATTGTGAATTATAAACTTTCTCGTAATATTAGCCCAACGAGAACATTCAAGCGTCGATAATTTTGTGTATGCAAAATTGATGGGAATATGAAAATATCGATTTAATTATCGTAAAAAATGGAAGAGAATTTGCCAAAATTGAATTGATGTGGAAGTTTAAAATTATTCGAATTATTTAGAATTTTACAAAAAAATGTTAGAATCATTCGAATTGCTAGATGTGACAAAGGGAATTAAGTTACAGCCGCCACCAAATAATATAATCATTTCGAAAAAATCTAGGTGGCGTAGATTGGATGCAATTGTTTATTACGTAAGGCGCCATTATAACATGTGCTCAGTTGTGAAATTGAAGAATGTATATATGTAAACCGAGTTCTTTATATAATATAGTTTTGTTACAACAATGTGTCGTTGTTATCTTCACAAAGGATTAACATGATGACATGATAATGTTTCTTTCAAAGTTATTTGACATTATGAATCAGCTAGCAGCTAATTTTATCTGATAAAATGATCATAATAAAAATGCATATATCTTCCGGTTGAATAAAATTTGATTTTTTCAGAAGATAATAGCCAAACATGGTAGAAAGGTTCTGGATCCGGTTTGTGATCGATATACTTATTAAATGAAAAATAAGTCAGAAGTGTTTATAATCTTTGAAGCGTTGATGAAAAAAGTCTAGTGGCAATAATGTGAAGATTTTCCATGGTGTATGTGTGCAATAAAAACAATCTATGGCTTAAAAGCCATAAACGAACTATTTTAAGGCATTGGTGCAAGTTATAGGTGCTTAGCTCAACGAATGCTTTGACACACAATCGCATTTTATGGCATCCTGACCATGTTATTTTGGGTCAACAGGACAACAGAATATAACTCGATGAAAAACTCTCTTAACCATTAAGCTATAACGGGCTATAAATGCAATAGAACAGCTAATAAGACGCTATTTAACTTGCGGTTTAGGAAAAAAGACAAGGAAAATATGGTCAGTTTCCGTATTTTCGGAAGGAACGTTGGAAAGTATTATCCGAAATATAAAAGAAATAAAATTGATTCGAAATCAACCGAATGTATTTTTTTGGATATGATGATAACGTAATTCAGAGTTTGGAATCCGAACAACATGAAGATAAAAGTCGCACGTGATTTTGTTGTTAGAAAAAAATAAGTAGGTTACATTTAAAGCCAGTGGAAACGAAAGAATCTAATTTACCTGTCGTTAAAAAGGTATAACTGATGATAGTGAAGATACGATTGTAATAAAAAAATAATGAATTTGATGTAGTTTGATATGTGATAGAAAAGTTACAAGAGGTGAACAACAAAAGGGATTATTCTGTGAGGTCGATTCATTGAATATTATCGAAAAAAGATGAATGGTAAAAAAAACCTATATTTTTGTGAAGTTAACCCTTTGAACATGTGGTAATGTTTGCAATTAATGAATGATCCAAGATACATGAACCGGATATGCGAGCAAATGACAGTGGCAAATGGAAACAGACAAATAATAATAGAGCTAAATGGAAACAGTTTAAAAATAATTCGTAGCCATTGGTCGAGAAACCGATGGGTAAAAAAGTAATTAATCGATACGTATTCTTGGTCAAATATAGTACAGATAGTTTATTTGCCAGGCCAGTTTTATTCTAGACGTCTTCAATCAGATCGAAACAAAGACAATAATGATGATGGCTCTCCCGCGTAAAAGGAACAAAGAGAGGAATTTTTAAACCATTGGAGTCAGATTGACACACAAAATAAGGAACTGTTAAAAGTGGTAAGCTGTAAAAAAACCATGGGTTAAGTTATTTGAGATCATCACAGACGTTCATATAATTCCTTGTTATGGTCATTATTTGCATTGACAATATAGATAGCTAATTTTGATAACGATTTGAAACAACTCCAATTATATTCACCTGTAGATAACCTCAGAAACATAATATTTTGTAATGATCAGTTTTATGTTGCAGTTTGCTTATTTATACATGTTATAACCCATATATACTTTAATAATAATAATAATAAAAGCAATTATTGAAAATATAATAATAAAAAGACGCAAGTAAATCAAAATGCATCTTTAATGGGTGGTCGCGTTTTATACAAAATATTTGATTTCTTCTTATATTCGGATATTTTTATTTATATACCGCATAATGTTATAAATAAATGCCCTAAAGGGTTATTCAATAATATAAACTGCTATGTTAATTTATTATAAATAAACAAAAATAAAATCGAAAAATATGTATAAATAAAGATTTAATTTCACGCCTTTCGCCAAGACTTATAATAAAAAATTTCGTCGTACTATACGAAACAATATCGGATAATCTTTTATATTATCTTGAATCTATCTACTTTTTGATTCGATTTTGTTTTTAAAATGTTGAAAATTATTGATTGCGACAAGAACGCTTGAACAAATAAAATATGCCCAAACTGGTGTGATCTTGTACAATAATAGCACAGAAGAAATGCCATAAATCGCTTATACATACTTATATCGCTTATACATATACAAGTCGATTACCCAACTAAAATTATAGTTGATGCTTTTAGTGTAATAACGATTTACCATATTGATGTAAATTGATATTATAATTTAGAGAATTAAAACGAATAAATAATGACAAAAACGTAAAATAGTTTTGGTACGATTCATGTATAAAAAACGAGAAAACAAAAATAAAAATTAAATTACAATTTATATTCCATAATATGTTATGGAAGTACAAGAGTTAATTCTTAGCGGGTGGCTGATTTGAATATTTTATTTCGTTAGAAATTTCTATTTTATTAAATATGAATTACAATTTCTATCATTGTTCAGTTGTTTTTTTTTTAACTGAAACATTACAAATCGAAAAATGCATGATTCTGTTTAGAGAAATCAAAAAAAACTTACATTTTTGCAGTAAAGATCAACAACTCAAAACCCTTGAATAGTGTTAGATTTGAATCTTCTTATAATGAATTTCCAAGTCGATGTAAATCGACGGAGAATGAATTACTTTTTAAACGTTTTATATACAATAGACTAATTACATCACAGAAACGCTCATTGCTATAGTTAATTTGTTGGTATATTAATCCGTATCCGTAAAAACTTGTAATAGTTAACGTTGTTCTAGAATTTCTCATTGATTCACATAATCAATGAGGAAATTCCGCTTTCATTTGAGATTAGATTGTTAACAAAAATTCGATTTCTTATTTTTTTTTTATCGGCTTTTCTGTACCATTGCTAGACCGTACCGTCTCAATAATCTGACTCCATCGGTTTTGATTACGAGTGAGCTTTTTATATTGTTGTACACAATTAGAAGATGCTAGCATTTATCACCGACAGCAAATTCCTTCGCCTACCGAAAGACCTCTCGATTTACAGATCGCTCTATCGTTTGGTTCAGATCAACACTCAGAACGTAATCGAGCCAGTGTTCCATTAATTTAATCTCAAACGTGTAATTACCACTACTGAAATCAATTGCGCATTGGTATTTAAAACTTATATGGGGGTTTGGATTAGTTGATTTTGGTTTGGATTCGGAAGCTGAACACTGTTCCAGTGGATTAAGTATCTCGATCACTCCGTGCCATTTTAAATAATCAAGCGCATACCAAAACCTGTCTCGATTGATCGAGTCATAGGCTTATTTGAAATCTAGGAACACCTGGCGTACATCGTGCAATGTTTTATAGTACTTGAAAAAATAATTCGTAGCAAAAGTACTTTAGGATTTCAGTGAATCCTCCTTTGTAGTCACCTATAATTTCCTCCGTCAGAGAAGTGATTCTTCCCAAGATGATGTACGGCAGTAACTTGTCTGCTGTGCAAAGGATAGCTATACCGCGATAATTCTCGCATTTCAAGCGATCACCCTTTTTGAAAATTGGGAATAACGCGGCCACTTTCCATTCTTCAGACGTAACTTCATTTCGTCATACCAATCGAAAAGACTGTTCCCTTCGTATATTTGAATTAGTGCATGATTGCATCAACTCCAGGTGAATTTTTGTTTAATCTCTGCATGGCCATGGTTGCCTCCTCATAGAATTGATCTCAATGAACATCTCTGCGGTCGGTATTTGAGGATATTCAAATATAGCTTGTGATATATGGGAACCATTAAGTAGAGCAGGAAAATGTTCACGACATTATATAGGGTACCGCATCGACGTTAACACAGAGGCTTTCAACCTGTTACCGAGTGGCAGTTGACCGAAATCTTAAAGTATGGTGCAATCCGATAACTCGTTTAAAGAAACCACGCGAATTGAAATAGTGTTGAGTTTTTTTTCTCTTAAGACCTTAACCTTTCACCATTCGTGCTTCTTTCTACAAATTCGTTGAGCTGTCTTCCTATTATAATATTATTTTTCCGTTCTATAATATTATTTTTCCGTTCCGACTGCAAGACGACACTCCTCATGAAACCCTTCAATTTTTGGTACATGATACCGAGAGTGTGCTGAACGGTATCGGTAACCTCCCAAACACTGTTTACTTCTTCATACCAGTATAGCAAAATGCTATTGCTGATCTTGATATTTTCGTTTCGTTTCTTCATTTAGCAGGCCTTCACAGGAGAATATAGCTTTGTATATTCCCCTATTCTTCCTGACTTTTACGAAAATTTACATCGTAGCTTTGCAATGAGATAATGATCACAGCCTATGAATTTTGTTAACGACCGATACGATCTTACCATCTAATTTTTTTTGTTGATATTTTTAACATTTCAATTTTTTTACGTATACGGGTCGTCATTCTGGCAATCCAACCAGATCTAACCGCCTCCTACGACAAACTCCGCATACTGTGGCAATATTCTATGAGTCTTAAGTTTTGTTCAAAATATTTACGAAACGGATTTCATGAATATTTCATTTCTTATCCATAGTTAAATAACATAGATTCCTTCTTTAGCCATAAAACTGTAATTGAACACTTTTGGTATGGTGAAAATGAAATACAGATTTATTTAATGAAGAATGTATTATTAATAATGAATATAATGAAGTTGAAACTTGGTTCTGAAAAATTAAGTTGCTATAATCATTGAAGACTGTCAAATATAGACCAGAAAGATGTCTATTGAGGATCCAGCCTAGAGATTAAAGAAGGCACGTTCACTTGGTGGTAGTATAAATAATCTACGGTGATGCCCATCTATTATTTCTTAAATTCAGACCAGATTTAATATGAGTGAATGATATGATTAAATATCTGGAAATACCAACTGTATACACACATATTTGTATATATTGAAATATATATGTATATAGTAGGTATTTCCAGATATTTACTCATCTATAGAGCAATGCAATCAAGGCTATTGAAACAACAAACTGTTAAATGTTGAATTTATTGGTTTCATCCACTCACACGCTGTAATTTTATAAAAAGTGTTGATCAGAACCATTGCGATGTATTGGTGTGATAGTCGGAAGTTGACTGTTGAGTATGGGACTCTATCATTTTAAAGACCATCGATTTTACGCTAGCTCGATCACGTTTCTTTCTCTAGGCGAGGAGGTCACAGTCGATAACCATGACTCTACATGGTTGTCGATTGCGCCTAGAAACAAGCTGACATCATCTGGTTGTTACAATGATATGAAAAGCTGACTTGTTATCGAAACCAACGATTCCTTACTGTTGACATAGTACGTTTTGGGAGTTATATAAATATCATTTCCCGCTAAAAAGATCAAGTATTTGAATATACAGATGATATTGGTCATAATATCAATCCCTTTTACTGTGCATAAGGAGTTCCATTCAATCACAAGATTAAAAATTATATACTAGATGAAAATGAGGAGCTCTTCGACCAAGAGAAGGTTAGTATTTTAGAAATTTTAAAACTCTACTTTGTATGTATATTACTGAATGGCATCTTACACATATTTTATTAATCAAAATGTTTCTAATATTAAGTATTATTTAAAAAGCAGTTTTAAATATCAGTCTTGACGGTATATAACTTAACAGATTTAAATCTGGTTACAAGAAGTACAGTTGTTTTGATGTTCGATAGATGGAATTACAGTTTATAAATTGTAACATGATGCATCAAATACCTGGAATGTATTTGATGGGTTATAATAAAAATTTTAAACGCTTAAAAAGCTCCTCTAAGACAATACTTGGTGATAGACAAGTAGGACAATCTGTATCGTATGTTTTACGCAGTATAAATTTCAGGCTGTTATTTTTAGTCCGGATAAGTACTAACAAAATAAATTTATGAAAACAGGAATGAATTTAATGCAAATTTAATTAGAAATGGATTAAATCAGAGATTTAATCCATTTCTATGAAGAACTTGACAGTTAGAAATGCTTAAATGTTTCTTTCTTCAGGGATTTTAATTGATATCACTTACAAAACAAATAAAAAGGCAGTCAACCTAAAGTAAGATAATCATGGTAGCGCAAAAGTTGCATCTATTGAAAAAAATACTTGTATTTGCAAACTGTTTTGGGACCCAAATTGAGGGCGCTGGAATTTTAATTTGATTAATGTAGCTATTGTAATGTTTCATTCCATTTTATAATAGTGTCAGATGGGTCGACCCATGAATTCTACCTAGAGGGTAGATAATAAGCAGGTAGCATTCAAATCACGGTTCATAATTAGATGAAGAAAATCCCCTTTGGGATCTCGCCCAAGGTTCTTCATCATCTGATTCCAAACTTGACCCAGTTCTTTGCAATTCGACTGAGGTTGATTTTACTATTTGTTCGGCAAAAAACTTTAATAAATATGAAAAGAACGAGATGAAAAATTGAACCATAAAACTCTTCAGAGATTGATTATTGGAATAAAATGTGCAGATTGGCTTTGGAAATCAGCCCAAACTATTAACAATTGAATATTATTAGGCTTATAAAGAGAAACTATATACGTAGAGCTTCGAAATTTTAACAACCAAATCGAAAAATTCAACAACAATGGTAAATTAGTATTGTGAAAGTGCTCGGGTCAGCTTATATGTATGCAAACATTAACTTATTTTTATGATATAATTTATAAAGAAATATAAGTTTTAAATTCTAACTGACGCTTTATGTATTAATTTAATTATTTAATGTTTATAATAATTATTAAGAAAAAAAAACATATAGAATAAAAATAAACAAATGAATGCTTCTATTAGACATAAAATCCTCTTAAATTAGAAACAAACTTTTAATAATCCTTAAAACTAGCTATAAAGTATTGTTACGTTTTCCCCTAGCAACGATTAAAACCACTCCACGGCTCGATCACAAGGTTTGTGAATAATTAAAACTACTTGCTTGTTTTTCACTTTAACTTTTATTGACAATTCACTTTCACAGTACTTTTATTTTACTTTTACTTTTACTATTTCACTTTTTATTAGTTTTTCCCGATTTTAATTTATCGCTTTCCCAATTCAGACTGAAAGTCTACGCTTTCTGCTCGCGTATTTATACTCATTTTGCCCGCTTCTCGGTCATAGTACAATTTTCCATTTATTTATTATTTCGCCTGTATACTGCGATTAATGCTGGTTTCCAAATATGAGCATTTAGTACTTCTATTCAATCAGAGATGTCACCCGTGTCCGTAACACTATCTAAACTGCCGCTCCAGCACACCATTTAAGAAATATTGGTTTAAAAATAAATAAATCTTTCGCACTACAAGTGAAAAAACTTAATGCCTAAACTATAAATGGCAGATAATTACAAGGATATTAAAAGATGAAGTAATATAAAATTTCGGAATATTTATGAAATGTAAAAGTAAAATTTATAAATGGCCGGCAACGTTAATGAGTGGATTTTATTTAAAACTTGTAAAAGAAACCTTACACAGGACCTATAATTTATACAATTCTAACACTTAATTATACGAAAATCAAATAATTTTCCAATTCAAATTCATTTCAATCTACACATTCAACTTTAATCTCGTGGATCTAAAGAATATTATTCTTTAGATAACTATATATTTAATCTGAGTTTATTTTTTCCTGATCTTTTCAATAATTATTCAGGAAAACAGAATATTTCTAATGTCCGATATTTTAGATCACCATAACGTTAAATTTTCTTGTGATGTATAAATATTACATAATTTTGTTATAAATTTTCTCGATTCGACGATGAATAACGCATTTTTTACCAACATCTTAAAGAGTTGCCGATACTCAGGAATTCGAATTATATTTTAAATAGACAACTAAATTGTATGTTTACTAACCTTGACTTACTGCATTGTTTTTTTAAATTTAACCAATTATTTGAAAATAGAATGGTACATAAAATATCCTTCAGAAGGTGACCGATTCTCAAAAAACAGATCACAGCCACGATCACATTCTAATTTAAGTCTTACTACACATTCTTATATATCAGGTTAGGTCAATTGATGAATGGTTACATACAACGATACGAATATCATTATCTTAATAGAAAAAAATAATATTATTTTTATTTATTTATAAATAATTTTTTTTTGTTTTTTTTTTTCAATTTAAATTCTTTTAACTTTTATAATAGAAAAAAAAATAAATAAATTATGAAATAAATCCAGTCACGAAAAAAATTAAATGTACATTTTTTGATGTATTAATTTAAATTTGATTTTGTTTAGCATCATTAATTGCTATTACCTGTGGGGATTTGAATAAATATTATAATTTTTACACAAAACCACAACACTGTTACTATATAGAATGTGCAAATTATAAGTTGTTAATAAATTTTATTCGCCACCTACAAACAATTTTCAGTACCAACATATTTCCAAATCATGCTTTATTCAAATATCAATATTATGAATTTTTTAATTAAAAATTACATAAACAACTTGTTGATAATCATTTGTACGAACTAGTGTGAAGTTTATGATACAAAAATATATGATGAGAATGTTACAATAAAACAATGTGCAGATACCAGCCAACATTTAATCATGACAAGACATACAAATACTATAAAATGTTTTGTTAATATCAATAAAATCATCAATTTTGGTCAATGGTTCATTTTATTTAGTTCAATAAATGAACAACCCACTCTCTCCTATGTAAAACCAGTTAAACAAAAATGGCGATTAGTTTAATAATAATATAGTGA
The DNA here is from genome assembly GCA_963932295.1 of Tipula lateralis. Lineage (NCBI taxonomy): Eukaryota > Metazoa > Arthropoda > Insecta > Diptera > Tipulidae > Tipula > Tipula lateralis. The sequence continues at coordinate 88,902,884 of OZ010736.1, forward strand.
ATTGGATAACGAAATTATTTTGTGTCAAGAAATCTTCGTAACGTAAGATTGATATACCCTAAAATGTGAAGCGAAATACCAGAATTAACTTGAATAGTTCTAAAATTTACACGAACTAGGTTTGGAAGCTGGACCACTATTCCTAAACACAAATTCGTACAATAATTGTACGAATACTTGTAATTGGAATTTAAAAATATGAAAACATATAATTTCTAATACGAATTCGTGTGGCACGATATAATGATATGACAGAGTATATGCTTTTGTAATTAGTTATCGAAAGGCAAAGGACACCAAATAAAAAAATTATATTGAAATATGTACAGTGCAACACAGACAATACAATTCTGACACTTGAACCGTGGGCCTCTAGTGGCATTGTGCATCTTCACACTATGGTAACTTGTATCCGGTAACTACTTCGTTTGACCCCGTTTACCTACAAAATAAGTTTTTTGCGGATTCATTTTTCAACCAAAATTTTCGTAGCTTCAAAAAATTGCAACGCACCAACACAAATAAAAATGGAATAGAAATATTCTCAAGGACATTCTGTTGTATTTTTTAGTTAAATGAGATGATTGAGCCCAAAGACGTTCAATGTGATTCATATCTAGACTCTGTGATGGCGTATGTAATTGCTTTGGGCAATTATAGAGTAGCCATTCCTTGATAGGCTGTATGTTTTGGATCGTTGTCTTGCTTCAAGATAAACGATCCATTTATGCCAAATTTATCGGCACTACCGTATAAGTTTCGTTTGTCTTAATATCCATATTCATTGTCCAAATTAGACTCTATGATCCAACGTTGTGCAACTCCAGATGCACTCATACACCTCCAAAACATTAGGCCACCTCCAACATGTTTTACAGTCCCATATAAATTTTTAGTTTTAATGTGGGTTCATTTGGTTTTGGCCACACTATAACGCATCCATCTGATCCTTGTATATTTTTGTATGAGTGAATCATTATTCAATTTGTCCAGTTGATCATAGTACACTTCAGAATTAATCATGGTACTATCCGGTATAAGTTCAACAAAACGATTGCTTGAGAAGCAAAACACAGTCGTTAAGCCTTCGTCGCAAGTTCATTCTGTAAGAACACATGGAATCCACAAGTCAAGTTTTAAAATTAAACCAAGACGTTTCACGTAATCATGAACGAGTTGTTTTTCTGCGGTTTGCATGTTTCAATGCCTTTACATATTTTGTCTTCATCAATGGACCTTTCAAACGTGGCGCATCTTGAACATTGAAATGGTCGGAACGAAACTTTGCAATCAATTTTTGGCATTGCCGTTCGGTCAATACATTTTCTCCAAACACATCTCCCAATTTTTACCTTGCATTTTTACCCTTTCGATAGTAAAATATTTAAATATGCCGAAAATGTTGTTTTTGATTTTCCATCTTTTATTGTAAAACAAAAACTTTTAGAAAGAATAAAACAAAATTTTTTAAAAACAATGATTATGCGGCTTAAGTGTGAAGTTGGCTGTGAAAAAATACAATTATTTCCTCTGTTGGAAAAAACCCAATAGACGAAGAGGAAAATAATCGCAAATTTTGCTGAAACCTGTTTTTTACCACGGAAGGTTGAAAATACACGGTAATAGGATTTAGTGGTTCCCACCGTATTTTCGCACACTTCACACACTCCAAACGATGTGAATTGTGAAATCTTGTTGCTAGTTTTATCTCCGATTGTATTGATCAGTATACAAGCATTCTCAAGATTTTTTACATACAAATTTTATTAAATTATTTTTGTAATCAAACCCCAAAAAACTTACTAACCGTAACAAATTCGTTTCCTTACACACTACATTTCCAACGATTGTAGCTTAAGTCTATATTTTGTTGGTTAAGTCTAACGATGATACCACTTTATAAAGTGGTCTGTGAATCAGCTGGTTTCGTTTTAGTTTTAAATTCGCATAATTATTTTTTGTATGGCTCATTTGTCAAATAAAGCAGTCTTTAATGGCACAGTCAGTATTATATTCTTTATACATATAGACGACCATAGCTTAAGTTTCAAAGTGTAAGTTTGAAGATTAATCGAAAACTCAATTTTCAAAAATATTTATTATATTTTTGGTTTATCAAACAATTGGTCATGTCTTGAAAATCTCGAGCTCGTTTATGTATAGTATTATTCAGTATTCCGGGATGCTTTACATACATATCAAATTACAAGTTGCTCGTATGCAACAAAATGTAGTATTGTTGATCTTGCGACAATGTAGTATCGTATAACCAGTTTTTATGATAAATCATAGCAATAGATATTTAAATATATGACATTGTTCCTCTTGATGATGGTCAAATATATATAAATCACAGTAAAAAGTATAAAAAATGCAAATTATGTGTTTATAAATATCTATAGATTATCAAGATACGAACTGTCTTTATACAGTTTAAAATAAAATAATAATAAGAAATTATTTATTTGTTGTGTGTTTAAATAAGCTGACTCACGGCTTTGGTTTTACTATAATGAATTGTGCTCAACACGACAACATGCAAAAATGAAAAAAAATGTTTTCTCAGGTGAGACAAGAAAATCTTAACAATAAATTCAAATGATTATGTAATACATTTCATTTGTTTTACGTTGATTGATGATATTGTTACAAGTTTGTAAGACATATAGTATATATACATCTAAATATAATATATGTATATATATATATATATATATATATATATATATATATATATATATATATATATATATATATATATATTTATATATATATATATATATATATATATATATATATATATATATATATATATATATATATATATATATATATATATATATTACATGCAAATTGTAAATAATTAACATTTAGTATGTACATTTATACTTGTACGTATGTAGAAATTAATAAATGAGATGACAGTAAAAAATACATTCATATCCATTTCTAATAACAAAGATTACGCAGTTTTTTTTATCGTGTCAGTATAGTAACTTCATCATCGACTAGTAAAATTCCCAATACCACCACATTACATGTTTATAATAAAAACAGAAATTTAAAATTAATAGATATCATTATTTCCCTCATTTTGGCAATTATAACAACATTTTGTATAATTTATAAACGAGGGTCTATATAGCCGATAGCTACCACAAAATTAGATTTAAGAAGAAAAAAACGCAAGAAACATAAAATCTACATTAATCACGATAATTTTAATATAAAATAGTGAAACACTTTCGTGTCGATTCCATTATAGTTATATTACTACAACAATTTATAGATTGAGGGTTTTTATAAATTAAACTATTTATTTGATTTCAATTATTTTAACCGCATAACGAACTAAATATATACCGTAAATTGTTGATGGCCAGTCGCTAACACCTTCGAACGGCGGTGAAAAATTATTGGAGACCTCCAAAATGAAATACTAGTGGACCATACAAATAAACTAACGTAAAAGTGATGCCATTGAAAAGAAACTATTTGTGTTTTTAAAATATAGTATATGGTCATTTTGTTATTGCTAATTTGTCAAATACATGTCCAATAATATGTCAATGTGTTATATAAATAAATATTTATTTGAAATTTTATAAAATGATGATATATAATACCATAGGATTACGCTAACCATTACGGTGATCCTATATCATCTCTTAAAGTAGAACCACTTTTCGATAGGAAGCATTTGTTTTTGTTTACGTTTTGTTTAATTGGGTGCAGGGCGGACTTTTAGGCTGACCTAGCTCCTTGTAACTGTCAGAGCTCCTGCACTCAACGCGCGATCCTTCAAGCAAAGGTTGATAGCTGCCTTAATCATGTACACACACAAAAAAATAAGGCGGTGTAAATATGTTTCAATCCAGAAAAAGTTCCTTATATTTATCATTTTGTATAAAATTAACACCACAGGTTTGGGTTCAAAATTTAAATTATCCTTAAAGATAAACTAATATTTTGTTTACACAATTCGGTGTTAAAAGTAAAATTTTCGCAAAAATGTTAAAATATGTTCGGGGATTTTTTTAAAAGGTACTTCCTACAGCAAATTTTGAAACTTATGGAGTGTTAAATAAACACAATCTGGAGTTATCCTAGGCGAAGATTTTTCGGGTCATTTTTGAATTTCGGATTTGACTTGTATTCCATACATTAGCTAGCACGAATAATTTTAGTTTCGTGTTAGTATTCAAAGTGAACACTTGTTGTTTATAAAAAAAATTGATAGTTATTGTGAATTTAAAGTGAATTAAAATATTAATAAAAATATTAATAAATAAAAAAAATAAATATGTGAATTAAATAACTTGTGTGTATACTGTTTAAATTAGATTATACAAGAGACAGTTAAATCTATATTGTGTGTCATAGTCAGAATTTTTAACTGATAGCTTTCCCGTTCAACTAAGTCCTACATGAAGGTAAGAATTGTTACTTATTTATTATTAATATTTGTGAAATTATTTTAAATTATTATAAAAATTTAAATAAGTGTTAAATGTAATTAAAATAACTTAAATGTGAAAAATTTCTATTTTTTATTTTTTTTCAGAATTCTTCTATCAAAATATGCCAGATCTACGAAAAGAAATTTAAAGCTGAGTATTATTAATTTATTTGACCATATAAACATCTTTCAATACTAATATAACTACTTCTTTCAGAAATGTTGATGAACAGACAGGAAGATTTTAACAACGAAACCTGATTCATCATTGGTTTTAGTATGGCGTGATCCAGTCCAAAAAGAGGAACCATCTTTCATCAAATTACATATGGTGGAGCTAACAAATTAATTTCTTTTTTGTTCACATATAACTATGTATTTTATAATTTTGAATATTTTAAATAAATAAAATTAAATATGTTAACACATCATATCGAGTTAATTTAATTTATCCGAAAAATCAATTCTCTTCAGTTCTTTGCTGTCTTTTTTTATAACTCCGAATGAACATAAAAACTTTTTTGTGTGTGCTTTGACACCATATGAATAATTTTGTTTAATCGTATGTGCGCAAATACATTTATCCGAAAATATAACAAATACACTAAACGGATAAAATAAATTTGTCCGTCTGATGTATAAAGAACTATTCTTAAAAAGTAATTTTCATTAGTTAGGTGTGAATAATCCAATCCAAAAAGAGAGAAGGCTGATCAAATAAAATACTCCGATCGGATGAATTAAATTTCTATCCGATCGGTGGGATACTATGTGACACCGAATCGGAGTCAGGAGAACTCCACTTTTTTTGTGTGCATGTTATACTTCAACGGAAATTGAAAACCAGCCAACGAATTCCACTTCTTAGATGTTCGATAAATAAATTCGCGCTATGCGTCTTCAGTTCGAGGTTTCGGCAGCTTCACCGTAAGCCTATGCGCATTAACCGTTCCTCGTTTAACCCGTTGAGACGAATTGAGTCACAACTCACGAGAACGTGTCCTTTTACCACAAAAAGGTATTCGTTGTGACTTCTTTTACGCGAGAATGTGCATATTTGTGTTTTTTTCTCGTTAAATTTGACCTGATTATTAACTCCCCACTCGAATAGTGTACTCAAATCGGAATTAAGCAAAGTGACAACTTCCAGCCGTTTACCGTTTAACTCTGAAGGAGCTCGACCTCGAATGAAATAGAAGAGTGCCGAATAGAATGAAAGCCTTGGATATATCCAAAGGCTTCTCCGTGTTGCTCAAGGGCGAGATTCTAGATTCCGTTTGTTTGTAACATACGTCAAGAGATAGATCGGTTGAGGAGTGGCTTTCGCGGAAGACATATTGTTTATCTGAAATTATTTTATGAATTTATCTCTGAAATTGATAATGCACCAGTTGTTGGTTAATGAATTTCTCAAAAGCTTTAGCCATGGCTGACACAATTGATACTGGCCGGTAGTTTGATGGGTCAGTTTTATCACAACCACGTTTAAGAACCGGTTGCACCATCGCACTCTTCCAGGCGTTCGGGTTTTTACCTTGCTTATAAGAAAGGAGAAAAATTTTAGTTAATATTGAAGCCAAGTCACTGGCAAACTCCTTCAATATTCGAACAGGAATTCCGTCAGGCCCGGTGGCCTTATTTATGTCCATTGCCTTCAGGTTGCTGAAGACAATTTCCTCCGAGATGTTGATAGGATCAATTTTGGAACCACAATACGGAATTGACGGAGGCGTTACTCCATCTGGGACAACTAAGGTCGAGTTCGAAATGAAGACGTTTGCCAGTAAGTCGGCCTGCAAATATGGATCCACCACCAAATCACCATCTGCACATTTCAATGCCGAAATAGATGTTTTAGAAATATTGGCAACCGATGCGACCATCTGGTAAAAGTTGCGATCGGACATTTTCAACTCGGAAGCCTTAGCGGCTTTCTTGTTGTCAGCTCTTTTCGCTTCCTTAGCACAGATTTTTTTACAGTTGTTATGTGTGGCCTTATATACTTCAAACGAAATTTCGTTGCGTTTATATTTCTTGTGAGCAGATTTATTTTGTCTCGCTGCTTTGGCGGCTTCTTTTGAAAAGATTTTAAAATTAGGATTGGGATTGGAAAAGGATGATGGAATATATTTATTCATTCCATGTAGAACGGTTTTGGTGAAATTGGAAACTGCGTCGTCTATTTGATTGTTATAAAAACAATGGCTCTCCCACGGGAAATGTTGAAAAATGACCGTAATCCATCATTGTCAGCCTCTTTAAAATGCCATAGACGCCTTGGCTGCTGTCTAAATTCTGGTGATGTTGCGACAGATATTTTTACTGTTATCAGGTTGTGGTCAGAATTTCCAATTCCAGCCTCGACACGCGCTTCCATGGAATGCGGAATTGTTGTAAGACAAAGATTCAGAATATGACTGCTCAAAGAATTTTGACATTCAAATGTGGAATCACTAACAATCTGCGTAAGGTCATGCGAAACAGCAAGCCACTCCGTCTGACGCCCAGCGCAGTTCGTATTTTGGTGATTCAACCATTCTTTATGGTGGGCATTAAAGTCACCAACCATAATTAATTCGCAGTAGAGATGTTGATTGCGAATGTCATCACATTTGTCTGACAAAACCTTGAAGAAATTCATAGTTTCTAAATCCGTTTGATTGGGGGATCTATATAAACTTATTAAAAAAAGGAATTTATTAGGGAGAGATATTTTAAGTACAGTAGTTTGAGCGGTCTTTGAGAAAATTTCGTACTTCTGATGTCGAGCGTACGGTATGTGGTCTTTAATGAATATGCACATTCCACGTTGCAACTCGAATGCTTGTTCGAACTGGTAGCGCTTGAAGTAGAATTCGTTCTCGTGCATGTTATGAGATACTTTTGTTTCCGTTAACACTAATATGTCGGGTCTGCGTGATTCGAAATGTTGATGTGCCCAATTTTTATTAGTCACGAGTCCACGGACATTGGCAAAATGGATGGTAAGGCTATCAATTGTATCTTTACGAGGATTATGCGAAGAGACATTTTTCGGGGATTTTTTATTTTTAATACCCATGGTAAAAAAAAACACTTGCGAAAAAACCGTCCCAATAAAAAATAAAAATTGAAATAATTAAAGCAAAACTACAAAATTAAAATAAATTAACGCGGGCGAAATAATAAATTGAACATAAATAAAAAGTAAAAATTATAAAGAAAAAAATAAAATAAAATAAAAAGTTGACGAAACGGATGTGGGTGAAGCCCAACAATCCAACCATTTAAGTCACCTCTTACGACAAGCAGTGGGTACTGTGGTGGAATTCTATGCATCCCCCCCAACCACAGGGGATATTGAAACGATTTATCTGTCTTCAGCAGTATAAACAGCTGACCAATGGATCATGATGCTTGACACGGTTCTGACCAGAATTGATCCGTAAATTGTTAATATGTATAGATTCATCCCAATATCATTCCAAATACATTCTAAATTTCATGCAGACACTAATTGTTTTGGATATGTATTTTTATTCTATCCTATAAATACCTAACACTATATTGGCAAGAAGGGGATGATTGTTTTATCGATACTCTCTTCATATTTTAGTTAAAAGTATCTATGTATATATGTGTTATTGATAGATAACATAGGATACTCATTGTTACCGCGATTTTTCTCCAGCTCCTTGTTCGAAAAGCTTTATTTTTATATTCGATGGTCTTTATATTGAATATTTGTAAGGTTAAAGCATAATCACGTCGGTTAGCTTTTCAATAATTAATCACATATGTACAAATCTATTATTCCGATGGACATCATCCACGAAGAATTTAGTACAATAGATCATAGTATAATAGAGATTCATTTAGAACAAAAAAACTCGTTCCTCGTTGCAGAGAGTCAAACCGGAGCCGAATTGAAAACCGAAAATAAACGTTATTTTTTATGAATCTAAAATCGGAACAGAAACAAAATAAAGCCCTGTCCGATTTCTGTGAACATTATTTGTCTTGTAATAATTTTGACAGGTTAATGTATGCAACCAAATTATTACAGCAACTGCGTGTTATAATTTTGACATTTCTGTAATAATTGTAACACAACTAATAATTTTAAAATTCTTGAAAGTAATTTTTTATATTATATACTCGTATGTATGTAAATAATTTTTATATGCAATAATTTTTATATGCATATATTATGTTATTAAGTTAAATAACACTATATTATGGTCAAACTCTACTTCAATCATAATTATGACTTATTAGAATTATATACTATTTTAATATCCACTTTAATATTAATTTGTACACACTTTTTAAAAACGTTTTGCAGTTTGAAATTTAAAAATTTCTATGTCAATATTATTACAGAATTCGGAAAGCAAACGAACTTACATCAAAATATGGAAGAGCAAATTATTTCGCTAATGTCAAAATTATTTAATTATCACAGAAATCGGACAGGACCTAAATTGAAACAATTAAACCGTAACCAAAATCAACCAAAAGGAGTGATATTTGATTTTCGTTTTTTCTCGTTCTTTTCCGATTCGAATTTTAAATTTTTTCTGTGTGGTTTGATTTTTGTTCAATTAAGTACTATCATCGATTATCATATACTATAAAGATGGTTCAATCAGAGTAACATTTTAAAATTTTCATTCCATCTACATAGTGACGAGTACCTCTGACCTTGTAAAATAAAACAAAACAAATTTCGTTCGTACTTTACATTTTTGCTTTGGTTGGGTTATCTCTATGTAAAGTAATCTTTGGTATTATGTATAGAACATTATTCTCCCAATTCGTTTCTATTTGATATGTTTAATGGGTATTACTATTTTCTAGAAATGTCAAATACATATCCGTAAAGCCGAACATAAAATTATAAATTTTTGGTTAGAAATACACCTGTTTGTTACTTTAATAGTGGTGCAACAATAAAAAATAATCTTAAATAAATTTAACCTTTATAAGTAAGTGGTTCTAATTATTTTAATATAATATTAAATGGTTTTCATATAAATATTCATACGAATTTATTTCATTTTCAAACCGGTTTTGAAACTGAATTGTAACCGAAACATATAAGTTTTGAAAAAACGGAAAAGAATTAGAACGAAAAATAGAAATCAGGAACCTAACCGGAAATCGGAACGAAATCAGTTTCGGTTTGACTCTCTGCCTCGTTGCTCCTATTGAATAATTTACTGTTGCATATAAAATTTAACTATTTTAATTTAAATTTTAAATGAATTAAATATATATGAACTGTCCGTATTCCGCATTCTAAATTTACTAAACTAAACTATTTAAGTATACCATACCTTTTAGAGGCGATACTCTAATCTACTATTCAAATCAAATGATCCTTATTAATAGATTATTTTGTATCGTTACTTTTTATAGTCAAGATAATCTCAGAGCACACGGTTGTACCTTCGTACCTAATCAAGTCAAGTCCATTGAGAGAAGTTATTTTCCTATGTTAGGAGATGGTTCTGAAAACTTTCGAGGTTATGTTAGAAGATATAACCAAAGATTATATACTATAAAGATAATTCAATCAGAGTAACATTTTAAAATACAAAAAAAAATATTCCGGGTACCGCTACATAGTGACGGGTACCTCCGTTCTATAGAAAAATAAAACAATAAAATCGTTCATATTGTAAATTTTTGCTTTGGTTGGGTCATCTTTATGTAAAATAATCTTTGATATAACGTATTGCTATTTTTTCGAATTGATTAACGCATTTCGTACAGCTTTGTAATTTGATTTAACGTTGTACTTTACGTTGTTTACAGTTAACATTAAATGGTTGCAGTTTTATCTTAAACCAAATATGTCCATAAAAGGCACTCAATTGTTTATAACAGTTTTCTTAAATATTTAGAGTGCAAAGCCCAACAATAGTACAAGCTCGTAAAAGGATTAATTAGATATAAACTTATATTCATACCGTTAATAGTATAAATATTAATTGATCACAATAAGAAACAATTTAACAATGGACTTTATATTTACCGTAGGTGTATGAATTTAAATCACAAAGAGAGAATTATACGGTGAGAAGGTAATACAGTAATAAATCAAATTAAAAAACTAAACTTAAACTTTTCAAAAAATAATTCTTCCTATCCTTGTTAAGTGACTTTATTTTGAACTTCATCGTGTGAACTATTTCAAAATGAGTGCAATACTGAAATTATAAGAGGTGACAAAAGATAAAAGGATGCGGCCAGCGGTATTAAGAAAAATAAATAATTTTTAAAAATTCATCTAATTCATCAAATGATTTGAGTCTTGCGAGCAGAAATATTCTCCATCACTTTTCAGTAAAACGCTTTATTGGTAAAGTGTATGATTTGGTGATACTCTATTCTTTAAATTGTCACTAAGCATTTCGAGAGCCAAAATTACGATTTACGATTGGCTGTAAGCTAATGAGGTTTAAGTTTGACCGATAAGCAGGCATGGTATAATTGTCGTCATTACTTAAGTCACAGAGCATAAAACAATAAAATCGCCATTGGACTAAATCAAATTTATAATTTGGACATTATAATAACGGAAGTAATTAATCCTGACAAGCATATTCCAGCACAGATCTGAATTTACTAACAAACAGAATTTACTAACGTATCAGTCAAAAAACTGCTTGACAAATCAAAGCGCCGGATATTCTGTTAATAATGTTGCTAAAATGAAAGTTGGATATTATTTATTAACCTAATATAAAAATAATGTTATGGTTGAGACCAGCGCAAATTTAAATAAGTTTTGAAAAACATTTAACATTTTGCTTGGCTCACGCTAGATTTGTACTGTTATAGTTTGACTGAAACGACGCACTTAATTTTTTTTTCGAAACAGGTATTGTCCCGAAGAAAAATTTGTGCAGGCGAATTTCATATATCGAGTTCGTCAGATGATATTCCGATGACGTTTCAAGTTTAAAATTATGTTTTGCAACTCTAAAGCCTGATTACCATTATCAAAAAAAAACTAAACAAAAAGAAAAAAATGACTTCACTTTTAAAATATGGCATCACGCACGAAAACCATTTCACATCGATATACAATTTTCAAATAAAATATTTTTCCAGTACTGAATACCGATATTTTGTCAGCACCACTATAATAATTTTTATACTAATTTATTCAGTACTGAATAAATTTTTTGTACTAAAAATATTTTTTAATTCTCTCGCACATAACGAAAAGATATATTTTTATCCTATTTTGATTATACAGTCAGTTTCATAATCGAAATCAGGCTTTATAATTTTAATAAAACAGAACACTATTTGTTTTAAAAGGATTTCGTTATTGGCATGCTTACGTTTGGACCAGTCTTGAACCACCATTCAAGGTTTTCAATATAAAACAAACTTTACATTAACAAACAAAGGATGCTTTCCTTTACCAAAAACGTTTTAGACTTTCATGCGACAAATCGTACGACTTAAATTCTTAAAAGCCTTTTATATTGAGATACAGATAGGATATATTTAGTACAACTTTAATAAATTCCAAATACCATTTAATATTTTTTGGACTACTGTTAGACTCTCTTATATCATATAATAATTTTAGGTTTATGCACCTTGTCCGAAAATTTGTTGATAAATTTAATCTTAGCACATTATTATAAAAAGTGAAAACTTGAAAAATTATCGAAATGTCAATTATTCCATAAAGTATATAAATTTAATTCAATAATCAAAATCAAAAAAAAATTACCCAAAAAACTGCATACGTATTAAATGTATAACATATCATGTCAGAGCCAAAGTAATACAGAAAAAAGTGAAAAGGGTGTGATTCAATAAAAGTTTAAGGTTGAATTACAATTCTTGAGTTTTTCTTTAATTTTAATTATTTTAATGGATTGAAATTATTTTGTTTTTTGTCATTTTCTGAAAATAAAAAGAAATTTTTTATTTTGTTTTGTTTTTTTTAAGCAAGAAAACATTTTATTAAGTTTTATTTATTTTTCACTATAATAAACCGCAATTATGAGGCGTAAGTGTTTAAATACGCGGCGGTGCGGTAGTATGTATATTGGGAAAATAAAATGATCGTTGAAACGATATTTGGTACTGGTGCTTTTGTTATAAACGATCTTAGCTCCCAATTAAATATTTATTCAAAAAGCATTGTACTTTATAACTAAATATTATCGTTTGAATTTAACACCACGGGCGGCCTTAACATACGAATATAGATCTCTTTTAGATAATTATAGAATATATGCGTACATAATAAATGCAAAAGCAAGAATGATTTATGTACGATTATTTGTTTATATGTAAATCGCGATTATCATTATTGTGCTTTATCGTCTGATATATTATTTTAATCAAACTTGCTTGACAAAAAAATGCGAAACAGACGAAAATACAGAAAAAATTAAATTAAATTGTCGATATAAAAAATAAATTAAAATTATTAAAATATTTCTCAGGTACAAAACAAAAACAATTAAACAATAAAAGGGACAAGTGAAAATCAATACAAGACGTTAAAATTATTTTAATTGATCTTTTTTGTTGATAAAATAAAAATTATTTTATGAAATAACTGACCTAATTTTACGAAAACACAAAAATGTTTACAAGTAAAGTATTTTTTTTAATTCTTTTGAAATTGCAATTTTATTAGTCGGCGAATTCGTAAAACAACTTAAACGAAAAACCTGTGATTTTATGACACCCTAATTAATAATTATTGCCTAATTTTCTTTTTAATTATATTGACGGAGATCGCAGGAAATCGAATTCACCAAGTAATATAGGTTTACGTATTGTATTGTCCGAAAAGAATCACCCAGACCATTTTTAACATACATTTTATGAAATTACACCGTGTACAATATATACGTTGAGTAAATAACATGAATTATACACTTATGTGCAATTACGTTTTTATTCGGTGGTTTTTCAATAATACAAGCAATTAATTACAAAATTACTATTCTGTGAAACTGTATTTATTTTAATGATGTTTTCTTTTAAAATTATATTATAGTGTTTTAGCATATTCGCAATTATGTGATGTTGAAGAAGAAATTTATGTTTTTATTTTTATACGAGAAAAAAGTTGGTACATCGCAGACTCAAAAAATATAATCGAGAAATTGCCAACCTCGGCCTATAAACAAAGTTATGATATATTGTAATTTAAACGCAAATTATATTACCTAAATCGCAGTCATCAATTTGCAATTTGGCAGAACTAAAAGATTAATATTTTAATACATTTATAATCACACATCCATCCTTGTTGCCATTTGCTTGCTTCGATTTCAAATATAACAATTAATAATATAATTGAATTTACTGATAAATGCAATTACAATGGAAATCTGCACCGAAACTAAAGTGGTGAAATAAAATGGACATATAATAAAGCACAATACATTAACCGTTTCCTCATTACCGTGATCTAAAAATTATTTATAAATTCTAGTAGAAGAATAAAGAATACCGACTTTACGTATTATAATTTGTAATGTTTTGGAATTGTGGATGGAACCAATATGGCGTCGTTTATTTATTTCCAATATCCTCTTCAATATCGAGTTAACTAAGAATTTCATAAATAATATTACTACAGCAAATGTGATGTTTTGTGATTTAGATAACTCGTTTTTTCAGTCCTTTGCTTAAAATTTGACAACCTTATAGTTCGCATAAAACTTTAACCATATTATTGAGTGACTATTGACGTAACAGCCTCGTGTCTGTTACGGTCTGAAGAAATCTTAAATACATGCCACTTATATTATAATTTTTCAATTCTCAGCAGGCATAAAAAATACTAAATTTCAAATCTGAATATGAGTGTGAATATAGTATTAGCTAGTGAGTCTGTAAGAAATTAAAGTTACAACGCGACATCTGCTAATTGACGTTACTGTCCAGCAAATATTTATAAACTTTTCATCCAGTTTCGTTAAATTGTATCTGTTACTTAACAGAACGAAAAGTTTCGTGAAAACAGAATGAAATGTCAAATATTAAACAATAAATAATTAAAAAAATCACCGTGGCTTTATTGAAAAATTTCAATCTGCTTCCGCAGATAGTCATTGTATTACCTATACTGTCTTCTAGCCAACATCAAATTTGCTGTATCAAACTGTATCGTTCATTTATTTAGGATTTTAGAAAGTTACCTTCCTTGGTTAATGCTTTTGTTCATAACATTTATACAATCGTCAAAATATAAAACTGACTCTTTTTCACAAGTGTAGCACTTTTATGGATGTTGCATTTTTATTTTTTACTTGATCGATTATGTCACACCAAAAATAATTGTTATATCACTTATACCAAAAAAAACGGTACACCCAAATTTCTTTCGATATTTAAGAAGTTAATTGAAAATGACGTTTTGGGCGACTATTAGGTATTATGGGGAATTGAATGAGAGTTTTGCCTACATTTTTTTGTTTATAAAGTGATAAAATTACAGATTGCTGTGATTGCAAATGAATGGCATTTGTTTTTTATTTTTATTTTCATATTAAATTTTTCTTCAGTAAAGTTCGACAAGTTTATATAGAAAGACAATGGAATATTTCGTGAATATGGTACACATAACTAGAGTACACATAAATCCGTAGCGGATATTCGTATTATGCATTTTTTTCTTTCGTAAAATACGAAAATCGTAAATTACGCCATATTATGAACAAAAAAAAAGGAATCCCAGAAACATAATTTTTTGTGATTTAAGGCCGATTTAGACTTTAAAGCAATGTTGGCAACAACAAATGTTTGGAAAAAGAAGCGATTAGTACATTTATAGTAGAAAAAGAAAACATACAAACTATTTTTCGCTAGACGTTATATATTTAAAGTAGAAAAATAATAAACCATAATGTCGAATGGTAAGACTTTGTTTTTATTATATTTTTTATATGTACATAATTAAATTTAATTCATTTTGAACACTAGTTAATTAGAAGACCATTAGAGCTACTCACGGATCAAAGAAAGAACTTTGAAAAACAATTAACAACTAATAGGTAAGGCCCTCAATTATCTGGCTATGACCGTAAGAAGCGCAAGACATGATGCGAGGAAAATAAAAAAGAAAGACGGAATGGTAGTAATTTGGAAGTGGTCAACGAGAGTTTATTTCGTGAAACAACGTGATTTATTAAAAATGCCTTAGGATAAAAATGATCTTTTATTACATTGCAAATAATATCGAATTGATTAAAATCTTTTGAAGTTTGCGTAAATTAGCCGATTTTTTTTTTTTAATAATTGTGGTAGTGCGATACCTGATTAATGAATCGCCCAGGTGGCGCAGTGGTTAAAGCTGCGGCAGTTGGAGAGGGAGGTACCGGGTTCGAATCCCGATTTGGGGCAAGATGCAAAATCGGTTTTTCACCTTCGATCGTTTGGGCGGTGCGATCGGTGGTGTAAAATGAACATTTCTGGATCCCCTGTCGTGTTTAGAATCCATGGGCCGACCCATCTTCCATGTCAGTACTATAGGCTGACATGAAGCTATGCAATGTGCAGATGGTTCTACGAAAAACTCGGACCTATAACCGTACATAGAGTGGTATCACAACGGACCTAACCTAACCTACCTGATTAATGAGACTGAAACCCACGCATTGCTGTATTTGTTACTTCCCTTATATGTATCTAAAGCTAGGTTATCGAAACTAAACAATCCCATGGAATCTTGAATGGATGTATCTTGACCCCGGCTATACGTTCCAATCCTAAATTATTTTGCTACCAATATGCTCTTATTGAATTGTTACCAAATTTAATCAGGAAACCCCAACTTTCGTTCAAATACAACAGATGCTAATTACACATCCATACACATAATAGCTTTATAGAAAAATTATTTTATGATAAACCGTCACGATATTAGATTGTGGTGTCAACTGTCAACATTTCATAACATATATATACGTTTTAATACATAAAATATATGTATAACTCATTCATAATCCTTAAAACTATCTCGAAGTACAAATTTTTATTTTTACTTGAAAACAAAAGAACTAACTGTCAAAAAATAGATTTAAATGAAAAAAATGACAACATTTTTATTTTTCTCTCATAGGCATTTTTTTATATTGTGGTAAGCAACAAAAATTGTTGTGGAAAAATGTTGTAAAGTCTAGATCGGGCTTTATAGGTTCACAATAATGTTTCATAATTGGAATATTCGCCGTTGGTCGTACTTTACGAAATTATAAACGTGTCATAATACACTATGAGTGGTTATGAGTAGCATATTCACAAAATTTTCCATTGCTTTTGGAAACATAAAATTGTTTTTTGAAATAGATATCCATAATTTGCAAACGTTGTTGCGATGATTACAGAATAAAAATTAAAAATTTATCCCATGTATTTCTTAGTTCAATTTAAAAATAATTTCATTTACTCCACCCGATAGTCGATGCCTAAGCAACAATAGCCGAAAATATTGAAGAAGAACCTTATTTGTCTATTCGTAAGGGTTTTAACCAAAAATAATATGGAAAAAATTTCATTACGATATCCATTTACACAAATTTAAAATTAAATTATTTCATAATTAAGCTACATTTCAATTACAAGGTATGCTTCTTGTTTTTATCGAAAAAACACGTTCCAATGATTTGGTGTCCAATGAATTGTGTAACTAGTACCACTGGAAAAATCTATAAGGAGATACGTAGTCACTGTTTTAGGTGAATAAATCAGTAATACTTTCAAATTGTGCAAAACAAATAGATCGTCGAACCGCTATAGATTATTATAGTGCTACGTACGAGTGTATATTGGTAATTTGGTATGGTGCAATGTGTAAATTATAATAATGTAGATGAGAAGGAAAAAAAACCAACCAAAATTAACTGTTACTTTTGTGGCAAAAGAGACAGTTTTTTTTATTTTGTAGAAAAACTTCACAAACTCAATGAGACTCCGAACTTTCCAAGGTCATCTTCACTCTGTAGCAATGCAAATACTCATGGTAAACTTGACCTTATCTTTAAAGATTCAATCTCTTGGACAGCTACGAACTTAGTCGATATTCTGTCATACATGTGACTAGCCCCAAACACCAAGTTTTATAAGTGGAAACGTTCCACGTTTCGATCCTTAACATCTCGAGTACTTAAGCGAGGGTTCTTTGTTAGGTTGGCGGTATCCATTTTTTATGTTATGTTGACATTTTTGCAATTTAGCTTCTTACGAATGTGGTCGTCATCCCAGCAAACCAAATTTAGTCGCCTTCTACAACAAGCTCTGGAAGCTATTATATAAAATTCAATATCGGATCCGAAACCAGATTTTGTAATTATATGGAAATCCGATGTCAAATAATCCGCTGTTATGAAACCAAATAGACAAAATGAAATCGGATTTTCTAAAAATCGAATGTCAAAATCCAACTGTTATTTAGAAGACGAATTTAATTGTGTGCTATCGAATTTGTGTGTTTTGAATGTTCCACAGTTTAAGGAGCAATATTTCATTATAAGATTTCATTTGACAACTTCTTAGTGAATTAAAACACAAACCCAAAATAAAATTTAGCATCTTCAAGTGAATTGCCAAACCAGTTATTGCTAACTTTGTTGCCAGATTGTCAGATTTATCTGAAAATCTCAGTTTTTCTAATAGGCTAAAAGATTTTCAGTTTTTCTTAGAAAATTCAGATTTTGGTAATGCTCACTTTACCAACTGCTATTAAAACTGCTTACAAACTATATTTTTATCCTATTTTGATTATACTGTCAGTCTATTTTTTAGAATGGAAATCAGACGAAAACAGTATAAATTTTGTAGTTTAATTTTTGTTTTTGGTTTGTCAGATGTTTTCTTTCGAACTTAGTGTATTCAGTTTTTTCACATTAAAATCATTTTTTTGTCAGTTTTTAATAAAATAAATATGGCAACGCTGCAAGTTACATTTGACAAATTCGACCAAACAATTTTATAATAGGAAAATGTGCGGCGGATCGGATTTTTCGATATCGGATTATTTCATAATAACCCTGGTTACTGTGGTGAGATTCTATAGATTTTATGTTTCGTGTGAACTATTTACAGGTCTTCTACTGTTGAAACACATAAAAAAAGTTAAAAAATTTCCTCACTGAAAAAATAAATTTTTTATGGGGTTTTTGTAATTGGAACATGTAGAAGTTATTTTGAAGATTCGTTACATTGTTTAAATATTATACTATTTACGTTACTCAAAACAAACTGGCATAGAAAGTATAACTGACTTAATTTTATTAAAATTCGGTCAGGTTTGACAGATTCGGTTTTTCGTAAAATTATTCAAGATAAGTTTATATTTATAAATCTAATTTTTCGATAAGCGTAAGCAAACTATCAAACTGCGGAACAGAAACTTTTAACTAGTTTGTCTGTTTGTTTTTATCTCTACAATCTGTTTCGGGGCTAGAGGCCCTTTCAACTCTTTCGCGGTTCGCTTATTTGCGTCCTTACCTTACGCCATTACAGCCAAATCGAGGATGTACGGCTGGCTATAGGTACGATTTACGTAGAACCATCTGCATATTGCATAGCTCCATGCCAGCCTATAGTACTGACATGGAAGATGGGTTGGCCCATGAATTCCGCACTCCAACAGGGGGTAATAGATGTGTTCATTTACACCACCGATCGTAATCGTATGGTGAAAAATCCCTTTATCATCCTGCCCCTATCGGGATTCGAACTCGGTACCTCCCACTCCAACTGCTGCCAACTTTAACCACTGCGCAACCTGGACAGTTACTTTTTACTAGTTGCCACAAATTTTAAATATGAATCAAACCATAACAATATTTTAATGCTAAGTAATTCACACGTGCTTTTTATTAAATTTTGAAAATTACATCTATGGTATTAACTTAGTCGAGTTAAACAAACCACATTTTTATAGTATTATATTATGTACGTAAAAATATATTCTTAAACTCGATTGTTAAAACCAATTTGCATTAACAGGTACTACTCATAAATATTATAAATCCATTGTATATAGATAGCTTCACATGCATTGTTTTATAAAAGTATGTTTTTAAAATATTAAAACACGTAAAATAACACTGTTATATCTAACCATGAAGAGAATGTGTCTCACACATACGAATAATACCAAAAGCAAGGGTAGTTAACGAAAGTCATTTAAATCGCTATTTTGTAAAACAAACATAATAAAAATTCAAATCTAATCTTTAATTTTCCAATCTAAGTTACATAAAAGTCAAACGGGTGTTTTTGTATAAAGTTATACACTTTACAAATACAATTATACCTTCTTAAATTTCCTTTTCTACGAGCGAAACTAAAAAATCGATATATTTTCAAATCGAACGGGAATCCGATTAAGTATTACAATTTTATGATTTCGTTTCTATTTCAACAAGTTCAGTTTTCATATTTTTCCACATTCCTCCTTACTATATCAACGTTTGTATTTCGTTTCAAAACCCCATCAAGAATATCGTGAGGGCGGCTAAACATAAATGAAATGAAATTGGAGAAAATTTAGACGGGAAATAAAAACTGTACATACATATATACATACATATTATTTACTTATAAAACGACTAGCAATAAGAAAACATTATATCAAATCGAACCACGAGATATTATGTGCCATGACATGTGAACTGGAAATGATATATATGTACATACTAGTCCACCTTCGCAAAAAATTTCCTCGTGTTATACTTTTCTTGTCGAGTGATTAGTAAATAATTACGAGGTCACATTAATATCCTAAAATTATGGTTACAACCTTAAGAAACTTAACATTAAAAATTTATTATTGCGTGAGTAACTTGAATATTTCTCCATTTTTCATTCATATGAAAAAAAAACACATGCATATGCTTAATGTTACTTTGCCGGCACAAATTTTATAAATTTTTAATGACGTTGGGGTTTACAATCATATGACGTCATTTGAACAAATAACACTCGAAAATTTTTAGTTAATATAATTTCTATGTGGGATTATACAATACTTTAATGACGCCATGATTTAGAGAGAATACTGCTCGTGAGAATTCACCATCATAATAAAATCAAAATTACTGTCCTCTTCAGATATGGAGAATACACATTCAAAACCAACCTACTCATCAACAAGTGTAAAAATATAACCCCTTATTAACAATGACGTCATTAAATTTAATGACACGACAAGAGAAAAATTATAAACTCTCGCACATTTAGGGGAAACTGACAAATCGAAACAGTTTAAACATGTGAGTGTGTATATATAGCACTACTGGGGTATTGATTTTATGACGTCATAAAGAAAATATAACCTTGATTTTTTGTTCATTCTGTATTTCGGTTTCGTGCTCGACATGACAACATAAAAAAAGGAAAAAGGAGAGGTTGTAGTAGGTTGAAGAAATTTTGTGAATGAAATTGTATTTCATTTAAAATTCATGAAATGATTATTGACTGCCAAGGTAAAAATTAAAGAAGGATAATATGAAATGACTTTTTGTAATGTAAGTACTTTTGGTATGTATACAATATACATATATATATATATATATATATATATATATATATATATATATATATATATATATATATATATACATGTGTGTTTGTGTGAGTGAACATTAATATTTAAGTTATCTTGTTATATAGTTAAGTTTACAATTGCATGTGTTGTAAAAACTAATTAACTTTATTTCTTGTATATTAGGTAAAATTCCTAAGATTTAATATTTTATCAGTGGGAATCGCGCACGTGAATTATTTTATTCGTTCTCATATGTTATCAATGGTGTTACCGCTTTTACTACATTTACTTTATAAACCGGCATGTTTACACAAAAACCTACACCGTTAGATGTAGGTGGTATGGTTGGTAAAATTACCAAAAAAAAATCAGTTTACTACTGTTAGAGTACTCCTCCTACTGAAACGAGATGAAATGTATCGTTCGTTTTTCTCTAAGAAAATTGGTGTGTGGGATTTTAAGCGGAATTATTTTTTGATAAACATTAAATTGTAAATTAAAATTCATTCAATATTTAAAAAAAAAATCTGTTAAAGACATTCAAAAAATATTTTAATTTGCATCTCGTGAATTTTCTTGTGAATTAATTAACTTATTACAAATTTCGAAACACCCTCGACGAGTGATGATTTATGACGATATTTTTGCTAATTAATAGGCCACAATGTATTGCAAGTTTTCTTATAACGGATTTCACATACCGTTGCTGGCTCGTGTCATCAAACTGAAGATGTCAAATCGTTTTATACCTTTTCGCATTCTAAAAGTTAAAGAAATCTTCTTTAATATAAGAAATCTTATAACAGTCACAGTATACTAATTGTTAAATATTGATGTCGATCGTCAATAACGACCGCATCAACAGTACGAATTTGACAAAATGAACGCCTAACAAAGGTAATCTTTTCAATAATAGCGGTTATAATTTAATTATGATTTTTACGATAAAAATTGATTTATGTGGGTGGTATTTTATATTGCTATTATATTTGTGCGACTTTTTTTTTAAACGCATGGGTCCTAAACAAAAGCACATAGCATATACCTCGTTTCGTGGGGCAACATTATCTGCATTAAGTACCAACGAAAATAAGCTAATAAATGGCGAAACGATATTTTTACTACTAAGATGTATTATACATTTTAGCATTTTTTATTGATTTCTTAATATAACTTGCATAAACAATTCTAGATCTTTTCTAATTCTCGGTAAACTGTGAGGGTGTACGTTTTGTAAATTTTAAGAACTGTATTTATTTTTCATGTGAAGATATCAAATAAATTATGTACCATTTTACTAGATCCGAAAAACAAAAATTAATTGATACTCATGTTATACAATCGTTAACATACTGAATATTAATATTACATATATTTGAAGTTATAACTATAACTATAAAATGCATATATGATTTAAAAAGATATTACAACAAGTTGATGGTATAGCTGAAAACAGCCAATGTGTGTTTTTGTCGAAGAATTGTTATATATGTGTTACTTACACATGAAGTTAGTTCAAACAAATTTTAAACCTTTTGATTAAATTAAAGATGTTTCTCTTGCAAAATTATGATTTTTATAAACATTCACCGTCATCACCGTTTTGTAACATTTTCTAATTATTTATGCACAGATTTTTCTTTTGAAACTCACTTACAATAATTTTCTTCAAACACAAAAAAGCTCCAGTTGTAACCTAACAAAGTAAATGTCAAGAAATGTATGTGTCTTGCTCACAATCAACAGTCTTACCATTCTATACCAAATAAATGTAGATTTCGATATTCATAGAGCATTAGTTTTTGCGCAGTGTATACATACCTCTTCATCCAAGAAAAAAAAACCACTACCTCATAAAGAAAATGGACCACTATTAATAATAATAATATGGACTGTTTGTGAGAACAATATTTTTAATTAATTGATTGATTTACATTTAATTGATTGTATTATTTCTAGATCTGACGTTGGTACTAGGAAATAGGTCCTTCAAAATTAGCACAACACACAGATCGCTCTCTTATCAAGAACTATAGCACATCCCCTATTTGCCGGTTTGATTAAATCGATCATCAGGTTGCTTCTTTGCCAAAATAAATAAAAACAATAAGTCTATGAATTAAGAGTTATTAAGATTTTCTGTTTTCAATTGTTTTTATTTTTAAATTTTAATTTCATATATTGGATTCAGTCTTACCGTCCCACTAAATTAGATTTAATGTGAATGTATTTGAACAATAATAAACATATGACTCTTAATCTATTGCATCTTGCATCCTTTTATATGCTGTACTGGTGTAAGTCTATCTACAACCACCTGTCGGATTACTGCTGGTTAAATGATAACTCGGACACTTGTTGGCATCATACTTGAAAACCCCAAAAAACGCAGTGGAACGGTGATGATAAAGTGCAAGGATGTCTATCTTCGCTTTAGATGGAACGGTTCTCAGAGAGAGTCATGGCTGACGGATAGAGTACGAGGACTATAATTGTTTATCTATTCCTGAGATCTCTAGCGATGAGGATGCGGTTCATTTTGACATGTTGATATTTTCTATTCATCTGGAAATACACCGGTAACTAATGTAAAGTATTAGTACTAATCTATGTAGTTAGTATTTATTAAAGTTGTAGTCTGTTAATGATCTATAGAATCAAAAGTAATTTCCATCGAAAATTTGATTTGATTTAAATTTGAACAAAGCAAAGTATCATTGATAACCTATTCCATCTTAGATGTAACGTTATACGGAAATAATTCATTCGACTCGTTTGCAACACAACATCTAGCATAAACATCGCTTCTTAAGTTATAGTACTTCTCGCAGACATGGCCACTACTAATGGTACTTAGTTACCAGGTTGCGTAGTGGTTAAAACACTGCAGCGTGGTGCGGATAGGGGCAGGATGCGAATCCCGATAAGGGCGGGATGCGAAAAGAGATTTTCACCATCGATCGTCTGGGCGGTACGATCTGTGGTGTAAATGATCTCATCTGAGACCCAGTTGAGGTTAGAATCCATGTGCAGTCCCATCTTCAATGTCAGTACTATTGGTTGGCGTGGAACTATGCAGTGTGCAGATGTTTTCTACGTTAGGAACTATATCCGGAACGTAAAGTAATATAGTGGGAAGTCACAATGGGCCAATATAGCCTGAGTGACAGATAACACTACAGCAAATAAAATGGTTTTTAATTTCTCGGGGAACTGCAAAGAGTAGAATGTTTGTTGTTGGAGAGCGATCATATACAATATAATGTTTAACCACATTATCTCCATCTTATTGATCGCCGAGATAATTTTTGGTATGATTGTAAATTATAAATATGTCTAATGAATCTTTTTATAAACTTTGAACTGTTTTCCCCACTCTATTTGTGCCTTCCTTCTATGATTAATTTTTATCTTATTTCAAATTTCGATTTTTGTAATTGACTGTAGAAACCTCCAAATTATCTTTTTATTGTTATATGTTGAAGTCTTGATGACTAAGCTTCATTTTGCGAAAAATAACTTGTGTTATACATGCAATAATTAACAGTACTTCTATTTATTTACTATTTATGTGAATTAAGTTTTACTTAATTATTTAACCTACTTATAAAAAATTGAATCCATAACTATTTCTTTGACTGTTTTTTAGAAAAATAAATCCTATTTCATACAGTAAATACTTTACTTTGTTAGATTATCAATTTTTCCGTTATCTGAAGTCACAATTCTTCGGAATTGGTAAAAATAATTTTATACCTATCATTTCAGCAACTTTCTTAAACTTATGTATGGCAGTCTTAAACTTTCCGTTTTGTTGATGAATGGATTGTGTACAGTTATGATTGCCATCCGGAAGCTTTTCATTTTGTATTCACTATGCAGTTGTAGCATCTATTAAGCTATTGTTCTTCTACAACAAGAACTAACTCATTACCTAAATCCACTGATGAAGTTTCCACTGATGAATATACACAAATGGTTAATCAGAGAAAAAAGTTTCGAATTTCAGTGATTATTTAACCATGAATTAATCATGAATTATTTTCATAATGCATGTAACACCTCACAGTCGCGCGATTATATAAGTACAAAAATAAAACTACAAATAGCGAATAATTAACATAATATACGAACTTAATTTTTATTTTTGTTTCTACAATTAAAAATCTATAAAAACAATATCGTCATAATGGAAAATTATCTAATAATAAAATTTACTATAAATAGATTTTCATTATTCATTCTAAGCATAAAAATCACTAGAAAAATGTCAACAAAGCAAATATTCGCTAAACCATCGAGAAAGTAATACAATTTGCATATAACACTAATGCATATTATGTACACACACTACGTTTTACAATACATATAGTAGAGTAATTTATGTTGTTCGTTTTTTCAAAATAGCAATGGTGAAAAATATTTTATTATACATGCATGCTTTGAATGTGTTTACATTCGTACCGGCAACTCAATATCCATACATAATACGTGAAAATATTATGAAAAATCTATGCTGATATTTTCCTGTCGCGGTATTAGTTCAGGTACGGAAAAAGAAGGATGGGTTCTGAATAGTGTCAGACATTGGTGTTTTATAATACTGTTGGTCGTCGTTTCACATACATATCCTATTTATATACGTATGTTATTTATTAGGTTTTCCTTTCTCTGTTGTGTTATTTTGTATGTTTGTTTCTTACAGTTTTTTTATGAGTTTCGATTTGACCGAGACCTTTATACAATATATTTATGGAAAATAAACCGTACCTTTATAGAAAAATCGCGTTTTTATTACATAATAATAAATGCATAAAAGTAGTTTAATATATTTTTAACTTTTTAAACTTACGATCGATATTATTTTTTGCAATTTAACATGTGTAGCAACATATGTAATTAGATGTTAAACGTAGAAATTTCTTTTTTACTGTATATGAAGCCACTGTACAACTACAGTTTAATTCCTTTTCTTTAAAGGTGTAGGCTTTTAAATAATTGATGAGTATTGAAATCATATTTAAACTATTTATCTTTATATGGCTAATAAATTTTCAGATGACCTATTTATATATATATATATATATATATATATATATATATATATATATATATATATATATATATATATATATATATATATATATATATATATATATATATATATGTATATATATATATATATATATATATATATAGATATGTATATATATATATATATATATATATATATATATATATATATATATATAAGTTGCATTTATTCAATTTGTGCACCAGCTTGTTCAATATTAACTAAGACAAAAGTTCATATTTTTCGTATAACTTTCAACAACTTGACTTGACGAAGATCACCATCTGCAGCATAATGTATTATTACCTGGCAATTAACAAAATGCTACCTAAAATAACAACTGTTGGAACTAGCAGATCATACAGTTGTTTTACTTAAAAATCGGCGTGGTTTAATTTTTGATTACCATATCATGTTTTGTAGAAATAAAATAAACATTCTTTGTATACATTTGTAATGAAAATATATTTGGTTTCCTTACAGACCATGAAAATTATACCCCTTTATGGTTACTTTGTAAGGTATAAGTAGTTTCATAATTTACCAAAAACAATAACGTTTAACTATGACTTTGTGGTACATTTAGTGTAATGCAATGTTTGAGTTTTCAGTATTTCAATTTATTTATTAGATTCAGAATATTATCAGTTATCACAAACCAAATTTAACTGTATAAGTTCATTTCAAACATAGTTTGAATTTTCTAAAACAAACATGCCTAACATTTATTGAAATGAAATTGACTGTGCACTACAGATAGTTCACAAGTATTAACAATATAATTTACATAATCTACACTTGGTTCACCGGTCGTGAACCTGTTATTCCTGTTTAAATAGATCTGACTTATTTTTCAAGATTTGTTTGCGGTTACAATCAATTGCAATCTTTGTGGTATCAAACGCAAGCTTTACGTTACACTCGTACCACAGAAAAATGTTATAATTTCAGTCACATCCTTGACTTTTCAAGAAAATAATTGTATACTGATTACTGTAAAGTAAACACGCAACATTTTGTGAGCATAAATCTTACTTGTACTTAGTTTCTTTTGGCTTTTATCAATATTCCTCTTTTGAAAATTTCATTTAGAAATATGTACAATTGTGAATGTGATGGAAATCGTTTCTATAACGTCATAACTTAAAGTTTTATTTTGTAATCCAGTTTTCTCTTCAGGTTCACCTGAAAATACTTTTTCTGATCCGTTCCTTTTCCCATCAAAAGTAATTTTATAACTGGTTCGAGACGAATAAAAACAGTTTATCTTTATCATTCAATCATTTAGACTAACTATAATTATTGTTTGACATTATTAGAAAAAAAATAAAATAATTATTTATTTCCAATCGAAATAAAAGGATTCCGAAAATTAAAAAATTAAATTAAGTTTTTTAAAAGTGTCTTCTTCGAATCAAATTTCATATCCTTCCGGCAATGATATCTGTTTCTTAAGTTTTCAAACATAACACATGTTTTTTATAGATAAAAATGCATAGCACAAAACTGACATACAAATGTGGCTTATCACGCTACTTTTATATGTCAATTTTGTGGTAAAGTTCCACAAACCCAATCATATATTCTACCATGATATTTATTACACGTTATTACCAGCAGATGAGAACATTATTTGGGAATTTTATTTTTAAATCGAATAGAAAACAGCTAGTTTGCCTATAAAGAGTTCACTAGTTTGCAACACGGCTCAAACTATACATTTACCTCCTGCAGTACAAACATCCAGTCATATACCTGATCAGATAAAATTGATCTTTTCAAAGTTATTAAATGAGGTCACTCATCGTCATTTTAACATGTTATCCTCAAACGCGAATAAAAGCAACTGAGCCCTTAAACATAGTGTACTTGCTCGAACTTTATAATAAATTAATGTTGTAATTCTGCAAATATGCTTTTATGACATCTATAACCATTTAATATTAATGTCATTGTGCAGGTGTATCCCGAATCAATAAAACTAATTAATTTCAAAACTACATCAAAATTACTCTTATGTTAAATCATAAATTATAAACATATCAAAGTTACTTTAAAGCTACAAACTTTAAAAATATTTACAAAGACACGATAGATGTATGTATGTATGTATATAGAAATTGAAATAAAAAAGAAAAAAAATCGAAAGATTTTTCTCACAAATAATACCGCTATAATATTAACCATGTTATACTACTATCGATATTTTTCTTATATTTTTTTGTTGTCTTTTCTTAAAGATAAACATTACACAATAATCCGTTTGTTGTGTTCTACACGAGTTATTCGATTTCTCCTCAACCGCGCGCATTCATCGCACACACCACACCAATGATATCAAAAACAAAAAAAATCATCATCGTTTTAATTCGCGCCCCACTATATATACAAAAAGCTATCGACGATATAATAATATTGAGAATCAAAGAGAACGAATCGAGGAGAAAAATGATGACGTTATACGTACGTCATATCTTTAGTTCACCGTAAAATTCGATGTCAAATATTCTTCTTCGTTAGTGTGTATAAAAGAAGAGAAGAAAATTGAGAATTAACAGTACAATTGTTCCGCCTTTTTTTTACAAAACATACATAAAAATTCATTGAATATAAACTTTTACTGTATTGTGAGTAAAAAAAAAATTGTAAAAAAAACAGCAAAAGAAAATATTTAATAAAAGTTCATTTCAAAAGAATCACGCTCCGTCGAGAGTGAAGTTGATTTTTTCTGTATTTTATACATTAATTGGTATTCGTTTGTTTTTTTTGTTGTTGTTGTGAATATTTGTAAAGGAGAGCCTTTTAAGCTTTTATAGTCTAGTGTTTTTCATACAATATAATCAGTCGCGCCTCAGACCTTACCTCGTGTAAATTAAAATCATTTAATACAAATTTATATCAAATTATATTATACAAATATACATATATGTAAAGGAGCTTTATATAGAAAACGAAAAAAGCTTTTTATTGTTAATTTAAAAAAAAATTTAAGGACTCACCAACGTACTTTTTTAAAAGGATTATAACGTTTCGATATAATAGTTGGATATTATTTAAGAGTGAATCAAGTGTTCAAAGAATGTTAAAAAGTTTAAATAAAAGTGTTTTATTGTGAAAAAATTAAAATTCTGGAGAACGAAAAAGAATTTGACGAGAGGGTTGCAGGACCTTCGACAGGTGTTTAATAAAAATTTTCAAAATTAATTTTTGTCGTTTCTATTTTACTTATTTATATTGTGTTACTGTGTATTTCCATTATTATTTTAATTTTATCATATAATTATCGTTGTGCTTGTTTTTATAATTTTTTGGTGTTTTATAATTTAATCAAAGCTTTTATATTTTATATAAATATTGTTTATTATTATATACATATATATATATATACTATGTGTACGATATTATTATGAAAATGAAAAAAAATTAATCAATTTTCAAAAACGAATATTGTTAGTAGAAAATTTTGAAAAATGTAAACAATTTAACTAAAATAAAACAGAATTTTTTATGTTTTATAAATAAAATATAAAAATAAAGGATAATGCGAACACGTTTAGCGCCGTTAATTGTTATAAAACAAGAACCAAATGATGATTTATATTTTTTAAACAATAGTAGTGATAATAATAACAATAATAGCAATATTCTAAATAATAATAATAATAATTCAAGCAATTTAAATGGAATAATCAGTGAATTTATTGTCAATAGTCAAAATGAATATATTGGTGATTTAAATAATAATAACGATAACATCAACAATAATAATAATAATTTAGAGGACTTATATGAAGATAAAAAGTGTATGTACATTTTTTTTTGTTAGTTTGGTTAAATATCTAACACATAATATAGTTTTGGATTTGCTGTACTACTAACAAACTCAATTTTTTTTGTTACATTTTCTAATTATAACGAAAATAAAAATAATTTATGACGGAAATTTTTTAATATAATGATGTAGTTTAGCCAAAACAAAACCAAATAGTTTCGTATATATGTACCTATAAATAATTAGCTTCCTTGTATCATTATTATATTAATAAAACTATTATTTTGTCGTAGATATAAATTTGGCTTTAGTTCAAAACACTATATTAAACTCGTGACACTATAGGTTGGATGAGAGGAGTGCGAACGTTTCAACATTAAGTGGATTTTTTGCCAAAAGCACAGTCGTCTAAGCTATCATTTTTCAATTTCATTTTCGATTTTTAGTCAGCTGTTCCTCTTGAAAAACTTTTCCGTGTGATATATATTCATATATTGTATGTATATAAGAATCATTGATTTAGTGACGTAACAAGTAAGAGTATAATATCAATGACGGTATGACTTTGTGGGTGTATTGTTCCCGCATATTAAAATGTGTTTCAATTCTTTGTATTAGTAAATATTGAATACACAACTTTAAACGAATGCCCGAATCTGTCGTCACTGCGCTTGTTCATGTTTTATGATAGAAAATTGTACAGTACAAAAAAGTTTTTATTTTCGTGGAAATTTAGAAAATCGATGCAACAAAAAAGTATAAATAGTAGTGACGTCAAATTTTTCAATGTTTTTTTTTGTATTTTATATTGTTGCGAGGGATACGAAATGAAACAAATATATACATTTATTTTTTTATTTATATGTATGGTATGGTGTAAATATCGGTGTGCTAGGTCGGTTATTTTTAATACGTACACATGTATATAATTGTGTTTATTTTACAAATGGTATGCATGTAATAGAAGAAAAAAATGAAAAGTGTTTGGCTATTTATATACAAGATTATAAAAAAATAAATTTTAGTCGGCGCCCGACGCGGGGCCAAGCAAACATATCTACCGGTAAATCACAAATAAACAAAACTCATCGGTTATGTTAAAATTAAATAACCATAAAAAAAAATTTCATGTCAATAATTACAATATATACTTTCCAAATAACCAAAAAGTTATAAGAATATAATAAGTGAAATTATAATTACAGATAATTATTACATCACAGCTTAGTGTGCACAGTATATATATATATATATATATATATATATATATATATATATATATATATATATATATATATATATATATATATATATATATATATATATATATATATAGTAGACAAAAAAATCGAAAGTCTTTTTGTAATTCAATTTTTGTGGTGCTTCTCATACACAAAACATCATCATCAAAATAAACCAAAAAAAATCAATGATTACTGTGTTGTGATGAAATTGTGAGCATACCTATAAAGGTTATAGTCCTCACTTTCTATATGACGTCATAAATGAAAAACTTATAAGCGCACGCTCAAAAAAATATATTACTGATACATAGACATTTTTTTAAATAATATAATTGTTATTATTATCCTTTAGTTAAAAAAAATACATATACATATTAATTTCACCTTTTTTAAATTACGATTACATGACGTCAATCAGAAAATAAAAACGCTTGTTTGATTTTATTTTTATATCTACATATAACTTAATTTAGCATGTGATTTTATTAGAAAATAAACAAAAAACGTGAAAATGGTGTAACATAAAATCAAACGTGTTCTATTTATATTTACTTTTTTTGTATGGTGGCACCATTCATAAGATTGACGTATTTTAAAATGTGAAATGTATGAGAGAGTCCTTTTGTTTTTCGATGCTGATGAGTAAATCAAATTTTGCTTTAGTATACATACACTATAAATAGATAAAACGGATGTTGAGGGAAAATTATTAATCACGTGACAATTATATTATTTACGTCAGAAGTATTTTTGAGTAGTAACGATGGTAGTGATTAGCAATATGAAATTATGTAGCTAGTTCGTATTTTAAGCATTTCAATAATAATTAATACCTAAATGTTAAGTTCTTTATTGTCCAGTAAATATTTTCATAAATTATACTAATACAATAGCTAATTAATAATGTTGGATAGTAATTGTCAATATTTTCTTTTTTTCATCAATTTATGCGGTAATCTTTTGTGAATTGCACAAAACCCAGGTATCTACCTTTATGATAATACATTTTGTATGATCGACTAGTGCAGCATTTATTATTATTCTGACGATACAAACATTAATTATTCAACAACATATTTAATTTGGGTCATCAAAAACAACAAAAAACTATCTGTACATTGTTGTCGAATAAGAGAAACAAAAAATATATGTAACTATAACACAATAATAATAATTTAAAAATTTAACACCAGACACACCTAAGACATCATGAGAAATATACAGAGATAAAAATTAAAAGAAATAATCATCAATTTCTATCAAAATAAAAAAAATTATGCTAAAATTCCGGATAGAGAAGACCAAAGAGTAGAATAACAACAACTTGTATAAAAAAAACTGGAAATATAAAAATACAATTTTATAAGACAAAAAAAACTCGTCTTTCGAGGTGCAATATTATAAAATTAAAACTTCTCATGTATACACATATAAAATTCATTAGCGAGATGATTTTTAATCTCCAAGTAAAAGTGCAAGTGATGTTTGATTTGCTTTTTGATTGTAAACTAACTATAGTTAGACGAGGTTTGGCACAAATTTCGTCAACTCATTTCAACAAGTAGTCAAAAAAAACATATTTGTTTGTCCTTGAACACACTGCATCAGCATCATTCTTGTAAAACAAATTCAATATTTGACAATAATATAAATAAAAAAAACTACTACCAACTTTCCAAATATTTCAAATACACTTCAATACTATAATCTTTCTCTTTACTGTGTGTGTACATACGTACTATACTATTTATTTTTAAATATTTGCTGTAACGCAGCGAAAAAAAATTTAACTATTTGATTAATAAATTTATAAAAATGCGATAGTAATGATAGAAATTTGCTAAATTTGTGTAATAAAATGTAAATAAAAATTCAATTAATTTTGTAACAACCATATAAATCATATGTAATATGTATGTATGTATGAATGTGTTTAAATTAAAATCAATCAATCAAAAACACTTACAAAATTTCTTACGAGAACATTAATTTTCAATTACAAATTTATTTTTATATTTTAAATTAATGGTATAATGTGGTCTTAATGATGGCTCAAATATATCAAAACAAAATATAATGTTTTTGGTGATGTACCACTTACTATTTATATATTACTTTCGATTTCATTTTTACGCTATTAGTTAATTAATAAACAAGTGTTAAAATATTCTCATTTGCATGTTTATTTGATTATTTATTTTGTAAATGTGTTGAATTAAAAATGTTTGGAAGAAATAATAAAATTCTTAAAGACGTTTTTTTTTATTCATATATATAATAATTATTATACACACAACAGAATTGTAACGCGTTTAAAAGTATAATTTATCATTTAACTTGATTCTTAAATTCGTTTCTACTCTATATTTTTTGTTTGATTTAGTTTTTGTATTATTATCGAGTATTCTATTGCTTTTTAAGTTGATGATTAAAAAACAAGAAAATTGAGCTTAAACTCTTAACACTTGGTAGCGGTGTTGTATGGTATATTTTTTTTGCTTCGAAATTAGATTATTTTAATAATCGATACATGTATGTTTGGTTTACCTGTTTAAACCAGACATCAAAGACATGTTATACGCGGAACTGGATTTGCACAATATACATGACATCTGGTCACAGTAATATTCATGTATATATATATATATATATATATATATATATATATATATATATATATATATATATATACATACATATGTTTAACAGTAATATATATTTTGAAATAAAACTATATAATCTTCATTATATATTCTTTTAAACGACCTTCGAAAAAGCCGAAACTTTTAATTTTTTGTTGGTTTTCAACTTTATTTTCAATTTCTATATTATAACTAAAAAAAAATAGAGAATCTACAAAATATAAAATAAATATAAAATGATTTTAATCGCGCTTTTTTGGATATAACAAAAAATTATACATTTTTTACGTTTAAATAAAAATAAAATTTTTGTTCAAGGATTTGGAATACAGTATACTTGTATGCGATTAAAATATCTAATTTAAATTTGGAATTTACAAGTGCTTTAAATGTGACAAGTTTTTATTAACGTAAAGACATAAAGTCTATTATAAATCTCTGATAATTTCTTTTCCATTTGTACTCATTTTTCAAAATTCAAATATAAACAAAATATTCATAAATCAATCAAATCTTGATTTCGACTCAAGAAACAAACATACATTGTACCAAATATAAAAACAGGATTTTGATAATAATCCTGATTTTGTCCACACCCAACGAGTTTTTCAATAAAAAAAACGTTCTTATTCTAATTGTCTTTTAATTGATTTGAACGATTGATTTCTCGTTAAAAGGCGGCATATTGTATTTTTAAATTACATATATAGATCTAAGAAATTAATGATTTACAAGTGTAAATTTTTTAAAATGTATTCTATTGGGTTGGTCACATATAATCATATACGCGAGGAATCATATTACAATAAAAATTTGCGTTTATACCATAATCATCAAACGCGCTAAAATTATTCTAATTATCAAGGCTGAAGTGATCGCATTAACAAAACAAAATAATCAATTGCAACTTCTCAAGTCTGTTTGAAAACGATTAGTTTCTTGTTTTAAACTATATTTCCAAGCGAATGTTTTTGATAATAAAATTGCTATTAAGATTTAGTTAAATGTACTCTAAAATTATACATTTATATGTGTATTTAAGTCTAATTAACCGAGCAAAGATAATATGAAGATTAATTTCATCAAATTTAATAACACTTTCAATAAATTTTAACCTTCATAAGCATACAAACATATATGCATGTGTATAAATAAATACGAACGTAAACCAAAAAAAGCTATAAACTTCAAAAACGTCTTCAGATATACAAAAACAAAATTTTTTTGATTTCTTCTTACGTTTTTTTAGGAAAAAACCACATACTACTACCAATATAAAATATATACTACTTTTGAGTCTAAATTGAAATAAAAACTAAAATTGATGACAAAAAACTATAATTAAACAAGGTCAATAATAAAATACAAGCACAATATATATTTTGAAATTCAAGATAAGTCGAAAAAAAAAAAACATATTTTGATCACATTTCTTCCGATTTGTTGGGATCAAAACCAACTAGCTTACTACAAAGTAATTAATTCAATTGAAACATAATCATTACGATTTCCGTTTCATAAGACAACATAACCAAATTAAAATTAAATAAATTTTAGAAAATTTTTCAACTACAATCTTTCATTAACCCATGCTTTATTATGTTTACGATAATTTTAGTTTTTTCCCATCAGTATAGATGGTTGGTTACAGCATACTTTAATATAAAAAAAAACAACAAAAACATTTGAAGCAGTATAAAGCAAAATAGGTATATATATTTATTACATACATGCATATATTGACCTACCTTAACATTATATTTTATATACATACCGATATATAAAAGACAAGTTTTAGCTTTGGATTTATATTACAGGCTCAGCATCTTACCTGTTTTATATAATTTACGATTATACTCGTAATTTTACTTTTGAATAAAACTACAAATATGTACAAAATTTCTAACAAACAAAATTTAATTGTTTTGAAGATTACACATCTAATCATCGTTGTATGTTCATATAGTCTAAAACATTTGCCATACATAGCGCCAATTGATTATATATGGCGAAATTGGAAAATGATGAACACTATAATAATGAACGTACGTAACATAGTGTAATATGGTTGGAACATGTTAAACTGGACATAATTATAATTTTAGCTATACACATTTTTATAAGTTTTAAGTTTTTGTCGACATATGCCTAAGGTGGTTGTCTTTACTTCTGCTTGATATCACATATGAGGAAAGGCTTTATGTATATATATATATATATATATATATATATATATATATATATATATATATATATATATATATATATACATGTATATATATATATACATATAACAAAAAATCAACTTAAACCTTCCGAACCATAAATACCTTAGTCAGCCCAACAAATGCTATTACAGACTATCGCTTTTTATGTTATCTGATGCATGTTAATATTTGGCTATCTATAAAATTATAATATATGATATTAGCCGAAGAATTTTTTTCATTCCTTAACGAGGAATTTAGTTAAATCATTGCATCCAATGATATAATAATGTTGCTGATAAGTTTTAATTTTTAATCTCAACAAACAGTTAAGTTTATAATATATTCTTTTGCCTACAAAGATATAAGTTGTGTCCGTTGATGTCAGTAGTGCTAGTTTTCCTTGTCCTCTTATTTTACTTAATATCGATAAGTTATAAAAAAGGTCAATTATATATCATGTTGATGTTTTAATCCGCTTAAGTTTGACTTAGATGTTGGGTTCAAAATTTAACTCAGTAAATCAGTAAAATTTGATAAACTGTTTCACGTTCATAATGTAATTTTTGGTTTAGTTGCGGTTCCTCTTTATATGTTCATTGTCTGTGCTATCACATAGACTGTTCGGGCAATTCAAAATAATATTAATTGCAACTGAAAAGACAAAGTTTAGAACATTACCCCCCTCACTTTTTGTATTTCGAATGATGGAGTAATCAAACATACTACTTGCACTCCTTCCATCTTATATGGACCATTTATCATACTTTTTTTGTTGAAACATTTAGAATAAATTGATGGTAAATATTAAAATATTCGTAATAGTGTATTTAAAATGTTAGTTATCCATTTTAAAGGACATTTCTGAATTGCGAGAGCTTGAAATACATTTAATTTTATTGAAATTTCTAAAAATTTTAAATTTATTTTGTGTTCGACAAAACATCAGCTCTTCCTTCAACACTTATATTATCGTTAAAATTAGATTATTCCAAAATATGTACACCAGCAATAATTGTAAATTGAGCATAATATATTTTAAAGCTTGGTGGCAACTCAGTCTTCTTCTTTTTCTATATAGTCCCCTCGTATTTTTAAATACTTTTATGTAATAGTAAATTAAATTTAAAACGATTATAATCACGAGTCCATTCCACCATATGATTCTTCCACTTTGCAAAACAAATAAAATAATATTTACATATTTACCGACGAGCTACAACAAAAATATAATATTCAATATTTGTGTAATTTTTTGAACGAGTACATTGTATTTATCGCGCGCGCTATTTATATAACACCCTCAATATTCCAAATTATTAAATCACAACAAAAAAAATATCTAAAAATAATCTTACGCGCGTAATTATAATTATCAAACGGATATACAATCAATATTATAATTATCACATAATTATTTGATTGATTAAATCAATATTTGATCAAATTTAACGCTATTTATCGCACGCGATTATTGTGTAGGTTCTAAATTAAATTTCCGAATTTCGAGCACACGTGGTATTTTAAGTATATATATATATATATATATATATATATATATATATATATATATATATATATATATATATATATGTATATATATATATATATATATATATATATAGATATATATATATATAGATAACCTAATTACAACACAATTAGTATCATGATAATCAAAGACGTCACAAAAATTTTGCATATCTACAACTATTGTCGTTTTAATCAGCTTAAACGTTTTTTATTAGATCATATACATGTGTCTATATAAACATTTACGCAATATAAGCTTTTATTGTGTTCGGCTATTTATAAGCTTTTGAATAAATTTATTAATGTTGTATTGTAGCCTGCGGGCGTCATATATTTAAATCCATGCTGTACACCATTCAATTACCACATATTCTCTCGCCGCTCGTAAACATTCACAAATATTTATATACAAAATGATTGCTCATCTTATACAAAGTATTACACCACATTCGTTAAAAAAATTGATTTAATTTATATATATGTAGATTGTTTCACTTTTCAATAAAAACAAAAAAAATCTACATCATTTCTAGTAAATTGTATAAATGGCCTTAAACCGCATCACGGAACCCGGAATATAAATAATAATAATAATTAAAATTACCAGCTAAGTTGGTTTCTTATATATTATATATACATACTCATATACCGACCAAAAACAAACTTTAAATGAATTAGACACATTTTGTAAATTTTGAATGTCAATAAGCGCTTATTTTGTTAATTAAATTATCATTTAAAGTGAAATTTGTGTTTCTATCATCATACATAAATAATACATAACACAAAATCTTATTCAGATCAAATAAATTTTACTTTTGTTTTGTTAGGCACACATTACATAAAAATTCCAGCAAAATCATTTACTCGTAATTTGATTAATAAAAATAATTATGTACAATTAATTGTTTTTGTTTCATATTGTATGACTCAAATTATAAATAAACGCAGTTACAAGAGAAGGTAACGTAAAAACTATGAATACATAAGTAAATCACATCTTACATCAAGGTCTAATTAAGTCAACGACTCTTAGATCTCTTGAATTGTTATAAGGAAATTAATCAACATGTGTGCATGATCATGGGTTTTACACGCTAAATAATTAGATGTCATATATATATATATATATATATATATATATATATATATATATATATATATATATATATATATATATATATATATATATATATATATATATATATGCATAAGTACAATATATTCTTGGAAAAAGCTAAAGATAATGTGTCCTGAACAATTCCATTAATATTACTTAATTCTGCGATGTCATAACAATAACAATTATTTTTATAAATAATAATAATAATTTATTGATTTTTGGTTAAAAGCGTAAAAGCGTTCATTTAGTTGCAAAAAAATCATTGCTAATATCATATACATAAGTATACATAGCCAATACTGAAAATTGCAATAAACTTTCACCTTCTAATAATACAAAAATTTAACACAAAACTTCTATATATATTCTTGTATAATATTGTTATTATTATTACTATGGATTTTTTGTGTGCAAGTATGATCGAAATTATACGATTTTCTTATTATTTTTTTTATAAGTTTAACATTTTTAATAATGTTATCGTCGCGAAAAACGTGATCCACAGATTTTCTTCACAAAACAAAAATTGGAAGCCTTAAATATTAGATGATTTTGTGAAAATTAAATCGTGCTAATTACCTTTTCAACTGTTATCATGATACATGAAATATTTAAGCATACTCACTACTCTTTTTATGTATTTTGACATTATATAAATGTGTAACGTGTTTTCGACACTTGTCAGTATTTTGTATTAATTTTGCACAGTTCGCTCGATATCGCTGCCAAACCATTATTTTTGTCGTAATCTTAATATATTTTAAATACAAACTATTGATCAACAAATGATAATAAGTCCGATGTTAATTTAAATATTTTTTTTTTTGTATTAATTTGTTATTAATAAATTATCCGAAAATCTTAAAATTTATGTAATTATGGAAATTAGCTTGCTTCACACGAATGCGAGAAATAGAAATAATCTCAACACAATATACATACTCGTATGTATATACAATACAATACACATAAAAACTATGTTTCTCGCTTATTCGTGTGTTGTATTCTTTGGATTCATTGTGTTTATAGTAAATACACGTGTAACTAATCAAAAACCAAACAAATAAATAAAACAAAATTAATTGTCTCTTAAAACTAGCATGATGTGTATAGGGGCGCCTTACTCTAATTAAAACTATAATTATTGTATTGGTATTGCACAATTAAACATAATACCTTATATAATAAAATATACTAATTTTATATTTGAACAATCCTTTAAACTTAATATATTATGTAAAATAATAATTTGTAGAATTGTTTAAACACATAATTGAATAATTATATTGTAGAAAACAGACTTTGTAAAACTTTCCGATCCAAAAAATAAGAATACTTAAAATTAAACTTAATTGTTTTTTGTCGTGAATATTTTTTATTTTTTAAATAATTAACGGCAAACCGTGAGATATTTTAATTTGATCAATATTATTTTATATAAACAACAGGTTGATTTTAAATATTTTGTTTAATTTAATTATATAAATTATAGTAAATAAAAATTTATTGAAATTTCATACCCAATTATTATTAAAAATTCCTAATTTAATGACATAATTTATAAACTTTATAATGATGTACCAGCACGGTTAAAATTGCCGTAGGGTTGGGTTCGAAGAAGCCACATTGATTTTTTTGATAAACTGATAATTGATATGATATATAAATTTTAGTTTAAATTCTGGCTACATTTAAAATTTATTTTTAAAATAATTGTTGATGCAGATTTGTTTTCCATCATCAAAACTCCATTATTTAATATATGCTACCATTTGTGATCATTCTAATAATGAATTTCTCACGACCCGATTATTCATATGTTAGAAAGCTTCGATTCGATAATATTTTCGATTTAATTTTATCAAAAAATTATTTTAATTTTTTATCACCTTTGTAAAACATTGATTTGTTTTTATAGAAATTTATTTTTTGTTTATAAATTGCAATACAACAATTATATTTTAAAATAGAAAAGCATGTTAATCAAATATTGCGATAATTATTATTATATTTCTCTCTAATTTAAGATTTTTGATGAGTTCATTTTATAACATAAAAGAAAATTTTTTTTAGTCTTGTTTTTTTTATTTTTTGCAACCATCAAATTGACCCACTAAACAAAAAATTATGGTTATTTATTTGAAATAAACATAATAAAAATAATAATTTCGACACTTGTAATGCTTTTAAAAGATGAAGACAACAAAAAGTCTGTGCTGTGTGGTATTTTGGATTTTTTTTTTCTTTTTCATTTTAATAATATTTTGATTATTCATAAAATTAAATATATGATTATTATTATTACAATTTTTTTTTTATAGTTAAATATACAATTTAATTGAGATATTATTTTGATTACTATTTCGGTTTTTATTTTTGCTAAGTTTAATGTGTAGTCAAAATTTATAATAGCAAATTCATTATTTAATCGCGAGGTTTCAATTTTATATATGTGTACAAATATATTTATACGATTATGGTACATACAATATGTACAAATCCAAATAGTCAATTTAAACCGCAAAGGAGAAACTTTTTTAAATTTTGGTTACTGTGTTATGTGTGCCATAATCGGTTTGGTTGATAATTAGCGCTGCTGCAAACGTGTAAAAACCAATAAAAAAAATAACTAAATTACCAAAATTCATTCATTCACGGGATCACATACACATTTATTATAAATTAAGATATTAATATTTTTTAACCTCTCGACACCGCACAAATTATAACCACAACCCATATGATAAATAACCTTTACGGTGACCTCATATAAAAACAGTAATAATAATTTCACTTTGAACTTAATACAATATGCATACTTTCGCGTGTGGATTAATACAAAAAGGTTCAATATATAAAATTTCTTATTTAATGCAGGATCATAAATTATAATAAATAATTTCTTCCTTATGAAGAAAACAGAAAACGTAAGAATTTAATGATAATTCCATGACAAAAATTAAAAAAAAAAACTTCCCACTATGAATAAAATTCGCATTTTTATATAATTTTCGTTTACGTATTAATAATAATTATAATTATTTTTATGCTAAATTAATACTTTTGTTGTTGTATAACACACTTTTATTCAATTAAGCGCATAGACAAAAATTCAATTCGTTTAAAATTAAGTTTCCTTAATAATTAACGATATTTTATTTGCCTATATCATACATAAACTGTATGCAAAGATTTTGTTCATATTATTGTTGCTTCATGTCAATTTTGTCAACAAGAAACATTCATTTATAATCAAATCTTAAAGTATCGACAGCACAAGGAAGTCTCCTCATTATAAATTAAACTATTTACAAAAAATTTCTCTGCAAAGCGAAATCTCTCTATATAAATACGAACACATGACATACCCTAAACGATGATTCGCACACATTACAAACCCATATAACGAATATTTATTGCAAATACTTATATAACTTACAAGGTGGTATACAAAAATAATATTTATAACCACCTCCACATTGTCGCTTTATAACTCTTTTCGATTTAAACGACGATCATGATGGTGATGAGAAATGGATTTATCAAGGTTGTGATGCAACACTGCATTTAAAATTTTCTTACATACATTCATATGCATATATATTTATTAATTATTGTTAGTTTGAATATTATTATTTCAAACCGGAATCTATAAAACGAAACAAGAATTTGAGTCTTATATGTATATTGATTTGTGCGAATTACTACATAAGTGTTTAATTTCTAAATATGAGGTGTTCTGATCATCTGATGTAATAGTTGTTGGTGTCCGCATTGAGAGTGGTTATATATGTAACTATATTCAATGTCAGCTTATTTATATATATATATATATATATATATATATATATATATATATATATATATATATATAACTCAGTCTGTCGTCTAATCCGCGATTGAGATCGAATTAAATCACATTATATATAGATACTCATACTGGGAAGTCTTCTTAACTTTCATTTTTTATATAAATAATTTTCTTGTGTTAATAAAATTAACATAATTCTCATTTAACACGCAGATTTGTACCTCATGTATTGTTTTTAATTTTGAGGCAATTTATTATTATGCCAGCGAGAGACTGTGTAGCACATAGGCTATATACGTATATGTTGTATCTATAGAGTCACAAAAACGTAATTCTACAATTAAATTAATATTATTTTATTTAAAGTAATCAATTTTTAGCGCGCAAGAATTTGAAAAAGAAACTATACACAAGACAAAATATAAGATACGAAGAAGATGGGAAGAAAAGACCTGAGATTTTTTATTTTTATTCTTCTGGTAGTATTATAAAAAAAATAAAGATACCAACCCATGAAATTTATTTATATATATATATATATATATATATATATATATATATATATATATATATATATATATATATATATATATATATATATATATATATATATATATATATATATATATATATATATATATATTATTAATTTTATTTGGATTCTTTTTGGGTCATTCATTACTTTCACTTAAAATATAAATTAAAAGAAAAAATTGAATTCATATATACAATTATAAGCGCTCGTCTTCCAAACGAAGATGGGATAATATTACATATATTACGGTGCATTGCATATTATCAAACTATATCTACATAAATTTTATTTGGTATCTTTCGATGTAAGATTATAAGACATTATATTGACACATTTAAAATCGATGTTAAAATATTCACTTTGATGTTGTCAAATTGTAGTCAAAGTTCAAACCTATTATTTATATATATAGTAATAATACAAATAAAAATAATGTTTTTGGTTTTGTTTTATGTAATAAAATAACATAAATCAAATACACGGGTGAAATATCCAATTAAAAATATTTTTTATTTTACAATACAACAACACCAACAACAAAGTCAACCTCATCCGACAAATTTTCACTTTAGATATATACCAACAAGAATTTTAAATCTATATATACAATAATTTTTTTTTTTTAAATAATTTCGATTTATTAAAATTGTTTCTACCTTAAGGGCAAAAATAAATGTATTAAATGAAGTACAGATTTTTTGCTCATTTTTGAAACTTGCAAAATTGAAATTTAACGTAAAACGATCAATAAGACGTCATTTATATAAATGCATTTTGTTTTTTTAATTATAATTAATTATTATATTAAATTTAACAAATAAGTAAAAATTAAAAATGAGATCACGTAATAAATGTATCGAGAAAATGGGTTAAACGAGGAGAGCCGGTTTGCAATGGGAAGACAAACAAATTTAATTAGCCAAACACTTGCAATTTCATACAAAAAATAAAACAAATTATTATAATTTTTTTTATATATTAAAAAATAGAAGAATATAATCAAAATTTTAAATATCACTGATTTTTAGTGCTCCCAAGTGTATCCATCCTATATTGTAAAAATTTCAACCAACCCTTACAAAATGAACACAACGTACAAGACAGTTTTTATAAATTTACACGAATTTTTATAATCAGTTTCATTCTTGCAAGTATTTTTGTTGTGCAAACATGATTTTTTAATAATATATAATAAATATAATTTATTAATTGTGCTCTGGTTTAATTTTAATTTTTTAAATATTAATATATAAAATGATAAAGAAATTTGGTTGTACGATTTTTATAATATAAAGTTATACCGGCTTTTGTACTAAAACTTTTCTGTTATTTCGATTATTTAATTACAGGTGCTCCAGCTCTTCTATCAGCTATATTAGCACAACAAGGCTCGCTCGATCCAAATCAAGAAGGAGCCCTAATTGAGGGCTCCTTAAATCAATCAACTAGAGACAATTCGACAACGTCAAGTATGTTGTTATTGCAGTCTCAGGTAAATTGTTTTCTATTAATATCATCAAAATTGAATATTATGCTTTGTAAAAAATTTCCTGTTCGTTTCTTCCTTTGATACTCGTAAAAGGGTTATACGGTTTATCTCGTTTAATCAAATTTTGTTTTTAAACAAAAAACGCTAGTCACTATATTATTGCATTGTTTTCTTTTCGAACAAAAATAAATATACAACCGTGACAAAAAAAAACTAAAT
This sequence comes from Tipula lateralis, assembly GCA_963932295.1. Taxonomy (NCBI): domain Eukaryota; kingdom Metazoa; phylum Arthropoda; class Insecta; order Diptera; family Tipulidae; genus Tipula; species Tipula lateralis. The sequence goes on from OZ010736.1 coordinate 88,947,523, forward strand.
TGTATAGTTTATCGACAAAGATACATTATAGAATATAATGATCGCTAGATTAGAAAACTACACAACACCCAACGGGGAGTCTTTCTCTATTTATTAAAAAAAAATTAAAATTTTCTAAATTTAATTCAATTGTGAATAACAGATAAATCATTATTTATGTGAATCCATATCAAATTATATTAAACTCGGTGTACTCATATATTAGGGTTAACACAATTTACAATTTATTATTTAATATAAATTCTAATTAAATATTTAAACAATAATTTGATTGGAAAATTAAATTCATGGCATGGAAAAAAACGAATATGGAAAATTTTAAATATGGTGTCGAAATTCAATATAATTACAGCGCATGCGATATTAATAGGCTCCGCCTTTCATAATATATACATATGTTGTATATACAATTTTCATAATATATAATATACATTATAAATGGGGTAGAAATAATATGGTGTTAAAATTAAGGGATTAGTCTTCTTCCACCATAATTTAAAAAAAAAATCTTTTCAATTAAACTACAATGAGTTCTTGTTCGTTTGTATAATTTCAGAGTCCTTTTAGTTCTGTTTCTTCCTTTGATTTTATATCAGCATCATATCAACAAGCCAATCAACCTATTGAAAATTTCAACGAACCAGAATACAATCAAAATCAACATTTAAGTCAATTTACTGATACACTATATTCAAGTGATCAGCATTCACCGCCTTCTCCACCACATCATCATATATCAACTGGAATCGAAACAACAATATCAAATAGCAGTAACGTTAATACAACACAAAATCAATTAGTTAGTTCGTTTCTAGAAGCGCCACAACATTCCAGTTCATCAAGCGATACTCTAATCGGTAGTTTCAGTGAACAACAGCATATTTCAACATCACCAGTATCCGATTTAGATTTATTCCATCTACCGAAAACATCTTCATCTGCTTCTGTGTCATCGGGTGCCACCGACGAATTAGGCAATTTAACATTTCGTTCGAGCAGTGATCCAACAATCGCCCTACATACATTACAATCACGACAAGAGAATCAAGTAGTACGACCTGGTCCATCATCAGAACTACTTCAATCAATATCGTCGTTACCGTCATCATCGTTACCAAGTTTTCAAGAAACTTACTCTATAAAATATAGTCAATTAGCTAGTTTAGGCTTAAAAATGGATGAGGATTGCTATAACATGACATCACCACTTCATTCTGGCGCTGGTATTATATACCACCATACACATCATCCACACCATCATCATCATCCTGCCACTCTTCCCAACCCTAATATACATCATCAAGGGCACTATGATTTTGCTCAACATGGCCACTCAACTTATAGTTCGACAGGGGCTGGATTTTTTCCACACTCCTATGAACCACATGGACTGGTAAGTTTTTAATAGACTATAATGTTACTTAGTTATTTATTTTAATATAATATATTGTTAATATAAACAGCCATACGCCGCTTTGACGCCACAAGAAAACTATTCATTGCCAGCATTTCCGACTGTATCCGATGTGCATGTTACCACAAGCCAAAGGCGGGCATCGTTTCCATTACAACGATCTGAATCAACGTCAAGTAGTGAAAGTCCAAAATTGCGAGGAGCTCATAAAAGTATACCACCAAGTGCATCGAGTTCGGCATCAAGTTCACCCGGTTGCATAAGTAATAATAATAATAATCCAAACGCAATTAATCAGAATGAGATTGCAGCACGAAGTACTACCGGTGGCGGACTAACGCCACAAAGCCCATCACAATTGTGTGCCGTATGTGGTGATACTGCAGCATGTCAACATTATGGTGTGCGAACGTGTGAAGGTTGTAAAGGTTTTTTCAAACGTACAGTACAAAAGGGTAGCAAATATGTTTGCCTAGCGGACAAAGCATGCCCGGTTGATAAGAGGCGTCGTAATCGATGTCAGTTTTGTCGCTTCCAAAAGTGTTTAGCTGTAGGTATGGTAAAAGAAGTAGTGCGAACAGATTCATTAAAAGGCCGTCGCGGTCGTCTTCCATCGAAGCCAAAATCACCTCAAGAGTCACCACCGAGCCCACCTGTTTCTATGATAACCGCGCTTGTACGCGCCTATGTAGATACAACACCTGATTTAACAAGTTTAGATTATACACAATATCAAGAACCTGGACCAAATGATCCGGCCATTTCGGAAGCCGATAAAGTACAACAATTTTATAATTTACTAACAACATCAGTCGATGTTATTAAACATTTTGCTGATAAAATTCCTGGTTATGTGGATTTATGTTTAGAGGATCAAGATTTGTTATTTCAATCTGCGTCTCTAGAATTATTTGTGCTACGATTATCATATCGAGCACGCATTGATGATACAAAAATGACATTTTGTAATGGCGTCGTACTACACAAACAACAATGTCAACGATCATTTGGCGACTGGCTAAATGCTATACTAGAATTTAGTAAAAGTCTACATGCTATGGAAATTGATATATCTGCGTTTGCTTGCCTTTGTGCATTAACACTAGTAACAGGTAAATAATATAATAAACAGCTTTTAACAAAATTGTAACAATATTGATGTTCTTCAAATTATTTTTCCAGAACGTCACGGTTTAAAAGAACCAAAGAAAGTTGAACAACTACAAATGAAAATTATTAGTAGTCTGCGGGATCATGTCACATACAATGCAGAAGCTCAACGCAAACAGCATTATTTTAGTCGTTTACTCGGTAAACTGCCCGAATTACGTTCATTAAGCGTGGAGGGACTACAGAGAATATTTTATTTAAAACTAGAGGATTTAGTACCTGCTCCACCGCTAATAGAAAATATGTTTGTTGCTAGCTTACCATTTTAAATTCCTCGACAGTAAATAATAAAACTATTTACTTATATACGTAAAATGCATGTAGGAAAAAAATCCTTTTTAGTTATAAAAAAAAGCTCTCTTTCGTAAATTATGCAACATATTTCTTATATGAAGCAAAGAATAAAATGAAGATATCCTTTTATAATTTATATATGCATTAAAGCATATAACTTTATCTTAAACATAACATTAAAAATTAAAATTAAACTGATCCGTGATATATATTAATATTTAATGAAAAAAAAACAACTTTAAATGTTGAAACTTTATATTAAGATGACATATTTTATGTTTTAGTTATAATTCGTCATATATATATATATATATATATATATATATATATATATATATATATATATATATATATATATATATATATATATATATATATATATATATATATATATATATATATATATATGTATATATATATATATATATAACAATATATATATATATATATATATATATATATATATATATATATATATATATATATATATATATATATATATATATATATATATATATATATGTATATATATATATATATATATATATATATATATATATATATATATATATATATATATATATATATATATATATATAACATAAAAATACTTTAAAAGACAAATTGTTTAAAAACATTTTCTAAACAAACATATCAAGATGTGCTGGACCATCTTGAATTAAGACATTATCCTGATTTCCTTTAAATTTAAACGATGAGATTATACATATTATAATTTGATTGCTTTTATAATAAAATTATTATAGATATTTTTAGTACTATAAACGTATGCTAGTCTTTTTTATTATTTAAAAAATATTATTTAAAAATATATATATATAAATATACATTAATGTTATTTTGTTTTAACTTAATTATTATTATTTTATTAGTTATAATATATTATTATTAAAAACACAATAGAAATAACATAATATCTGCCAGTTTTGTGCTATATTTTTTATTTTAATTTAAGTTACCATTTTGCCATTGACAAATTGAACATAATTTAAATGTAATTCTTATTTTAATTCTTGCCAATAATTTTTGTATTTTGCATTCTAATTACTATAAAGATTATTTGTTTATCTTTAACAAAAAAAAATATTGAAATTAGTTTTGATGTGATTTTAAAAATATTATAATTAAATATAAGTTTTTCTTTGTATAAATACGAAAAATTATTATTGAGAATCAATAATTTAAAAAAAAAGATATTTCTATTATCTTCATATACTGTCTAACTGACAGTTAATGATTAATAGAAAATTATGTGTTTAATAGTTTATGAATTTTTGGCGCATTTTTCGCACAAATTTATCAATTTTTGAACACATTTCCTTATTACTTCTTAAAACTAAATCTTAAAATTTTTGATAAAAATTCATAAAACAACAGTTTAAATAAGTCATTTGAATTACTAGAAAATTATCTTCTTAATAAATTTGTTCGCCGTAGAATTTTTTTTAAATCTACCTTTCACATTAATTAATTGAACTATTTACATTTCGCATTTTATTCATATTATGATTTTCATTTAAAACAAATAAACAACGTTACAAAATTAAAGTAATGGCCAGATAAATGATATCACTCATAAATCTTATTAGTTCAAAACGAAGTGGTTCTGAATATTTATTTATCATTTTAAAGAATTCCGCCTGCCATGAAAATATTGATATTCCGGTTTCAATTATAGTTCTTAGCATTGTTCTTTTTGACCCAATTCTCCATATCGATACTAGACCAGTTCGGTGTTTCCATTTCAATTTATATGGAATATATTTTATATTCATTCCGCCTATTGCAATATGGCTAGCATAGCATTGATAACATATCTTCATTTATTTATTGATTTAGTTTTCAGAGGAAAAATCGTTACTTAGTTTATAACATTTCGCAACTATTAAGCAAATCTGAAATGATCGTATTTGTCTATAATTTGTCTCGCACAAAAGTAACTAAACATTTTACTGGGAAAAGAAATAATAAAAAGGAATTGATACAAAAAATGCGCGAATTTGAATTAAATTAAAAATCACATGATAATTTGATAAATTTTATCGTGATTAGAAATCAATTATTCGAATCTAATCATGAAAAAGTAAGTCAACAATTACTAAAACAAAGTAAACAGTAAATCATTGGTTCTCACAATAAATTTAATTTAATTTTAAACTCTGTATCCCCAATTTTTGTAACTATTTTTCATTGTTTTTGCGCTAAATACATATTAATATACTTATACATATAGAAATAATAGAAAATTTATATATAAAAATAAAAACAAAAGAAAATTTAAACTCACGTACCTTTTATGTCAAAAATAATATTTTAAATGTTTTTTCATGAATACAAAAAACAAAATTTTTACCAAAAAGTGCCATTTTTCAAAATTAGAATCTATTTTTCAAAAATATATATATTTAAAAAAAACCAAACATGGGCCTTCTTATAAAACAAACAAATTTATTAAAACAAAAAAATTTTCTCCTGCGATTTTCATTTTTTTATTGTACAAGTTTTAGAAAAGTTTATAATTTTAACAAAAGAAAGAAGTTTATATTTTGGATTGTGATAATTAGGAATATTAAAAAAACAAAAGAAATTAATTCATTGGAACAGGTAACGTTTGTGATTTATTTACAATTTTAATTTTTTAACTTTACAAACCAATATAAATGATTGAATGAATGAATAAGAATATGTAGATCAAATATATAAATTATAGCATAGGTTTTAAGGATATATATATATATATATATATATATATATATATATATATATATATATATATATATATATATATATATATATATATATATATACATATATATATATAATAAATATATATATATATATATATATATATATATATATATATATATATATATATATATATATATATATATATATATATTTAAATTACTTATTTCTGTATCCGTTTCCATTATTATTATTGTTTATCAAACACACATATCATCTAATTTTTTAAATTCAAATTTCTTATGAATTATATTCATTTAAATGTGTTTTATTAAATTTATAGAAAATAATTAAATTCTTGTAATACTGGAATAAAAATAACGTTTATTTGCTATTTCAATTTTATTCAAAACCTTAACTTAAAATAATAATCAAACAAAAGATTAGTCAATTACAATAAAAATTATATAATTCTATTTAAAATTACATATCTTTACCATATAATTTTTGAATTTAATTATTCAGTTTGAAATAATTAATATTATAGTATATCAATATCTCGTTGATTCTAAAATTAAATAAAACATATTATATATTTTATATACTTTATAAATATATATAAAAAAAATTAATGTTGTCAAAGCACACATAATATAAATAATTAAAATAAAGTATTATATATATATATATATATATATATATATATATATATATATATATATATATATATATATATATATATATATATATATATATATATATATTTATATATGTACATCTAAAAATTAATAATTATTATTTTGAATATTTATAAACAAAACAAAATTATGTATTCATAATAATATATAACTAAAAAATAAAAATATATAATATAACATTACAATTGAGAATTACATTATTTTAAAAAGTTAAATATATAAAATATTTTCTTTAATTGTTTAAAACAATGGGTTTGATTTATTTGTTGTTATTATCAGAAATGTTTATAAATCGCAGTTGCATTCAATCAAAATTGATATTTTAAGGTCTTATCTTATGCCAAAGCCAAATCGAAGATGTACAATTACAAGCTCCATCTGCCTCATTACTTTGAAGATGGATTATATTTGTCTTTATATACGTCACTGATAATCATCAGATGATTAATTTAAAACAGAGGGCCTGTTATGGTAAAAATCCGAGTCGAATTTTTCCGTTACCAGATAAATCCGTGCTATTATGAAACTAAAACGCAAAATCGAATCGAATTTTTTCGAACACACAAAACAAAACTCGACTGATAATTATTGGATGACGTATTTCTTTTCGATTGATCGTATTTTGACCTTTCATAACATTATGCAAAAACTTAACGTAAATATAAGAATTTATATTCATCGGGTCGAATTTTTTCGTTATGGAAAAAATTCGATTAGGATTTATTTCGTATAGCCCCTTAGTTTTGTACGTCCCATGATTGGGATGTCTTTTTCAACATTTAAAAAAATAAGTAGAATATGACTTAACATAAAAAAAACTATTTAGAAGGAATGGAATACATTTTTAACATCTTCAAATTTTAATTTTATTTACGAATATAAAATTTCCGACAGAAAAATAAAACATTACCCCAATTTGTTAAATAAACAAAAGAATAAAACCTCGATAAAAGCATTGATAAAACCACCTGCAACAACAAAAATTCATTTACTCCATGTACACTTAACACTATAGCCACCGCGGAAGGCTTACGCTTTTTTCGTCACAAATTCGGTCAGCTGTCCTGCTCTATTTTTTGGCTATATTTTAATGCTCAGCCACAACACCGCTCACCCTTCATCAAACCAATCATTAATTTATACTGTGACATCAATAATTGAGCATTCAATACTGTGCAAACATAATTCACACACTAGTATTTCATCTTTACAAAGACACATTTATTACTAAAATCGATACCGCACTTTTCAAATTGAAGCAATTCTAGCAAAATGAGATATTTTGGTGAAAACAATTGGCATGCTACAATCTTCTGAATAATACCACATTTACCGATATTTGCCAGGAAACTGGTACCTTCAACCATTAACCATTAACCATCCGATATCACTGTACATCAGAGAGACATATTCGATTTATCGTTATTAAAATGTAGCTGTTAGTCAATGGACAGTCAGAAGACGCTTGAAGGTAGCCAATCTCAACCTAAGATGGCCCATTAGAGTTCTAAAATTAACAGCACGCTATCAAAAATATCAATTCAAGCATTGAGCAATCCAGTGACGAGAGAAACCGGGTATATCATAAGGCGGTACTTCGTGCTTGGTGTGGACTAGCATATCACTTGAGTGAAAAACAATTGTTTGCTTTCCTTCATGGTAGAGGCCGTTAAGGAGAACGATATATCGAAGGCATTTTCTTGGATCATGTTGTTCCCTGCGCATAAAATATAGAGGAGTATAACATATTGCATATTTATGTGGTATCATACAACCCGAACCACTCGGCAGTTCATATATGAGATTGGCCTCGAGACGAAGAAGTGGCCGGCAATCCAGACATGAAACCAATTGTGCATTTTATCACGAACTAAACAGACGGATCCAAGCCAGAAGTTCAGTACCATCTAACATCAAAGATAACTTAAAATTGAGTTAGACGAGGAGTGGGATGTGATCCTTCAAGTCGTTATGAAAACTTAAATAAGATGGCGACCGTATGAAAACCGTTGTAGACGCAAGGGAGCTAATAATAGAAGTACCAACAAAATTATTTTAATTTTTGTATTGTAATTCAAATATTCCGAATATTTTTTTTACATAATCAGAACCAATTAGAGTTGTAATCCGTAAGATCAAAACTGGTACATATAGGTTACGAGAATTACTTATCATTCATTGTACGTTTCTACCTCCCATGTTTTATTTAGGAATATGCTTTTAAGATGTTTTCCAAATCGTATCACTTTTTGAAAATTGTCTTTTGGCCCATCCCCATCCACATTTTGAAGGTGGAGTCTGAATTATGCGCCGTTTCAGTGTTTTAGTTAAGTTCGAGAGAGATATTCTATGTTTCTATTATTTGTTAGATGGATCAGATATGCAGTGAAAGTTCGTAATTTAATTAGAAATAAGTTACTTTAATTTTTTGGATGATGTTTTCGCTTACGATTAGTACGACCTGAGAGAGATCTGAATTCATGCTAAAGCAGTCTTCAATTTAAAAAACGTAATATATAGTTTTAAATGTGAAAAAGTTATGTTGGATTTCATGCATAGATGGGTTCCCATAGGTAAGTGTTTTATCACTTTTTTTTTATTTGTCATTTCAGTCAATGTAAGTTATAAGGTTGAATTACTATCATCATTTTGTGTTTTAAAAATTTTCTGATTAGTGCTTGTTACCACTTGTGCTAACGACATTTTACTTCATGCTGCTTGCGCGATAAGAATGATTATGCGTCGAGTGATTTTCAACACATTGTTTACCATTAAATTGTTGTGTGCATAGCAATTGTATATATCGTTGTATATACTTGATGTGTTTTGCACTAAGGTATCAGATAAGATTACATTTATGATTGAACTCCTATTTTACAACCAGTTGAGCTAATTGACTCCCTCAGTGACTTTAAACCCTCATTGTTTTCAAGTAGTTCAAAATACTAACTTAGTTATTACTATAGTTCCTTTGTTTATCCTCATTATGTGGGTCATTCAAATGAACTCTCATCTACCCGATTAGTTCCTGTTCTTTATTTGTCTCCTGTTCTTTATTTTTAGCATTTAGTATGAATAAGTCATCACCTAGCAGCTTCATTCCGATGTAATCTTCTGGTATCTTGTTATATATCAAACAAACCCTCATACAGAACTTAATCTCTTATAATAATTAGTCAAGGTGATGCAGATAGCTTCTGAATATGATAGATTGAAACCTTAATTATGGATTCGATTAAATATGTGATCAGCATAAGTCAGGGTTATCTGGTCAATTTAAAAATGATATGAGCCGCCCAGGTGGCGCAGTGGTTAAAACTGCGGCAGTTAGAGCGAAACTTACCGGGTTCGAATCGCAACAAGGACAGGATAAAAAAAGGGATTAATCACCATCGATCGTTTAGGCGGTGCGATCGGTGGTGTCAATAAACACATCTGGATCCCCTGATGAGTTTAGAATCCATGGCCGTCCTATCGTCCATGTCAGTACTATAAGCTGACGTGGAGCTATATGCAATGCGCAGATTGTTCTATGTAAATCGGACCTAAAGCAGCCCCCCAACAAAAGAAGCAGAAACAAAAAAAATGTTATGATCTATCATCTTCTTATGTATTTCCAAAAGCCTATATTCAACTTTAACTTCGTCTCTTAAAATCCAGCCAATACATCACTGTCCACCATAACCGTTAAGATTAGATAAATTAAACACAATCTTTTTAAACAACCACTTCTCTTTATTTATAAATCATAAGTATTAAATTTGGTGTTGTACTCGTTGAACGTTGTGTTCCCACTGTCTCCTCTCCAAAATCTATTTCGTACCGTAAGATTTCATATTACAGTAGTAACATATTATAATGTTATATATATTATATATAATATATAATATATATATATATATATATATATATATATATATATATATATATATATATATATATATATATATATATATATTATATATATATATTTATTTATTTATATAACTAAACTAACCTATCCATCTTATTACATCTACGATATCTACTTGATAAATTGTTAAATCAAAACCAATACGTTAGTTGCATAGCACCATCACTGGTTTTCTGAGTATCCATAACACTCGATTGCCGAACAAGCCTTTTCATTGACTGTCGTCGTACTCGTGCAGCATCAAAAGTTGTTTTGTCCGTGTCAGTGTCGACAGAAGCATGACTTTTCCGGTTTATCAGAGGTTCTCCACTTCTTAGTTCGAGTATTGCATCATCAGATGGTAGTTTTGAAAGATTTTCATATGATTGTTCAGAAGTAGGATTCAACGGTATACATCGCCAACAGTCTCTTACTGTCCAATCTTTACCAAATTCTTCACCTTCTTCAAGTGTTTGTGGTAGACGATAATGAAGTGTTTCCGGAAGCCTTAGTCCAGTAAACCCGCCAATTACCGATACAAATCCCATTATAACAAGAGGTAGACGCAAGTTTTCTTTTCCCAAATATGTAATAAATGGAATCACAATAAGTCCCAGCCCTCCTATGTAACTAGAGGTGCCAATTCCAACTCCACGAGCTTGTGTTGGATATAATTCACCAGCAAACGGATAAATTATCAAAAATGAAGCAGAGATCATAGATTTTGACACTAAATAAAGAAATAGTGTTTCTGTTTTGGCATCCTCAGGGAGTAGAACTGTTACTACGCATAATATTCCGCTAAAATTAAATGAATAAGTATAATATATCACTTTTAAATGTTCTTTAAAATAGAATATATACCTTACGAGCATTAATAAGCATAACGGCCACCTACGTCCCCAACGATCCATGATTAACCAACATACGATATAGCTAGGTATTTCCACTACGGATGACAGGAAGAAACTCAAATACTCATTATCACCCAAGGATGGTCCGTAGTACGAAAGTCCTAGATAAACCGTTTCGTTAGCAAACCAATTTAATGTTATCAAAATCGTTTTTAGTCTCATATTTGGCGTGCGACACAAATCAAATGCTCCTATTGGCTTTTGCTGCTGAAATTTATTTTTCCTTGCCTTTTCGATTTTAACCTTTTCTTCTAATTTCGCCCGAATTATGGTAGGAAATTGTTTACGGTTTACTCGAGCCATTATTTCGAGAATTTTAAGCGCCTCTTCTACATTACCTTTAGCTAGTAACCATCGAGGTGATTCGGGCATTACACTTATATACAAAAAATATAACAGGAACGGAACTGAAGTGCATAGACATAGTGTGATCCAATCCCGAATCAAATACGTCACACCCGCCAGCATCATTAAACCAAATGTATAAAAAGTACATGTCATAACGGTGACAAATGATCTATAGTTTGGTCCAACTAATTCTAGAGCTAAAATTTAACAGTTACGATTATTCAAAACAAATTTAGATATTAAACTATATTTACCTATAATAAATGGAATTTGATAAACAGCAGGAATTGTTAGACCAACAATTAGGCGACTAAACGCCCACATCCAAAACGAACGACTAACCGCTGTTAAAAAACTTCCAAAGAGCAATGTTGCCAAGCATAAAAAATATGACCTTCGTCGTCCAGCCCGATCATTTAACATACCAAATAGAAACACGCCAACCGGACCTCCAGTATTTAACGCCACCAATCCAATAGTAGGATATATATCACGTTCACAGACCAAATCAAACTAAAATGTTTCGAATGGTTAGTTAGTATTTAATACTCATGATGCACATTAAATTAAAAGGATTAAGGTTTTACTTACTTACGTCAATTACAATTGATGTGTGTTCAAAATCAGTTGTATTATACTCCCACCCATCATAGCATTTTTCGACAGGCCACACATCGCTTGAAATTTCATCAAAGTTCGTTGTGTTTGATTGAAGAATCTTTTCCCAGTTTACAGCATATCGTAAACATTTGTTATAAACGTCGTTTCCATTTTCCTACAAATAGATTTGATTAGCATTTGATTACTATATAGATTCACCATTGAGCTTACTAACATTTCTGATTTTTGGAATTCCTAGTGATTTCCTTTCGTCAACTGTAAAATTTAGTAAATCTGGTATCTTACACCAATACTCTTTCGGTGTATCGGCCATAAACAGTTGATTAAAAGCACAAAAGCCACATGGTATACACGCGGGCAAACAAATGAACCAAACTAATAATTTTTGATATCGTCCGAATTCACCAATCGCAGGTAATAGTTCATCTAAGTCAAAGGGTTCCTATTGAAGATAAGTTATATGTAATAAAAAACAATTAAACTTGTCGAAAATAAAATTGAGTTTATTGCGAATTCTACATTCCTACGAGGGAGTGATGTGTTCATTCACTCCACCGATTGTAATCTTTTTTTAATGGTTTTACAGGCCATTGTTGGCCCGTAACGTGTCAACAATCTGATTCTATCGGTTTCGATCACGGGGTAGCTCTTCATACTGATGCAAGCAACCAGACGATGCCAGATCGCTCTCTACGCCGTGGAGCCATCGTCGCCGACCTCTTCGCCAACGAAAAGGCGGCTCTCCCTTGAAAGATCGCTGTATCATTCGGTTTTGACCAGCACGCAGAACGTGACCGAGCCAGCGTACTCTCTGTACTTTGATTTCATGCACGATATCAGGAATTTGCATTAAATTCCTGATCTCGTTGTTGAAACAAACTCGCTATGTGCGACCGACGTTGATGCGCTGTGGGCCATATATCACACGAATGATTCATCTCTCGAATGTTAGCAGCCATCTTTCATACTCATTAATCAAGGTCCAACTCTCACATCCATACATGACAACGGGTCTGGTCAATACTTTGTACAGTTTCAGCTTATCCGTATTTGCAACATATTTTGACTTCAGTAGTGGACGTAGAGGCTATAAAGCCCCATTGCTAGCGGCAAGGTGAACCTTGATATTCTCTTCCACACTATCATCGTGAGTAATGAGAGATCCTACATACTTGTATCTCATTACTCCTTCAAAAGTCTGGTTACCACTACTGTCATATAGGTCTTGGTCTCTAAAGCCAGAGATCAGATATTTGGCTTTGGACTCGTTGATTTTGAGGTAATAGTAAAAAACGGTTTTATGTAAAACCGTTTTTTACTATTACCTAATTAACACCATCTGTTAAATTATCTTATTACTATTTTACGAATATAATTTATGTAATAATTAACTATGTAGAATTTTTTTCGACTACATACTTAATGTCACAATAATTTTTGATTTAGATTAAAATTATTAACAGGTTAATTTCGTTAAAAATATGGGTGACGGTGAAAAAAACGCATTCTAACTTATAACGTGGACTTAAAGACTACCTGATTTTGCAAATATCCATTTATCAATGTTAATTGATAATAATCAACGCAAACTTTGGTAAGTTTTTGGCATTTTAAAATAGATGGCATTGCGAATGATGTTGTCTTTGTTTCTTACATGTTATTTACGTTTAATGTAATTTACATAAAAACGTTTCAACAGCGGGAGAGAGCATCTCTTTGTCGAACACCAGAAGTAATTCCAAAAGTTCTCGATAGCCTTTTCTCAACTTTAACACAGCATTGTGACTACGTTACTGTCATTTTACACAGCTGTACGTATTTGTTTGGTATTCTTAAATATTCAAGCGCATACCATAGCCTCTTTCGATTTATCGAGTCATAGGCTTGCTTGAAATCTAGGAATACCTGGTGTACATCGCGAGATGTTTCGTAATACTTGGAAAGAATCATCCGTAGCGAAAAAACTTGATCAGTGACTCATCGATTTGGACGGAATCCTACGCCAGAAGAGTAATTCTTCACAAGATGATGTATGACAGTAACTTGTATGCTGTACAAAAGAGAACCATACCGCGATGACTCTAGTACTTCAAGCGATCGCCGTTTTTTTAAATATTGGACATAAAGCGGCCACTTTCCATTCTTCAGGCATAATTTCATTTCGCCATTTAGTCTAACAAGGTCGAAAAGACAGTTCCACAAAGTTAGCCCTCCGAATATCAAGAGCTCTGAATCAAGGCAATCAACTGCTGGTGAACGATTTTGCTTTAATCTCTGTATAGCCATTGGAAATTCCTCATAGGATGGATATGAGGGTATTCAAATACAGCTTGTGATACATGTGGAACATTAAATAGTTCAGAAAAATGTTCACGCTATATATCGAGTACCGCATGGACGTTGACACAGAGGTTTCCATCCTGGTCCCGAATGGCGATTGACCAAGATCTTAAGGTATGGTGCAATTTGGTGATTTCTTTAAAGAAACCACACAAATTGTACTCATTGCTGCGTTGTTTTACTCTTAGGACCTTAGCCTTCCACCATTCGCGCTTCTTCTGTCTACAACTGCTTTGTTTTTTCTTGCAATTGTAAATCGAGTATGCGCTTAAATGTGGGCTATATTTCGTTGCTCAACGGCAAGACGACACTCCCGATGAAACCAATTATTTTTGGGCTTAGTTTTCACTATACAGAGGTTTTCAATACTTCTCAGACACTGTTCACTTCATCAGATTGGTAATTGGATCGCACAATGCTATTGCTGACAATCTCTTGATATTTTCGTTGCGATTCTACATTTATCAGACCTTCACAAGAGAATCGCGTTATATATTCCCCTTTCCAAAGAATGGTTACTGCCTACGAATTTGGTTGACGACCGTTAAGATCTCAAGTCTTGAACAACCCGAGCCCGGTCTTTTGAAATCAACACATGGTCAATTTGGCTTCTGTATGTTTTACATGGATGTGTCCATCTTTCCAAATGGATGTTTTATGAGGAAAGAATGTACTTGCCAGTTTGAGATCATAAGCGGCAAAATACATCATTCTTTCCCCGGTCGCAGTTTCGTGTCGAAGGTAACGAACCTATATTATTGCATAAGTCGGTCTGATTTCTGCCAGCTCTAGCATTAAAGTCACCAATCACCAATCTGACATCGTGCTCAGGTATAGCGTCCATCAGATTATCTAAATTATTGTAAAATAAGTTTATCTTGTAGTTAGCTTACATCAGTGGGCTTATGTACACAGACAATTGACAAACTGGCTAATCTCATGTGTAAGCGAAATTTACAAATTCGATTATCGACTGCTTGAAAGTCCAGTACAGCATTTGTTATCTGTGGTCCAATGAGAAAGCCAACTCCAAGATTTCCGAGGTCATTTCTATTGTCATTGAGGACACATGGTCTCCACTTTTAGGCCATCGAGTTTCTTGGAGCGCTACGAGTTCCAACCGATACTCTTTCATACATGTGATAAGGTCGCCAAATGCACCATGTTGTAATCAGGCACCGATTGTAGTCAGATGGTGCAAAAATCGCCTTTGCGTCCTGCCTCTATCGGGATTCGAACACGATAACTCCCCACTCCAATTCCCGCAGCGTTAACTACTTCGCCATTTAGTCGGTTTTATAAAGTCTTGAGTAAAAAGAGCTTTATAGACGGCTGCGCTACATTTAGGAATCCTAGAATTTGAACATGGTATGTAATTTGTATAAAGTTAAAAGAATAGTTGCACTGACTACCAATTATAACTTTGAATTATCATTTGTAATATCGCGAACGGTTTCCAGATATATTTCACTTATTCTATAATCGTAATGCTTAATCATTGGAGTTAAAATCATCTCAACTAACAAAATCTGATTTGCTGTTCAAATATAAGCAATTTCAATTATTATTATTTCTATTTACCAACCAAATGGCACTGTGGTGGTGCTGCCAGTTGGACGTGTAAATTACACGATCTAGTTTACACGTTTTTTACATTTTTTGGTGTAAAATCCTAACTATATAAGTGTTACGCCAGATAGATCAAATCCTAGCTAATTTATGATTACGATCAATAATGTGAATGGACACAAGTATGACCTCCTGTTGGAGTGTAGAAATTAAAAACCGAAACTATCCAACGGGTATCGTACCAATAAGATATACCCATTCGATTTGCGCAACTGTATAAGGTGTAGAAACTTAAATGGCAACTTCGAAAAATTTTCTTGGCCCCATAAGGATTGTAAATGATAGAAACAAACTAACACATAATTAATTTGGCAGGCTAACCTGGCTGGTAAATTTTAGCAGGACTTTTTTTTGTCAACTTCTATCGGACGACAGAGTTGGAATGCAAAAGAGATATTTAATCATCTTCGAAGAAATACGACGAGCGATGAGAATAAACACATCTATACGACCCTCAAGTAGTGGAAAACGTTCCATATCAGTAAATCTGTATGTTTTACATGGATGTGTCCATCTATTCGCTAGCGTGATACCATAAAATGTAAAGATATATTAAAAATATGTACACAAATCAAACCTATAAGAGAACTTTATTTGGCTTCGGCGAAAGAGTCTCTGTTAAAAAGAAACAGCGAATTAGTTAGTAGTGTTCCAGCTCTAAAACAGATTGTAAAGGTAAAAACCAGCAATTTTAAATGATTGAAAAATTAGAAACTGTAATAAATTGTTTTGATGTGTAAAGGCTCTATTCCATGGTAAAAAATTGACTTACAGTCAAAAAAGAGGAAAAAAGTAAATAATTATAAAACTCCAACTAAAAGACAAAGACAACGTTATTGTTTATTTATAGCAAATTATAGAATATTGATATTATTAAGAAACCATAACCAAAAAACTCATTAATTATTCATTCTTCAAGTTTTTTTTAATTGTGAATTAAAATTTAGAATAGATATCACAGTGCTAAACAAATATAATTTTTATTTCAAATAAATTATAATTTTACCAAAATAATATATGGACTATTTGACTATTGACTATAAAATTGGTTGTGTGCGAAAATAATTTCTTATCTTACACAAATTTTATGTAGAAGGCTAAGAGTGACTGCAATAAAAAGTATTCAATTTTATAGTTTTTATGGCAGTCACACTACCACAAACACAAATATTTTTCCAGTCAAGTTTGACTGAGATAGCTTTCTGTTTCACTTACACTACTATAAAATCTATATTATTGTCCCATTTTAATATTTACTGACAGTCAATATTTCTCATGGAATAGGGCCTTAACATTTTTATGCGAAAAAGTACAAAATATTAAATAATTGAACTCTTTTCAATAATTTGTCTATTTATAGTGAGCAGAAGGTGCTTTTTTAACGTCTGTTGGATCTGGATGTTAATTAAATGTTTATAGAAAAAATAATATAATAATATATTAATCAATTCTAGCCAAATTTTTAAACAAAGTGATACTTTCTAGCCATATATTAAATATTAGAGATTGAAAATGAGTAATTTTTTGAACTATGACTGGAATACCCAACTTTAGCATAAAGCAGCTAGTCAGACGAATCACAGAGACACATGATAAAATTAACATAAAGTTTAAAATTATGACAAAAAATTAAGAATGTTTATCTATTAACTATCCCTATAACGAAATGATTATCTAAATGAAAAGTTATACCGAACCACAGTGATATCTATTAGAATTAATATAAAGTTCAAAATATTGGCAGCAAATTAAGTAATTCAATGTGTATCATCAAATCGAGGTCACAAATTAACGATTTCTTAAACTAGAAATTAAACATCAACGTTTAATTTTCTATTTGTCATTCACCATTTAAGATCTTCAAACTCCACTTTGAAATGGAAAAAGCTACGAGAAAAGGTTGGTGTGAAGACGACGAACTAATATTTGAGAATCGCAGCACTAATAGTTGAGTTGAAAGCAGTGCTGGAAATTTACAACAAATCGAGTCAGAGTATGAACGGGAGGACTACGGGAAAATCATGTTGGAATTGGAGGGGAAACACCTTTGGTATAAGTTTTTGGTAATTTACATTTTTTTGGTGTTTTTCGTCATAAATGATCGTTTAAAGTGCAATTTAAAATTGATTTATGTTGTATCGTATGGAATTGAAGAGACAGTGTGAGTCACTCAAGAAATTACAGCCAATGTTGAGAGATTAGTGGACCTCGCACACTTTAACATCAATATCGCACACGATAACACCATCATCAATGTGCCGAAGACCACAGGATGAGAAGAAAGATGTCGCCGAGAATTAATACAAAGTTCAAAATAATTTCAAAAAACGAAGAATCACCATAATCAAATGTATACAAAAATGAACGTTCCGTATCATCTAGGAATTTTGATATGGGACAGTTAATGGCAGTTATGCAACAAACGATGGTTTAGAAAAAAATTTGAAAACCGAAATGTGAACCGGACCAGAAAATTTGAAAACTGAAATGAGAACCGGATAAATACTGTGATGATCGAACCAAAGGAAGATGTAAACATGGTATAAGAAAGGTTAAAACAACAAGAGAAAACTCAACAGCATTTTATATCCGAAGTGAGTGAGAAGTGCCGTGAAATGTCCGTTTCATTTAATCCAAGGTTTTTAAAACTTGAGAAGAAGGTTATGGATATTAAAAATAACGCCAATACTACTAAAATTGTAAAATCAGTCAATGGAATTAAATTAAATCCGACATTCGACGGAACAACGTTGTTTAACATATTTCAATAACAATTTGAAACAACAGCATCAAGAAATAATTGGTGCCAGGAAGATCAGGTAGCAGCTCTTATAATAGCGTTAAAAGACGGTGCAGCAGATATGTTACAGATTGTTTCAGAATTCGAACGCCGGAACTACATTAAATCATGCTTGCCTTAGAACGGAAATATGATGCTGATCACATGCGAGAGCTGCACAGCATGGAGCTCAAAAGTCGATTTCAAAGAATTGGAGAAACACTACAGAAGTTTGCTGCAGATATAAGAGCGATTAATGCATCTGACCATTATAATATGGCTCCCATATAATATAATACACAGAAATAAACAAAATTGATGCGTTTACTGAAAGGATTCGTGATGTAGAAATAAGACGAGCAGTAGTGTAAGCTTCGAAAATAACATTCGCTGAAACCATCGCTTGTGCATTAACGATCGAGGTGGCTTATAAGATGATAACACCAGAGGTAAAAATACGACGAGTGGGATTGGAAACAGAAAATTATAAGTTGGCAATGGTAGAATCAGATGTTGGGTATGTGGCAAATCTGGTAATATTTCAAGAGATTGCTGGGAAATTAAACATAAGCGAGCAATGAAACTAGCATCGTTGTATTGGAGGAAAACGAAAGATGATAAGGGATCAAAAGGGAAGGAGCGTCTTGTAAGATTGTAAACAATTAACTAGAAAATCAGTAAAAAAGAAAGCTAATTTCTACAACCAAACCCGGTCTAACAGCCATCCCCGTTTCACGATTGACACGAAGTGGTGATGGCCTAACGTTAACTGGAGAAAACAACGGAAGAGCCTGTGTGATAACACTAGATACAAGAGCAATGCAATGCGGACAATTGTGAGAAGTGATTTAGTAAAAAAATGAACTTTATCCAATTGGAGGATTCAAGCTACAAACAGCAACCGGTAAAAGTGCGGAAATCAAGGGCAAGAAGAAAATGGTTAAACGAAATGGTAACAGGGCTTCTGCCATGAAGTTTTGGTGGCAGATATTGTCGATGAGGTGATTTTGGGAGTGGACTTCATCAAAGAGAACGAAATCGTGTTGGATATTGGATGATCTACCTTAAGTTTTGGACATTTTAAGCTACAACGGCAATTGAACGGTGGGGAACCTAACGTCAGGAGATGATATTGAGACATGCAACAGTAGCGAATTTTAAGAAAAGATTTTTACATAGAGGTTGAGAGTTGTGAAACTCAGGAAACAATATCAGCCAGTAAAACGGTTAAAAGTACCAAGCAACAGGGTGAAACCTCGATTTATGATCTGAGGGAATAATAGAAGATCTAAGAAAGAGAAATTAGTTTGGTTCTCTCTGATCCAATAGAATAACTAAAGGTTTACAATTGAAAAGCAGCATGAATAATAAACAAAAGAAAACTTCTACTACGACGTAGAAGCAGGCCAATTGAATATAAATACGCGAACAGAAAGCGTAATGTTTCAGTTTGAATTGGAACAGCGATAAATTAAAGTCAGAAAAAGGCGATAAGTAGTGAAATAAGTAAAAGTTACAGTGAAATAGTTGTGCTGTAAAGGTACTTGTGGTGATTAAAAATAAACGTAACAAGCAAGTAGTATTTTATTCACAATCGAGTTATCGAACCTTGGATTGGTTTGAATCCATTTGTTTGAAATCGTAACAATAAACACACATATATATATATATATATATATATATATATATATATATATATATATATATATATATATATATATATATATATATATATATATATATATATATAATATATATACACATATATATATATACATATATATACATATATATATATATATATATATATATATATATATATATATATATATATATATATATATATATATATATATATATATATATATATATATATATATATGTATATATATATACATATATTTTTATATATATATATATATATATATATATATATATATATATATATATATACATATATATATATATATATATATATATATATATATATATATATATATATATATATATATATATGTATGTATATATATATATATATATATATATATATATATATATATATATATATATATATATATATATCTATATATATATATATATAGATAGATAGATAGATAGATATATATATATATATATATATATATATATATATATATATATATATATATATATATATATATATATATATACATATACCGGGTGTTTCTTTTAAACTGAGACGATCAAATTTCTCGAAAAAAAGCCACTCTACGGAAGAAATCTACATAATCAAAATTTAATCATACCGCGGAGGAAATACATTAGTGCAACTAAAATAGTCCCCCACCCCCCGCATAGTGGGTGGGGTGGGGGCTACTTTTAAACTAAGATATGAAGCCATATATTTTATTGCAGATACGGATTCGACGACTAACAACACGTATGATTTGAAAGGAATATTTTGTTCGGTTCATGATAGATGGCGTTTATCGACGAAATTCAATTTTTTCAATTTCTTCTTCTTAGATTCTGCTTGTTAGATGATAAGAAATAACACAAACGTTAAATATGATTTACAAAACTGAATAAATTGTTTTGATGACGAATTTTATTTCAAACGTATTTGAAATAAAATTCGTCATCAAAACAATTTATTCAGTTTTGTAAATCACATTTAACGTTTGTGTTATTTCTTATCTTCATGTTTTTGGTAATTGCAAAATAAACGATTAAATACTTTAGAATGGAGCGTTTAGCTGTGGCAGAGAAAATTGAAATGGTTCTGGTTTATGGAGCAGCTTTTAATCTTGAAAATGATGTTGCTATTTACGCTCAACGTTTTCCGGATAGGATTCATTCACGTGCTTCATTTGACCGTACTATCAAACAATTTATTACTAATGGAAATGTTCAACCGAAAAAGAGGACCCGTAGAGCAACAGTCACTGGAGAAAATAATAAAATTGCTATATTGGCAGCAGTGGCTCATAATCCTCATGTTAGTACACGAGAAATAGTTCACAATTCCGGATTGTACCTCAGCAGTGTTTGGAGAATTTTAAAACGGCACAAGTATCATCCATATCATGTGTCTTTAAACCAAGATCTTCATGGCGCTGATTTCCAAAATCGGGTAACTTTTTGTCAATGGGCACGTGAACAAATACAACAAAACCCCAATTTTTTTCGTTGCGTAATGTTCTCTGACGAATCGTCTTTTACAAACCATGGAACGGTTAATCGACATAACATGCATTATTGGAGTGTCACAAATCCGCACTGCCCTCGTCAAGTTGAACATCAGCGTCCTTGGACTGTCAACGGGTGATGTGGAATACTTGGCAACAAACTCATAGGCCCCCACATTATTGAAGGTAACTTAAATGGTCAAATGTACCGAAACTTTTTGGAATTTGAACTGCCAATATTACTTGAAAATTTGAGCTTAAAAGTAAGACGGAACATGTGGTTTCAACATGATGGTTATCCTGCAGACTATTCGGTGGTGGCACGTGAAATACTTGATCGTGATTTCAATGGTCGCTGGATCGGTAGAGCTGGTCCGATAGATTGGCCCGCCAGATCACCAGATCTTATTGCGCCAGATTTCAGTTTGTGGGGCATCTCAAAGATAAAGTTTACAAACAAGAACTAAGAACACGTGAGAACATGATTGATCGAATCAGAAATGCGTGTGCTGAAATTCAACCAAACACTAAATGTAAATGGCAGGTGAATAAAGTAAGCTAAAATTATTTTATTCACCTGCCATTTACATAAATAAATTTTTTTGATTACGAATTTCGAGTATTTCCAATGAAAACGTGATGTTTTTTATTTCAAACGTATTGCATAATCGAATGGGTGTGTTCTAAGAAGAAGAAATTGAAAAAATTGAATTTTATCGATTACAATGCCATCTATCATGAACCGATCAAAATATTTAATTCAAATCATACGTACTTTTAGTCGTAGAATCCGTATCTGCAATAAAAATATGGCTTCCTATCGAGCCTGTGAAGTATTCCATAATTATTCCACACGTATATACAGGGTGAGTTTCCTAATAAATGCAGGGCTTTTATCTCGAGAACGGTGGTAGATAGGAGACAATTAATGAAATTTATTAAGAGTCGAGGGGGACGTCTAGTGTTGATCTTCAATGACCTTGAAACTCATTAGTTTCGGAGATATAGGCTAAAGTTAGGTTTTTTTAAATTAGAAACTATACTTTTGAGTGTTTGTTTTTATTAAGCAATTAAAAGTAAACACTTTTTGCGCACACATCATTTTTGTAAAGTGTATGATTTCAGAGATATTAGCAAAAATTGATATTCACTAAAGCAATCGAATTTTCCCTAAGTTCTACAAATTAAAATAGAAAATATCAAATATTCTTTGACTTGAGCGGTCTGAAAATATCTGAACGGTTTGAGCGTTCAGATATTTTGCTATGAAATTTATTCCACAAAAAACAAATCACACTCAGATTTTTCGCGGTCATTTGTTAGTTGCTTTAATTTAGTTTGAAGTAAAATGTATTATTGTATTTTCATTTTAAGTTTATGACATATTTTTCGATACATATTATATTTGTTGAAAAATATCTTATTGGCTTGACTTTAATTTTGAAAATTTTAATTTTTGCTTTTATTATAGTAAATAATTTATTATTGAACTTTTTTAAAATAATTTTTAAGTGATTGTTATACTCTTCAAAACCATTTCTCATATATGTAATTAAAATCTACTCAAATCTTAAATAAGAAATAATTTTTCTTATTGGAATTAAATTTAACAGTGTATTACTAACGCATTGAAATGTTGTGGAAAAATGTGGAATTCTTCACACCCATCTTCCTACCTTAGTTTAAAAGTTACCCCCGCCCCACCTATGAAAGAATAATTTCGCGTAATGGTTCAGTTAAAGGGCCACCAAAATCGTGTGATTTAACCACATTGGATTATTTTCTTTCAGATTATGTAAAGTCACTTGTTACGTCGATAAACCAAAGACAATTGAACACCTGGAATTCAATATTCGAAGAGTTAGTGGAAAGATACGGACGCAAATACTGCGAAAAGTTTGTGAAAATTGGTGATCCAGATTATGCCTTGTACGCGCTAGTCATGGCGACCACAAGGCCGAAATCATATTTAAACCTTAATACCGTAAAATTTTCTATTCAAGAAGCAACCAATAAATCTCGTTTCATTGATATTAAAAATATATTTCTTTGCCTTATTATGATTTAAACTTGTGTATAAAAAACTCCTTTAAATATGCACCCACCATTATATATTATGCACCCACCATTATATAGTATGCACCCACCATTATATAGTATGCACCCACCATTATTATAGTATGCACCCAACATCGTAGAATAGATGTTTTTCCGAAAATAGACATTTCGGTGTTTTGAATCAATTTTTGTAAACTGTATAATTTTTGCATTTTCTTACAAATATTTATTTTTTAATCATTTTTGAACCACATTTCATAATAACTATTAATATTAACAAAATTTTTAACGACATCTAAATGGCCTACTGTGTGATTATTAGACGGTTGACCTAAAAATGTCAATTGTATTGCAATAACCAACTTGCTTCAATTTTAAATCAAATTGTGTGTATAAAAATAATATAGTTATGTAATAAATTTCGAAATAAAATATTTTTCAAAGAATTTGTTTGCAATCTAATAAAAATTATTCTTATTCATTGGCGCATAATCAAAACCAATTAATAAAGTTAAATTGCTTGTGCATTCATACTGCACACATTAAATTAAATTATATGTATATATATATATATATATATATATATATATATATATATATATATATATATATTATATATATATATATATATATATATATATATATATATATATATATATATATATATATATATATATATATATGGTATATTTATATATATATATATATATATATATATATATATATATATATATATATATGGTATATTTATATATATACATATATATATATATATATATATACAGATATATATATATATATATATATATATATATATACATATATATATATATATTTACATACTCGTATATATGTTACAAGCCCGAAATCGGCGAATGTCCGAATTTACCAAAATGAGAACCGAAGTGTACCGAAATCCATTAATAGATTCTATAAAATCCGTTCCTACGTTACGCAGTGCGACATGTTTGCTTATCCCGGCTCCTACGTCCCTCGAAGTTGAAATCTAAAGCCCCTCGGAGGGCTAAGCGGGGGGGAAGGGCAGCAACCTCCCGCGTGTCCGTGAGAGTTACCGAAGCCGTTAGCCTTTACAATTATAGGAAATCATTCTAGGCTCTGCTACGAAATCATTCTAGGGTCTACTAGGAAATCATTTATTAATACAAAATATTAAAGAGTAATTGTGAATATAGTCTAAATTTGCAGATAAACGTAGATTGAACATACATTTACCAAAGGGATAGGTAAATTCAGACATTTACCGTTAAAATCGGACATCCGCCGCATTCCGCACTAACCGCAACATATATATTTAAATATAAAAAAATTCCAAACTAATTCCAAAACTGGGTATGTACAAATATTTGAAAATATGAAATAGATAAAGCACAACAACTGAAAAAGGAATAGCCAGGTATAAAAGAGCAAACTAAACTATTGATAGACGTATACAAAGAACTTTGGAAAATCGTTCCGTTAGTTTTAAATATAGCACTATATACATATACCGCAAAAACTAACTATTTACGGTATATGTATATAGTGCTATATTTAAAACTAACTATTATTAACTATTATTTTGAGAAAATGGTAAATTTCTAATTAACGTTATCTACCGTTCTTTCACTGCATAAAAAATATTTCAAGTCGTTTTGTATTTTCCAAACTGAAAATGAAAATTTGTTAGATTATATCTATGTATTCATAAACTTCTTAACGTTGAACTTAACATTAAAACTATCTTGGAAAACTTAAAAATATCAAAAACAACGTGAATTTCGTAGACACCAACTAGAATTACTGAAATCGTATTCACAGTGAGATCTATTAGTTAACTAAAAGCGACTTAACTCTTGCATTCATTACGATTAGTGACATAAATTGTTTTGTATCTATTAAATACAAAGTAAATGTCATTATACATCATTAGATTGCTTAATGCTTGGTTATCATCCATCGTGGCATCTCAAGTCAATACTAAAACTGGCATAAAGCTATGTAATATGCAAATTATTTTTAGCAAACCTTTGAATACAAAAAGTTGAGTCTTCGTACAGCAACTAAATAACAAGTAAATGAACTGTACCAAAACAACTCTGAAATGTTTCAATTTTCCACAAAACAATAACCGTAAGTAGATTTATTTCTAAGATTGTAGTAAACATCTTATTTGGTTCTTTTTAGGTTTTGCCAAAGCACTCCCAAATTTTTGTCAGTTCAATTTTAACGCAAAAGAAAATTCGAGGACTACAACTAAAATGTCCAATTTACGACAATCTTCTTCAGGGTCCATCCATAAAATACGTCACGCTCTTCAGCGAGAGAGGAGGTATAGGTTGTCGTGATGATGTGTGATGTTGAGGGGTAGGAGGATTTTAAAATGTGACGTCACATAATTAAAACGATTTTAAATGCTAAGTCCTAGTTTCCATCAAAAAATTCACTGTGATTTTTACAACAAAACTCACATGGATAGTACACATACCCTAAAAAAATAGTGTCTCGATAAACAATGTGTAATTCACACATACAAAAACAATATTGGAAAATATAACCGATTGTTGGGAAAAACAACCGATATGTTTTTTGGTTGTTATTTTTACATCAGTACTAAAATGCCAAATTTCCCAATTATAGCGCAACCTTTAATTTTTCACTTTTCTCGTATTGTTAGCAGACGATTACCGTTGTTAAAAATTTGGTTGCTTGGATAATTTAAAAAAACAAACCAATTTGAAAATTCTAACACAAGTGAAAACTCCAATATTAAAACAATCTAAACCAAATTTCCCATTGTAAAAGAAACATGGAATTTCTTGGTTGTAACTAGGACTTAAGATAAGTACATATTTCATATTTATTTGTTTTGTTTTTAGCACACAATTTGATGAAAATCAATTTTTTTAGCAAAACTTAACTGCCTTTGTTCTCGTTTCTCTAACTCTCTTCTCGTAATAAATGTATTTTTAAAAGTGTTCGTGTTGTGTATATACCCGTGAATCATCAAGTTCAGATTATTTCAATTCGTAAATAACAAAAATTCAGGTTTTCAATAATAATTAGACTTAGATTTTAATTTTTTAACCGATTT
Organism: Tipula lateralis; assembly: GCA_963932295.1. Classification (NCBI taxonomy): domain Eukaryota; kingdom Metazoa; phylum Arthropoda; class Insecta; order Diptera; family Tipulidae; genus Tipula; species Tipula lateralis. The sequence goes on from OZ010736.1 coordinate 88,974,644, forward strand.
TATTTTTTAAACATTCAAATATAAAAGTAAAAATTATATTTTGTTAGAATCAGCTAGTGGAGTTCAATTATAATTGAAATTGTGAAAATAATTTTAAAGGAGTTTAAATGCAGTTATTTTTGTTCTTTAATAAACTTTAATTCGTCGAGAATAAGGAAGTAAATAATAAAACATAAAATTTCTCATTTAAATTTAAAATTTATAGTTTCAGAATGGACAAAAATAATATTGTATCAATCGATTTATAATGCTTACGTACTAGCATATCCAGAAAAAACTAGAAAATTATGCCAGGAAGAAGTTGTAAAACACTGGAACAAAATGAAAAATGAAGATAATTTGCAATCAGAGGTGGGCAATTATTTAAAACAATTAAATGCAATTATCATATTCATTTTGGGGGAAACAATCAACAAAAATTGTTGATTCAAACCGTACAATTGTAAATTGTTCAGCTTCGGCAAGTGAGCCATCAACAACCACTGCTATTAACTCGACTAATACTAGTAGTTTAATAAACAAAACTATAGATAATTTAGCATCCACCTATCGAGAATCACCACGAGTCGCAACAGTTCAAAAGAAACTACAATCCGAAATTGAAGTACTGAATTCCGAAATAATTGGTTTATATGAACGCCATAAGCGAGGCCTTCTATCTGATGCTCAGGAAAAAGATTTAAATGCCAAAAAGAAACAAAAAATCGATTTAGAGGCTCTGTTGAAAACGAGAAAGGGGGAACAAAAACGATCGCAAAAGTACCGAAACGAGAGATTAAAGCTTAACGCAATTATGGAAAAAAAACCGGAAATACACCCAGCTTTGAAAATTAGAGAGCATGTCGGAAGACCAAGAATTGAAGAAGACCAGCCGCAGCTACTACAGACTATTATGAATATAGCTATGGTTGGATCAGCAGCCCATGAGCGACGACAAAATGGCATATATCGTAGTGTCAGAACACTTAATGAACTATCGATGGTATTATCTTAGACAACTACTGGCTGTATCTAAGACAACCACTTGCCAAAACGGAGCTCATCTCTTGAAGGAAAACGCCATGTTAAAAAGTCCCAGTTAAACTGATCAGGGCTCAAAATGATAAACATTCAAAACATCGATGGTTACTTTTGCCAATCAACAATTAGCTGTTTAAAAGAATTATCTTCACTTCTAGGCCCTTCTGAAGTTTGCTTCGTAAGCCAAGACGACAAATCTCGGGTACCATTAGGTCTTGCAGCAGCCAATAAACAAAGCCCTCTCTTAATGCATGTAGAATACAGAATATAATTGCCTGATCATGACTGGATTGTATAGCAACCCAACATAAACTTGTATATGCAGGAATTGAAATTTTGTCAGATGGACTTGGTAAAGCTGAAAATGTCACTTTTTCTGGACCAACATATATTGCTATACGATCAGGTAAACATTCAACATGAACA